>JAQFVV010000007.1:16307066-16855507 GCA_028023455.1 Epiperipatus broadwayi | reverse complement strand
TGCAAATCTGGTATTAATGGTATACCAGAAAGCGCTGCACTTTTACATGCATTTGGTAATTTTTTAAACGATTACTGCATATTGCAAAATTGATTTAAAAAATTATTTGAAATTATTTACACATTAAAAACGTAATGTAGAAAATATTAACAAAAAGTTTTTGTAAATTTAAAATAAATAGATAAATAAAAACACTTTACTGGAGAATAAATTCTTTACACACATTAAAAGAAATACAATTTAATGTAAGTTTCAGAATTGTAGAAATATTAACAAAAACTTTTTGTAAATTTAAAAAGAATAAACAGATAAATAAAAAAGCAGCTCCACCGGAGAAGTGGAGAATTGTAGAAATATTAATAAAAAAAAAAATTTTTTGTAAATTTAAAATAAACATAGATAAATAAAACACTTTACCCGAATTAACAGCTCAAAAAAAGTAACTGTGATGCAGTGGATAGCAAATCGCAATAGACAGAAAAAAAATCAAAAATTTCCCAAACCTCTCTACATCGAATTTAAAAATCTGTGGTAAAAAAAAAAAAAAATTGGACTCTCTGATGGATTAATCTTACCAGTCACTTGGTTACTTATGACAAACGTTGTAAATGCCAAAAAACGTTGATCCATATACCAGAAGGGATAAGTGGTAAGTCAAAAACGTCATGGGTTGAATTATTCACATCTTGTACAGATTTTGTTCTTAGTTTATAAGTTTCTAGTTTTTTTCTTAAAACTGTAATCTCTCTTTTGAAATGACTAAATTCTTCTCAGCAGCTGTCTTTTTATTGTTCATTGCTGGTGCTTTAAGCCACGGCCCACCCCTTCACAGAATTACAATGCCTTGTTGGCACTATCTGCCATTTCTATAGTTTTTGAATGAAAGGACATTTACTAGTTTTATAAATGAATGGTTGTGCATTTTCTCACAACTCTTTATTAAAGGAATCTGGCTTTTTGTATGTCTCAATTCTCAACCAATATAGAACTTTTTAAATAATTTTAATTTGGATTCTCTAGTTCATGGAACCACTCCTTCCAAGAATAGGGTTAATCTTCCCTTTTACAATGTATAGCAGTAGATTCATTTTTTTTACTTCAATAGTTGATGGGCATTGTCACCCGACCTACTAATCTTAGTGCATTTCTATTTACATCATATGCTCTAATGTTTGTTTTCTCCAATTTATTTTCTGCATTACCAGATACAGTGACACCAGTCTAATAGTGACATCAGAAAAATACTTCACCCACTATCTATCTTCATTAACAGTTCTTTGCCATAAATTCATAGCTTCATCATAAACTGATTTAAAACTTGAGTGCTCATATTTATAATTGTATGGTAACCTCCCCTATTTCCTTGCATAGGTGATTTACTTTTGCCTTTCCAGTTACCTTCCTGTTTGAAAATGCATGCTTAATGCCCCCTTTTGTCTGTATTTAAACATGATATTTTGTGCCACCTACATTTTTTTGATATGTGGCCTTTTTTACACACCAAAAACATATTACACTAATATTCTTACTTTTTACAGCTTTCAGTGGCATATCTTGCCTCTGTTTTAAGCACACATGTAGGGTTTTCATCCCTCTTAGTGTTAAACACCTGAGCCTGTCCAAGTGATAACTTGTATGCAATGCCTTTCTTAATGGCCATCTCATATGTAATCTCAGGTTCTGTGAGAAATTGTTGTCCTGAGCCTATCATCAGACATTTCTATAGTAACTGGTCCATGAGTATTTTGTCCATGAACTCCCCATACTCACAATCTTTGGTTAATTATCTAAGAGCTGTATTATACTCCTTTAATTTTCTCATGCTTTAGTTGTCCTTTTTTAAAGGTTAAACAAGTTATCTGCCATGATGGTCAAGAGCTGAAATGATCACTTAAATTCTCTATTAGATCCTCATACTTTACTTTCTCAGAAATAGGTATCTCAAACAATCGACTTACTACTTCTATTACTTTAATACCCACAAAACACATGAGTGCAGCTACTTTCCTTTTATTATCTTCAATGCCATTTAAGGTAAAGAAGTTTTGTACCCATGTAATATATAATGGCCATTCAGACATGTTGCTAACCTCAAATTCAGATATACTATTTTGCCCAAAAGCACTCATGACTGATTACTGAACAATTAGCCTTACTACTAACTTTAATTACTATAATTTGGTACTTTTCTCTAAGTTCAAACCAAAATGTCATAAGCTTACTAATGGCTTAAACTCTTTCCTATTTCCTTAGGTTTAAACAACAGCATCGGCCAATAATTTGGCCTTTTAATTTATCTACTTCTCACAGGTTCAATGTGACTGTGCCAGTAATTTGCTGTGTCCCCAACTATGACTGGGTGACCAGCAAACAAATATACAATAAAACTCAACAGAATAACAACACATATATTTAGCAATATTAATTTATTAACAATTTGGAAAAATAATTATTGTATTGATCAATAACACTAATATAAAGTTTGCATTTAAGTGAGCTTAATTCACTGATTAATTATTGAATAGCGAATACTATTTATACAATTAAGGAAAAGATAGTAATTAACTTTATCTTCATTATCATCTATAAGCTTTATAATACAACCCTCAATGAGCCTCTTGAGGTGTTTCAAAATAATAATAAGAGTGAGATAGTCTGTTAAAAACATTAGTCGACTTAGTGATCAACAGAAGCTGAGATTCTGGGAAAAGAAATTCTCTGATGATGATCTATGCCCTTCAACTTGTGGACACATTAACAATAGCAGCTACCACAGAAAAAGCAAGCAGTCCTTTTTCTCTAACTTTTTATATTATCTCTTCTTTTGTTTCACTTATCTTTTTTGGTTAAATTCTTTGGCTTTAATCAGTTTGTATGATTTAGTTTATCAAACAATGAAATTACTTAGCTTTTTAATTATACAATTAATTACTCTCTTAGGAATTTTTTCCATATATGGTAAGTTTATAAAGTCTATAATATTAATTAATTTTAGGAATTTATTTCCATATCTATAAGGTTTTACAATTAATTTAATGTTTCAGAATTCTTTTCCATATAAGGTAATTTATAAGCTTGGTTCCATTAATCAATATATTGATGCATTTATGTTTCTTTAAACTATGTTTAATTGAAAACATTTATTTTCAATGATTTATTTATTTAAGTTAAAACATTCTTTAATATTTTTCATATTAAATTAGGTATTTATATGGACTTTATTATAAAGGTATGAGGAGATAATGTCCATTAAATAGAGAAACACTTAATTTTGATGTTTCTAAGAAACTATCAATTACCCTAATTGATAATTTCTGAGGTAAAGCAAGGTTTTCTCTTAAAAGATTTTTTGCTGGGGTCTTTAAAGCAAAAGGGATCCTCTTTTACTTTAAACCCAAGTTCTTATATGGATTTAAACTCAGAAAACTATTTATTATAGGTTAGAGAATGTGAAAGAGTAACATCTTTCTTAACATTTTGCAAATAATATTTTTTAACTTCCCCAGAGAATTGTATATATTGAATTAAATATTTACATGGATTTTATTCTATAGATATGAGGAGATAATATCCATTAAATAGACTGATTTTTCAAACATATATTATTTTTGCATAATAACTTATTAAAATTTATATCTCTTTTTTAAAGTTGAGATTTAAAAAAAAATATGTCAAGAATTCAGGCAAATAATGAAAAACCACCGCTGAAGTGATTCCAGTATTCTATTGCCTATCTCACAAATGATCGTCATCTTAATATATATATAATCTAGGAAATTTGAATACAAACTGTCAGGCTTCCCTCTGTTATCCATTCTATCCCATACAACTGATACACATGACTGCACACATGTGAAAAAGATAAATTGTCTCCAATATATATATTTCATGCTGAGCCAACACTTATCAGTTGGTCTAAATCATCATTTCATGCACGTGCATGCACACACACACACATATATATATATATGTGTGTAAATTTATAAATAAATATTAGAAAATACAGTACTTAAAATTTTGTAAAAACATATCTATAACTGTCACTTAGAAACACTTTCAACTATAATCAGTGCAGTTTATATTAAGTTAGCAAATCTTCACACTTTAATGGACAGGCTTCAATCTACTTTACACTCCAATTCTTCAGCCATCCATACCATTGAAAATCTGATGATGAAATTACTCAATATTATTGTCATGCCCCATGCTGACCTTTAGTCATTCTGATTCCTCATATATAGATACTTGTCCATTGAAATATACAGAAGAGAGATGTGTAGGAGACAGGCTAAATTTGTAATATATTAAATACAAGTATATTTTATATAACTGGAGTCTAGATGTAAAATAAGGGATTTGAACACAGACTTTTAAATTCCCTTTAGCCATTCAGGATTTGAGGGTTCCATCATCAGATTTTCAATGGTATGGAATAGTTGAAAAGTTAAAGAGTGGAGTAGATTGAAGCCTGTCCATTAAATTGCAAATATTTGCTATCTCAACACAAAATGTGCACGATTATATATATGTGGGAGATGATCTGTACTAAGAGATGAGTGGCAGTTTAGCAAAAAATATGGATAATGGAGATCATTTATCTTTTTCACATATGTGTGATCATGTGTATCGGTTGTATAAGATAGAGTGGATGGCTGAAGAGAGCATATATTCCCTATATTATATCTAGACTCCGGTATATAAAACATACTTATGTTTAATATATATATATAATAAAAACACAGACTTACTTCTATAAAAAAGCTTTTATATTTCAACCAGCAGACTGGTTTTCATCAGAAAGCAAAATGGCTACTTACAGAAATTAAGCACTAAAATATTACAGACAGTTACGTATCAGATAACAAAACTTAATTTCTGTAAGTAGCCATTTTGCTTTCTGATGAAAAGTAGTCTGCTGGTTGAAATATAAAAGCTTTTTTATAGAAGTAATTCTGTGTTTTTATTTTTTTTTATTTTTTCTTTAGTTAGTTTGTGTGTGTGTATATATATATTGATTTGTATATTACATATATTGTAAAACGAATACAGATATCAAACTTTATTATATATATATATTACTTGGAATATAGAGATAGGTGTATTGTCATATTTTAAAGAATATTTATAAAAATGCAACAGCAACCATTATAATGATACTAGGAAAGTCGACATTGAGAAGGGTGTAAGACAGGGTGACTCCATATCTCCAAAACTTTTTACAGCAGTGCTGCAATAAGTATTTTGTGGATTAAAATGGGAAGCTAAAGGAGTGAATGTAAATGGAGATTATTTAAGTCATTTAGATTTTGCAGATGATGTAGTTGTTTTTGCAAATAATGCTTTAGAGCTGCAGGAAATGTTGCAGAAGTTATCAGATGAAAGTAGGAAAGTAGAACTAAAGATAAATGTTACAAAGACTAAAATAATGATTAATGGATTCTCTCAAAATATGAAAATAAAAATTTATTATGATGAGTTAGAAGAAGTTAATATCTACAAACACCCTGGTCAGATTATTAATACAGATGGAAACATAATAGATGAAAATAATCATAGAATTAACCTTGGTTGGAGTGCTTTTGGTAGAAATAACTTGATACTAAAAGGAAATATGCCTATGTGTTTGAAAAGGAAGGTTTTTAAGAAATGTGTTTTACCTTATTTATGGATCTGAGACTTGGACACTTAATAGAAGAGCAATACAGAGATTTCAGACCACTCAAAGAAGTATGAAGAAATGCATGTTGGGAGTAACAAGAAGAGATCAAAAATGCAATATATGGGTAAGAGAACAAACAGGTGTTACTGACCTCATTGAAAAAATTAAAAGACTGAAGTGGAATTGGGCTAGACATATTGCTAGAAGAGATAATAATAGATGGACAATTGAAATCTTAAACTGGATTCCAAGAGATTATAAAAGACCCAGAAAGAGACCACATGTGAGTTGGATGGATAAAATAAGACAGTGTGCAGGCATGATGTAGAGAAGAGGAGCTAAAGATCGGAGAAAATGCATTGAATTTGGAGTGGATTGTTAATGGTTGACGGTGATATAATTTTTGGGACCTAATTTATTATCTTTTTTTTAGATAGTTTTAATTTAGCAAGAAACTCTCAGCAAAGCAAATGAGCATTAAATTAATCAGATTTGCTACTGGATTAAATAAATAATGGAAATGGTTCTCATAAATGGGGAAGATTGACCGTCAATTCAGGTATCTTAGCTTTTGACTTTATTACTCGACGATAGTATTTAATTGAGAGGATAACGTTTAAAAGTCTTTTGACTTCAAAAATAAGGATGCTTTATATCATATAGATTGTTTAAAATCTTTGTCAAATTTGTATTATTTTCAGAGTTTAAAATAACTGAACATTTAAAATTAACTAAAATGTACTCCAAGGATGATGATAACCCATGGTTACATAGTTTAATAGATAGTGAGTCGAATATATTGACTTCAAAATAAATAAAATGTATACAAATATAAAAATTCTGCAAATAATAAATATATTAATCATTATATGCAAAGCGTGTAATATTTCATAATTCGTTTTGAGATCCGGGATATTCTACAAAGATTTGCATTTTTATTTCCATAATGTATAAATATTTTTTGATTATAAAAAATATTAATATATATAGATTTTCTCTATATTGCTTTACTTCTCCGATAAATTGATATAATTTTCAGTTTCTTCTTTATTATTCTCTTTTTGTTTTATTTTAAATACTCTGTAATTTTATCTAATTTAATATCTTTTTTTGAATAATTAATTTTTTCAACTCCCAAAATGATTTAGAATTATCTAATAAACATGTATTATTTTAGTGTTGCTTTAATACAATAAATAAATAAATATAAGGTTGCAAAATAAACGCAATTATTGAAGCGACCAAACTTCCACGAACTACTAATATCAAAGCGCCGGCCTTCTTTATTAAGAATTAAGGAGACTGGCGCTTTGATATTAGCAGCGGGTGAAAATTTGGTCTTCAATATTTACATCGCTTTTATCTTCTGTAAAATAATTAATAATATATTTTATTGTTGCAGTTTCTTTTTGCAGATTCAATTCTGTTTTCAAAGCTACATTTGACAAATGTATTAGTTATACTATATATATATTAAGATTTTACACACATTATATATATATATTAACATCAACCATTATCAATCAACCGCAGATGAAGGTCTCTCTAAGTTCAAATCATCTCCGATCTTTAGCTTCTCTTTTCCACATCACCCCTGCACACTTTCTTTTATATATATACACACATATTTACATATCTTTCATTTCTACACAAAAAAAAATTATATAATTTATTATGTTCACTATTTAAATCATACTAGACCAAAAAATCTAAACTTTACTAAAATTCTTCCATAATCATGGTATCATCTATTAACAAATATACTTTTTCAAGTGGAATTCAACTAAACATATATATATAATCAAAACTACCCCAAATTCAAAATTAAACCAGACCAGCATAAAAATAATATTAAAACACAACCTAAAGTTTCACTGCTACAAGCAGACTTCTCAAGTGTAAAGAACTACAAAAACTACACAATATATATAATATTAAAAACTACCCACAAATCCATTCACTTCTCATCCACCCTTAATATTAAACGAACTCTTAATTTATTATTCTGAAGAAATTAACTTATTTAAGAGTTCGTTTAATATTAAGGGTGGATGGGAAGTGAATGGATTTGTGGGTAGTTTTTAATATTATATATATTGTGTAGTTTTTGTAGTTCTTTACACTTGAGAAGTCTGCTTGTAGCAGTGAAACCTTAGGTTGTGTTTTAATATTATTTTTATGCTGGTCTGGTTTAATTTTGGATTTGGGGTAGTTTTGATTTTATATTGACTAGTTTAGCTTTATGCTTGTAATATATATGGCTGCAGAAAAGAGTTTGCTATTAACTGAAAGGAGACCCTTTGATTCCTCTTGGAGGCCTTAAAGGAACCGAGCAGGGCAAATTCCTAATATCCACTCCATACGTTCTTGTCATTGCAGCTGTTATTACTATGTGATTATTCATATAGTATACGAACATGGATGGGCTGCTCACCAACACGCATTAGCCACTGTAGCGAGTTTATTGGCTTTTTACCTCCGAGTCTAAAAATATTTTTTTCAATATGTACAATCATGACAGACAAAAATAAATCATGTTCCTTATTTCCAGGAGGCTCTAAAGTCACCAACCAAGGCAGTGGTTGGTGGCCAAAGGCGGAGGGTGCTAAGAATTCCCTGATTGTGGACTCAGGCTGTCATTTGATGACAACTTTTTATTTAGGTACTTACAACTGCAGATCACGTTCAAGTGAAGGAAGATTGCAAGAGTTAGAAGAAAAACTGTCTTACATTAAATGGGACATTATTGGGCTTTGTGAAGTTAGAAGAAAAGGTCAAGAAACAATTGATTTAAAAAGTGGACATATACTCTACTATAAAGGCACAAATATTGGAAATACAAGTGGAGTAGGATTCATTATAAATAAAAAGTGGAAGAATAACATTGTGGAGATTGATGGTGTATCAGACAGAGTGGCAAGATTAGTTTTACAACTTAATAGCAGATACCAAATGCAGATAATTCAGGTTTATGCCCCAACAAGTTCTCATAGTGATGAAGTTATAGAAGATTTTTATATGGATGTACAAAAGGTTTTTGATCAGAGTAAACAACATTTTAAAATTGTTATAGGAGACTTTAATGCTAGAATTGGTAAATAAATGAAAGATGAAAATGCTGTAGGTAATTTTGGTTATGGTAATAGAAATGAGAGAGGACATAGACTTGTGGAGTTTGCAGAAAAAGAAAAACTTTATATTATGAATTCTTTTTTTTGAGAAAAATGTTAAAAGGAAATGGACATGGAAGCATCCAAATGAAGGTATGGCAGAATTGGATTATATTTTGACTAACCGAAAATACATATTTCAAGATTGTAATATTCTTAATAAATTTAACACAGGAAGTGATCGTTGATTAGTAAGATGTAAGATACGTATTAATGCAAAACTAGAGAGATAAAAATTATTACGAAAAACAATATTTACAGTTGATATTCCTAATCTTCAGAAACATTGTAATGAATTTAAATTAGAACTTACAAATCGGTTTCAAGTATTAGTAGATTTTGAACATGATTCAGATTTGAATGATATTAATAGAAAAATAAGCGATACACTTTTAAAAACTGCAACAAAGATAGCTGGTAGAAAAAAGCAGCAATTGACCAATAAAATTTCTACTGAGACTAGAGAATTTATGAAGAAAAGAAGGAATATGAGGATATACAACAATGATGCATTAAAAAGGATTGAATATCTCGAATTTTGTAAAATGGTGCGGAAAAGAGTTGAAAATGATATAAGAAAGTATAATTGTGAACTAGCAAGGAAAGCTGTAGAAGATAATAACAGTCTAAAGATTGTAAAACAACATTTTGGTATTGGTAGGAAATTTATATCTGCAATAAGAAAAAAAATGGCATTATTACTAAAAAGAGAGATGACATCATAAAATGTGTAGAAGACTTCTATCAAGAATTATATAGTAATAAAGAACAAGTGCCTTTTATACATATTATATCTTCCGAATTGTCCAGAATTTTGAATGAGGAAGTGAGACATGCAATTAAATTTATGAAGAAAGGGAAGGCTCCAGGTAATGATGGAATTGTAATTGATATACTAAAAGAAGCAGGTGAAGAAATAAATTTTTTTTTAGCAAAGTTATACACCAAATGTCTAAATGATAAAGTTGTACCAGATGATTGGAAGAATGCAGTATTAATATTAATATTTAAAAAAGGTGATAAAGATGATATTAGAAATTACAGACCTATCAGTCTTTTATCGGTTTTATATAAAATTTTTACTAAGATAATTACAACTTGTCTACAGAAAACACTGGATTTCCACCAACCAAGAGAACAAGCTGGATTTAAAAGTGGTTTTATTACAGTAGATCATATCCAGGTATTGAGAGAAATTATAGAAAGGACAAATGAATATGAGTTGCCATTATGCTTAGGATTTGTAGACTATGAAAAGGCATTTGATTCTATAAACATTTTTTCAGTGATTAAAGCATTGGATCATCAAGGTGTAGATCCAGGATATTGTCATATTTTGAAGAATATTTATAAAAATGCAACAGCAACAATTAGATTACATAATGATAGTAGGAAAATCAACATTGAAAAGGGTGTAAGACAGGGTGACTTCATATCTCCAAAACTTTTTACAGCAGTGCTGCAAGAAGTATTTTGTGGATTAAAATGGGAAGCTAAAGGAGTGAAAGTAAATGGAGATTATTTAAGTCATTTAGATTTTGCAGATGATGTAGTTGTTTTTGCAAATAATGCTTTAGAGCTACAGGAAATGTTGCAGGAGTTATCAGATGAAAGTAGGAAAGTAGGACTAAAGATAAATGTTAAAAAGACTAAAGTAATGTTTAATAGATTTTCTCAAAATATAAAAATAAAGATTGATTATGATGAGTTAGAAGAAGTTAACAGTTACAAATACCTTGGTCAGATTATTAATACAGATGGAAATATAATAGATGAAATTAATCATAGTATTAAACTTGGTTGGAGTGCTTTTGGTAGAAATAACTTGATACTAAATGGAAATATGCCTATGTGTTTGAAAAGAAAGCTTTTTAATAAATGTGTTTTACCAGTTCTTACTTATGGATCTAAGACTTGGACATTTAATAGAAAAGCAATACAGAGACTTCAGACCACTCAAAGAAGTATGCAGAGATGTATGTTGGGAATAACAAGAAGGGATCAAAAACACAATGTATGGGTAAGAGAACAAACAGGTGTTACTGACCTCATTGAAAAAATTAAAAGACTGAAGTGGAATTGGGCTGGACATATTGTTAGAAGAGATGATAACAGATGGACAATTGAAATTTTAAACTGGACTTTTTTATATATAAATACAAAGATATGCATGTATAAATACATATAAAATTAACAGAAAAGTCATCCTGAATAAAAGAGTAAATATTGATAAATTTGAATTGGAAAAAATTAATAACAGTGAAAACATTAGTCAAATTATTAATTTGGTTCATATGAGACATGACAGTTATTGTGGCTGCTTACATTAGAAATGGCACTGTAGTTATGCCAGTTTATATCACTCACATATGGCAACCTGTAGCAATATTTCTATAGATTTTTTTTATAAATGCAAAAACTGCAAACTAGTGAATATTCATTTATTAATTTAAAAAGTCTGAAGGGGTCAGTATTTTTCAGGCAGTTTAGTAAATATCAAAGTCTACCTATATGTGTTTAGTCCTCCCTCCATTTTTTGGCAGTTTTCATTTTTTGTAATCTGCTTTTCACAGCATTTGTGAGATCACTTCAACAAAATTTTTGTAATAACAAAAAATATGAATTTTGCATAGTTTATTAAATATTTCTGATTATTTTTACTCAGTAATTGTAGAATAATTATTTACAAGCAAAAATATATACATATAAACTTTGATTTTATTCATATATGTTTTATTTTTAAAAATAGAGGTTAATAAATTTTATTGTAATTTTAACAAATTAACTATGACTGAAAATATGATGATGCCATGTTACAATGATTATGTAGCATCATTACCTGTTGTTATTGATACTGCATTAGGATTTTTTAAAACATTCTAAAAATTATAAAACAATTTTAACATTTTAAAGCAGGATTTTATAGATTTATTAGAGATTATCATTTATTTATTCATGTTTTAAATATAAATTTCAATCAAAGAAGATTTTGATAATTTTCTGGAGTTGTTCACTTAAACTACTTTCATGACCTTTGTTGAATGATGAAAATGTTTTTTGTTTTCATTACAAACTAATTTATTCAATATTTGCAAAGGTAAAATATGATTTTTTAGACTATTTTCCATTTGTAAATGTAAATTTTTTAAAAATTAAGTTCTTCTTATTGAGTTTTAATATAGAATAAAGATTTTATAGTCAAAAATGGCCATAATGGCTAATGTTATAAAATGCCAATCTTTTAAATTAATACAGATGGAAACATAATGGATGAAATTATTTATAGAATTAAACTTAGACTGAATTTGATAAAAAGAATTTAGTATTAAAAGAAAGCTTGTTTATCCATTCAAACAGAAAGACTTACAATATGAGTTTTGCTAGTTGTACTTATGGATATAAAACTTTGATATTTAAGAGAAAAAAAATCCAGAGATTTCACAGCTCTCAACAAAATAGTGTAATTAAAATGTTTATCAAGGTAACAAAAATAAATACTATTAAAGACTTAAAAGGATGAGATACAGTGTCTGAGATTAAAAAAATGACCTGAAAAAAGACAGTAGTTGTTGGTCTTAAATCAAAGAAGATGGCAGTGAAGACTAATTCTAGAAAAAGAGGAGAAAATGCTAATAGAAAATTAGAATAGTATTATCAGCAATAAAATAGAAAAATGAAATATAATCAGCCAAACAATAATTCTGATGCAGCTGATTATAACTTTATTATTAATAGAATATTACTGCTACTTAAAATATTTTTCTAAAGAATTATAGAGTGGTTTTATGTTACTAACCATTTAAAAGTACTTTTCAATATTTCTTCTAACTCAGCAATCATGATATTTGCTAAGCAATGGCCATGAATGGCTAAGTAATTGTAAGTACATCAGTCATATAGTTTTATCCAGAATAAAACATTGCCTGCTTATAAAAAAAAACTATGCTATAAGAAAAGGACTCAGCCATTATGCTTACCACATCATTGTTTACAGTGAGACTAATTTCTATTCTCTACAACCATTGAGTCCCAGTGTGTTCAATTAAAATAAATACTGAATTTATAAAGACTATTATAAAAGATGTGTGTGAAATGTAAAATGTAAGACTACAGACAATATCAACAAAATCCATAGTCAAGACTTTTTACTATTTGGGTAAATTCTTTCTTTTATGTTAGAATGTAAAGCCTTAAAATCAATATTAGTAAGAGTATATTACATATTCAAAATTCTATTTAATATTTATGACTGTGGTAATTTTAATATTTTGTATTTCATATATTTTATGATTTATGGGAATTAGAAATATATAAACAACAATTTCTTTACTTTGTGTTTTTTTTCATCATTTTGCAAATAAATTATGCTATTTTATTATCAAATTGAGTTATTTTGCTGTTTGACAACATTCCAAACATATATCATTAATGTAACACTAAACTTTGAAAAGTCATGCAATCCCTTGGTGAACATACTTGGGTAGTAAAAATACAAGACAATGATGATCATAAATAAAAATTCACCCAAAAGGATTCTATCTATAAAGAAAATGGCATCTAAGGATAATATAAATTGGACCTAAGAGAAATAATAAAATGCTTTTGGAGAATGCTAATATCATTTTAATCATCATCATCACAGGATTTTTTAATACTTAATATAAATTATTATATTTTGATGATGCAAGTATTGTGTTTATAAATATACTATTACAATAAGTATATTGTATTACCCAGTGGTACAAGATCTGTTTACACATATAGAGTGTGTTGGAATAAAGCTGTACTAATAAATGAGAATTAATCTTACAATTTGCTAAAATTTGAAAGCTGCAATGGTGGCTGTAAACAATGGTCCCATGCAGAATGTAGATTTAAAAGTAAAATAAAAAAATAATTAAAGGAAAAGAAATGATGCTTATTAAAAACAATGATGACTAATTATAGAGTATATATAACTGGATCAGTTGATTTAATTAATTCATTTGTTTTTTCATTTTTTCCATAAAAGGTTAATCAAACTCAAGACATTTAAAGTGTGGAGTATCAGACTTTGAGAAGGCCAATATCTGAGTGACTCAATCCTGTGGAAGCCTTCAAAATAGTGGTTAAAATATTGTCAATGGCAGGCTAAAGGTATAATACTTCTGTCACTATTGAACTATCATTTGTTACTGAAAATGAAGTTCTATCTGATGCAGGCCTACTTTTGGTTTGTGGTGATTGTCAAACCATAGACTGAATATTAGTTACAAAATTGTTTCCAGCCAACCCAACTGAGTTGATTAATAAAGAAATGGAAAATGAAGCATCACCATTGAAGAATGTTAAGCCAACATCAGAAAACACATATTAAAAAAACCTGTAACTTAAATCTGATCGATAAGATATATTTGTTTTCCTAAGAATAAATAATTACTAAAAGGTCTTTCATAATACTGAAGAACTATAAAATTTTTATTAAGGATATAATCTTGAACATCTTGCTAAAATGTCTAGTATATTTTCTATCTTTTAAAATACTTTATTGCAATTCCCAAAAATCCTTTTTACACTTTTCAGCAAATTTTTTTTTATTAAATATTAAATGTTACAGTTTTGATTGTACCCTGCAGTCTTCTTCAGATCTTATCTCTAATTCTTTCTACTCTCTGTTTTTTTATTTTTTATTTAGAATAAAAATGGAGAATAGAGAGAATTAGAGAAAGAGAATAAGATCTGATGAAGACTGCAGGGTACAATCAAAACTATAATATTTAATATTTAATAAAAAGAAATTTGCTGAAAAGTGTAAGAAGGATTTTTGGAAATTGCAATATTGTATATAAGAATAGCAAAAAAAGAGAGGAGTTTATAAGGATTATATATAAAATACTTTATGTTAGATAATATTTATGTAATATATTATTTATTTTATCTTTAACAAAAAAATAATTTGTTTTTGGTAGTTAACATTTTATTCATCCATAATCAAATGTGTTGTGGGAGGGAACAAAACCATGTTTTGACAAAGTGTATTTTTATTATTGTTCTGTAATTAGACTTATTTTCAAACACAAATAAAAAATCTCAACAGCTTCTTTCCATAACTCTATACTAATTAATATTGTTATAACTGCCTTAAAACAAACAACTAATTAATTACAACGACTATTACTTTTTACTTTTTGTCAACTAAAGTAGCGTGTTATTATTTTATGTTAACACTGGTATCCATAATATAAGCTGTTTTTAGATAAGCATAATTGTTGTTCAAACTCAGTTTCATGAATTCTTAAAATAATCGGGAAATATAATTATGGCGTTCACATCCTTTTGTTTTTCCTGATTGTTTGTTAGAGACCGTAATTTGATTATCTTACGAATTATATTAGAGAAAATGCCAAATATTCCCAAGTAACCTGACCCCAGCGAAGATTAATTGTAAAAAATTAATTAAACGTTATAAAGTATATATATAATTTTTATCGTAGAAAGTATATATTTATATTATAACAGTACAAATGATTGCAAGTAAGTAGAATTATTTTACGATTTTAAATCAATTGACAGCAGAACTATTTGTATTACAAAGATGTCCCATTACCAAATTATTAAAAATAGCTTAATAAAAAATATAATAAATTAATTTAATTAGAGAAGATTTCAACAGACTTTCAACCTCCCTCATGACTACATACATGTAAAAAAGATAAATGATCTCCAATACATATATTTTTGTGCCGAACCACACTCATCAGTTGATCCAAATCATCATCTGACCACACACATGTATAACCAGTGTTCAGTTTATATTAAGATAGCAAACCTTTAAACTTTAATGGACAGGCTTCAATATACTCCATCCTCCAACTCTTCAGCCATATATTATTGAAAATCTGATGTTGGAATGCTCAATGTCCTTGTTGATGCTGATATTGTTGTCATATCCATGTAGACTCTGTCCCCTAATATATGTCCATTTAAGGTTTGTAAATTTTACAGTTGTTGAATGGGTGCACACTGGTATATTAGACATATACACATAATGTGGTTATATTCATATAAGCAATAAAAAGAAAATTGGTTTGTATATACTTTTTTAATCTTGCTTTTTTTTATGAATCATTTTTTTATTTCAGTTTTCCTCCAATGTTTTGATCATGTTATATGGTTGTTCTCAAAGATTAATTATTCCTATAAAATATATATTTTCAAATTATGTTTATAAAGAATTTCCAAATCAACATAATATTTTATAACAAATGTTATCATCATCATCACATCATTTTCAGACATTATCAGTCCACTGCAGGATGAAGATCTCTCCAAATTTAATTCATTTTCTCCAATCTCTAGTCTCTCTTTTCCACATGTGATCTCTTTCTAGATATTTCACAATCTCCTGGAATCCAGTTTAAGATTTTAATTGTCCACCTATTATCATCTTATAGTAAAATTCTAACTCTTGTAATAAAGAAAACAAAATTAAGTTTTTAGTTTTTTTGGGGGGAAAAGAGAAAATTTACCATATTTTATGATTTTTCAGATTTGCCTTATGGAAGAGGTTTGATGAAATAAGTTGGCTTTTTTAATGGCAAATTTGATAGTAAATCTAGATATTTTACTGAAAATTAGATAGAACTAAAATTAAATAGGCTAAAGAAAGAATTTTAAAATTTGTTTATAATTTTATTTTTATTTTTCTTCTACCCACCATAAATAAAAGCTTATTTAGAATTATTTCAAAATTATAAAAGAATTAAACTCAGACTTTCAAACTCCTCAGAGCTATCCAATCCACCTTATATAAGTGATATACATGACCACATACATGTGAAAAAGATAAATGATCTCCAATATACATATTTCATGCTGTATCTGCACTCATCAGTTGATCCAGTCAACCATTTTCACATACACACACACACATATATATATATATATATAATCAGTGCTAGTTTATATTAAGATAGCAAATCTTCAAACTTTAATGGACAATCTTCAATCTTCTCTACTCTCTGACTCTTCAGACATCCATATCATTGATAATCTGAGAAAAGAAATGCTCAAAACCATTGATGATGCTCACATTATTGTCCTACCCATGTTGACATTAAGGGCTATGAGCATTTCATTCTCAGATTTTCAATGAAATGGATGACTGAAGAGTTGGAGAGTGGAGAAGACTGATGCTTGTTTATTAAAGTTTAAAGATTTGCTATCTTAATCTAAACTGAGCAGTGATTGTATATAAGTGTGAGAGATAATGATTTGGACCAACTGATGGGTGTTGGTTCAGCATAAAATATGCAAAATTATTTATTTTTTCATATGTATGTAGTCATATGTATCCGTTGTATAAGATAGATTAAATAGCTGTGGTGAGTTTAGTTTTCAAAAACAACTATCTGATGTGGAAAAAAATTGTATAGTTAAATTTGATATTCACATTTCAGATAAAGAAGTTTTGTAAAACATTCCAATGTAAATGATTATAAAGTTAATTAGTTTATCAAGTGCAATAAATCGTTTATGAAGATAATGAGAATACATAAAGACTAAGACCAATGGGATATGTGGCTCTTGCTAGGTGACAAAAAGTATAAAATTGTCTGAATAACAACAGTAGTTTTAAATCTTGAATCAGAGAAGACACAAATGCAACCTGATTCTGGGAACATACTAATAGAGAAGAAGAGCAGAAAAAATGAAGAACTATAACCATCCAAAGAAAAGATCTGATCCAGTAGCTGCAGTAACTTTATTTTAGTAGAAAAGAAAAACTTCTAATTGAAATACTTTTCCTTCAGACTCCTATGGTAGGATAGCTTTACATTGCTAACTGTTTAAATGAATTTTTCAATAATACACCAAACTTAGCAATCATAGTAGTATTTACTAACAAAATTGCACTTTCCATGTGTATCAAAAGAACTGGATGCACATCATCCACTTTGTAATTTTATCTAGATACTAAACATTGAGCATGAATAGGATACAACTTTTCCTGCTTACAAGAAGAAAACCATGCCCTAAGAAAAGACAAGGACTCAGCTGTAAGGCTTAAAAGGTATTTTCCTATGGGAACTCATTTCCAATGACTACTATTGTTGATATCTAAGGATTTTTTTTGGACTGAATTTGTAAAAACTACCATCAACAATATGTAGAAAATAAGCTTACAACATCACTAAAAAACATTGGAAAAATATTTTATTATATGGGCAAAATTTTTTTAGATATTAAAACACATGGTCTTAAATTAATATTACTAAGAATTTCTGTACATTCATAATTACACATAGATGTAATATTTATGATTATTTGTTAAGTTCAATATTTTGTACTTAATTTATTCTATAATTTTATGGTAATTGCAAATAAAGAAATGATTAAACCACTAAACATCACATTTCCCCATCTCTTATGCTATCACATAACTGTTATTAAACAGGAAAAACTCTCCATACAGTAGTTCTACCCTTCCACCCTGTACCAACTAGAGTAATCAATGGATGCTGGAGGGTTGCATTACTGCTTAAAATCTAGATGCAGTGCTCTCAGATCCAAAGACTCCTCACTGATGCAGGCCACAAGCCAGAAAATAGTCTGGGGATATTAGATGAGTAGGCACTAGATGGGGATTTTATGCACAAGCCTTCTGGCATCCATTGATTATGCTGGTTGGCACAGGATGGCACTAGTGTATGGAGAGTTTTGCCTGCTTAATAAAAATGATTATTTCATTATTTTATATATTTTATAATTAGTGCAAATAAATTGTGTTATTATCAAAGTTAGTTATTTTGCTGTTTGAATTTATTTGAAACCCATAACCATTAATGTATCACTAAGTCTGAAAAATGATGAAACCTCTGGCCAACATGCAGGGGTAATGAAAATACATCGAAATGAAGAATTCACCCAAAAACATTTTTTCTAAAAATAATGTGGTGCTTAAGGATAATTTAAATTGGATCTAAAAGAAATTTAAAAAGTGCTTTTACAGCTATTATGCTGACTTTAATTTTTAGAGTTGCTAATGACATTTCAATCATCATCACAAAGCTTGTTATACTTGATTTAATCATTATATTCTTTGTTTTAAGTATTATGAAAAGATAAATACAATTGTTATATATATATAGTTAAAAGGAGATTGCCTTTTGTCTAAGTGTTGACTGGTTTTTTAATGATATATACATATATGGAAATCTTGAATATGTGGAGTTATCCATTTAAATCAACTTAATTAAAAAGCATTTAATCAAGAACAACTGCCCCAAGCCAAGAGTCAAAGTAAACTGACAGATGTAGGATGTATCAGTCCATCAGTTTACTTTGACTCTTGGCCTGGGGCAGTTATTCCAAGTTAAGTACTTTCTAATTAAATCTATTTAAATGGATAACAACATATTTAAAATTTTCATTTACACATTCTTTAAAAATATTGTATTACTATATATATATATATATGCCCATTACACATTCTTTAAAAATATTGTATTACTATATATATATATATTGTAATGGGCACACATTATTTAAAAAAAAATATTAAAATATAAATGTTCGTAAATAAAAGTTATTAAATAAAAGTTAGAATTAAAAATTGAAAACTAAAAGCTTGCAAAAACATATATATATAAATCACACAGATGGAAAATTATTAAAAGAATACTTTATTTAAAAAAAAAAGAGTATTTGAAAACTCAATTTTAAGCAAAAGCTTAAAGATTTAAAGATAAAGAATGTACAATAATTAAATTACTGTCTATTGTATTAAAACTCAAAATGGAAATGATTGTTGGTTTTAATTAATCCAAAGTAAATGAGCTTTTGGGGTAAATTTATAATAAGAGGTATAAAAAAAATTTAAAAAGATTGTGTTACCTGTTTTTGGAAAGTCAAGCAACACTTGGACCCTAATGAAAACCACTGGAACAGAAAACCATGGTCAGTGAATTCGAAGGATTAGTATAAAAAGAAAGAAAATTCAAATGAAGAACAGTTTCAGCTTCATTATTTTGAGCAGGAGGGGGAAAGATGCACTTTTCACCTTCCTGCTATTTTCATATGAGACTGTTGAAAGATGAATGGCACTATTGCAGACACTGAATCATATGGGTGCTAAAATAAAATAGTTCCAGGATCAAACCAGCTAAGGCTACCTCTGAATTGATAACTATGGCATGGACAGAAAATATAAATAATAAAAAGCTTCACAGGAATTGGCACAAGGAATTGGGAGCTCTTCTAATGTAACTTATTAACTATAAATTATGAACTCTAATCATTATAAACTTTTACTAAATGAACTTTGAATCATTTTTTAAATAATTAAGACCTAACCAAGTTTAAATTATAAACTCTTATCTGACCAATATGGAAGGTTAAATCAGTTATTAATATTTATTTTTATATATGTTTGTCAATTCAATTATTTCCATTTTCTTTATTAATATTTATTAACAAAATAAAAAAAATGTATTAAATTTTAAGTTGGGTGTAGATAGCTGCATAGATTCATTATATTGATTAAGTCTTAATATTTATATATATATATATATATATATATAAATATTAAGACTTAATCAATATAATGAATGTCATATTTACTGATATATATATATATATATATATATATATCAGTAAATATGACACCTCATGCTGAGTGTCTAAACATATTTACTGGTGTATATATATATATATATTTAAATTGTTGTTGTCAATGTGGCACCTTATGATGAGTGCCATTGGGTTTATTTTATTGTAAATTTTCCTCAGCAATTTTCAATTTAATAACTTTATATTTAAATTCGTTTATGTTTATTGTAAAAGGTTTGATTTCAGACTATTTGTTTCATGGTTGGGTTGATGCTGGTGGAGGGATATATGGTTGTTTAAATCAATGTAATGTGAAGCATGTTTAACATATAGAGCAAAGCCCATATGAATACATGACCCAAAGGTGCCTTACAATGGATGTGGATGTATTTTTCATACCATTGTTTTCCTTTTTACTCTAGGTGTTAATAGTAAGATGGCCAAGACCTCAATTCACCATTACAGAAAATTTTCAATATATATATTTTTCAAATGATTTCTTTGCCAGACAGATGCTCATTCCTGTTCTGAGTGAGGATCATTTTTCTTTACATAATACCATGTTGTGGATGCACATGCCTGTCAGTGTGGTTTTATGCTGACATTTTTATATTGCATTGGTTGCATCCATATATCAGGAAGCAGGTGTTGGTTTGGCTATGAACTTTTAGTCTGAGGTTGAATGATTGCTTTTGAAAAGTTTTTAACTGAGTAATTTATGTAGCTTACCTATATTCAACATTATAAAACAAACTTCTATCAATTATCCATTTGTGTAGGCTTTTATCTAAAGCATAAAATAATATCTTAACTGTAATCGTAAAACAGTCATTTCTATTAATTTATTTCTTCTAATTAAAGCTATAATTGTTAAAGTAAGTGATGCCATGTGTTATGTATATGTGTATGCACATACCTCCACACTTGACATCTATCGGTAAATGTGACATCTTATATTGAGTGTCTTAATGTATTTGCCTAAGCCTCTCTTATAAGTTCATTATTTGTGAATGTGACACCTCATGATGAGTATCTTAAGGAACTCAAGAAGAGTATAACCTTTTTTATACATTCCAGTTAACAATAATTTAAGTAGAATAATTTGTGATGGACAGTTGTGTTTCATACACATATACATGTACATGCTTATTTGGTTTTTAAAATATTAACGCTTAAAATTTAAACTTAGATGTAAATAGCTGCATGGATTTGTAAGTTTTATGTGCATAATCTATGTAGCATATTTACATCTATCAAAAGATTAAAATGTATAAATAAGAATCTCCATCTGTGTGATCTAAAATTTAAATATAAATATAATAACTGTAAAAATTAAATTAAAGTAATAATGTTTATTCCTCCAGTTCGATTTTATATATGTGTGATAATAAATGTTTTTTGCATAATATTACTGGCAGTAGTTTATTTATTTTTTTATTTTTATCTTTCCATTCTTAAATATATACATTAAGAATTTAGATTATAAATCTCAGCTACTGCTAGAGCTAATGACATGGGTTAATGGTCAATATAAAATAAAACTCCAATTACACCCTGACTGTTATATATATATATATATATATATATATATATATATATATATATATATATATATATATATATACATACATTGAATATTAATATTAAACTTAATATATATAAAAATCATAAAGTTTTAAAGTAATGAAAATATTTTTTCATCTTCTTCTGCTCTTAAGCTAAATAATTGTAAGGAAACTTTCACTATTGCCTAGTTATGGGTAGAAAGCTTTGTGCATAATCATACTCCTGTCTCAGTTCTATTTGAAGAAATGTACAAATAGTAATAATAAAATCCAATAAAATCCTGAAATGATAAAATGTTTATTTCAGTCCTTTCTGAAAATTTTATCCAGACATGAAATATCTTCATAGAATAATGATTCAAAGAACCATTTTATGTTCAAATATTTATTTTGCCTACCTATGTACTTTCTGTTAATTTCAGCCATTGTATATAGCAGATATAATGTAATAAATGTAGCACAAATAATATTTGCATCTCCATCAGTCAAAAAACCTTAATGAAAAACATTATATAATATAAATTATTTATCTAATATATATATATATCAGCAGATGCATTTTTATAATCTAGAAGTAAATATTTTTGTATTTATAATATTTGAGATTTTATCCTTTTAAAATATGTATCTTTTCATTAAATATTTTTTCAGGTAAATGATAGCTATATCATTCAAAGCATTTACTGACTGATATAATTTCAATCTTTTAAAAAAACATATTATAGGCCATTTATTCCAAATAAAATCATTTTAGAGTATATAGCTTATTTGTTGGTTTAATCAATAACAAATCCTTTTATAAGCATAAAAGACATTCAACAGTCATCTTCTTTAATTTGTTTGTAAATATATTCTTAAATATAAGTTTATTTAGATTAATTGGTAATGTTGGGTTATGCATGCTGTGGCCACCAGGTGACACTGCAGAACCACCAAGGAGCCTGCAAGTGATAAATTTCTATGCAAAAATGGCTGAAATCATTGATGGAAAAAATAGAAATAAAAAATCATTGAAATCATCGATGGACAAAAAAAAACAAGGCTGATATCATCGATGAAAAAAAATAATGAAAAAAAATCACAGAAATCATCAATGGACAAAAAAAAATGCTGAAACCATCGATGGACAAAAAAAATTATAAATAAAACAAGAATGTGGTATAAAATTCAAATTTAAACAAACAGAAATTGGTGAAAATATGGCAAAAACAGACCCCCCCCATAATCAAAAATTCTTTGCTTAAATCAAAAATTGGAAATGCCTGAGGCAATATATGTCCAACAAATCTATCGAAAGTACAAATTATACAAAAAAAAATGAAAATGCTATAAAATTCAAATTAAAAAAAAACAGAAATCAGTGAAAATACACCAAACACAGACCCCTCCCCGTAGAATCAAAAATTCTTCACTTAAATCAAAAAATGAAAATGCCTGAGGCAATATATATCCAACAAATCCACCAAAAGTACAAATTATAAAAAAAACTCAGAAAATGGTTTATAGCATTTAAAAAAAACAGAAATCGGAAGGCAGGAAGTCCCAAAACAGAATTTCATCAAATTATTTAGCTTTCAACATTTGCAAATATGCATCTATGATCACATTCAAAAGCAATTGTTTTCTGCTTTGAAATTATGGCATATCATTTAAATTCATCAATATTTAAAAAATAAAAAGCAATACACAAAAAATAATTACCAACATAAAATGTACTTCTCCCCCCCAAAATAACTGAAATTGACAAATTAAGTCGATGGCATAGTTTTCAAAAAATATACTAAATACTTAAAAGATAAAAGACATTCAACATATTTGCAAATCATTTAAATTCAACAATATTTAAAAAATAAAAGGCAATTCACAAAAAATAATTACCAATGTCTTTCCAGGCATCTGACATTTGCAGTAGGCATTTCAATGTTTGTGGTTTTTTTGGTTCAAAAAATTGTTTTTCATGTGAAAAGTCAATACCAAAAAGTTTATCACATCACATTTCATTTTGAAAGTACAAAGTGTGATGTGCAATAGAAAAAGATTTGTAGCATAAAAATCCATTAGCTATCAAAAAATAAAATGAATTAAAAATTCTTTAAGATTATAAAATTTAGTTTAGTGGGTACTTGGATGTTTTTAGCATAAAAATTCATTAAAAGAAATGTTAATATTTTGATTTAGAGTTCACATTTTTAGAGAAGAGATTTTAACACAAATTGTAACAGAAGATTAAGTAATGATGATTATTTGGTTTAAAAAAATGCAGCAAAATTGGTAGAAATTAAGAGCAGATTACAATTAGCAAACAATTATAGTTCTGAAAAAAATAAACAAAAAGAAGGTTCAAATTTGTAGGCTTTCATCACAAAATAAAATATTCAAATTTTGAAGCTTATTGGAACAGATTTTAACACACTTAAATAGTAACAGAAGATTAAAAAAACAGTGGTTATTTGATTTATAAAAATACAGCAAAGATAGCAGAAATTAGCAGATTATAATTTAGAAATTGTAAAATTTAGACTGATGGTATATTAATGGCTTGCAATATCACATCAAATAAATCTTCACCATGATGCAGTCATCATCACATGAATTTGCCTAAGTATGAATCCAGGTAATGTCAAGTGGTTCCCCTCTCTCATTTATTGAACCATTTTAATAGTCCCCATAGTCTTTCTACATTTTGAATATGGGCCCCAGAAGAAGGATCAACAAAATTGTAAGAATGATTTACTTTGAAATGTTGGTAACCTGCAGCATTCAATTCATCACTTTTATAGGTCTTTCAGCAGTCAGAATATATGGAGTATCCTGGTGCTACATGTTGTTTAATGGAATCTAGAACAGATGTTGTTTGACCTGGAATAGCAACAATGAAACAATCTTTTATTTCTCCACATAAACCACCAAATAATCACTGTTGTGAAAAAATTCTTCTCTGTTGGTTTTTGCATTTAGTGAATAGAGTTTCATCAACCTCTACAATTTTTTCTGGGCTCCAATTTTGCAGCATGGGTGAAATAGAAGACATTTTTACAGGATTTTTTCAAATATTGCTTCCATACAATGTCAGTCTGATGGCTTTGACAAATGACAATTTGCAGCCTTCAATCCAGGTTCCTTTCCAAAGTGCTATGGAACATTGACATGCAGCAATGTTGCACCTCCATTGTGCCCTTGGATTCACATAAAGTTTCATTTGATGGCCATTGACACACACTTTTTGAGAAGGCAGAACACTTTTACTTTGGAGGAACTCCACTGCTTCATGTTATATCTTTGGGAGATCTCAAATGTTTATCATTTTGCATAAAAAAAGAAGATTACAAAAAAGATGCTATCTAAATTTCAACTGCTACTGATATTTAAGTGTGGGATTTTGAAATGTTGCCTGAAAGTTTGTGCATGTTTAATGTTGTATTCATCTGTATAAGAAAATAATCCACATTAACTCTGTCAAAAAATAAAAATAATCCCAACAACTTGTATTTTTAGCAGTACAAAATAATTAACACATCATAATAAAACTAAGCAGGAATTTCAAAAGACTAGTTCAGTTACATTTTGATCAAATGTGTCAGCTTTGGAAATTATATTTTTCATGTGAAATGTCTATTACATCATTTCATTTTGAAAGTCCAAACTGGGATGTAATATATTATGGTGCAGTTATATTTCTCTTTTTAAATCCTTAATTGGTATATGTGTATCAATTTAATTCAGTATTTTCCTAAGAATCTCATATAACATACATATAGAATAAAATGTTTAGGCAACTATTTACTTTTGCGAGGATGTTAAATGGTAATTTTAAAAATAATTTGATTTAGAGTGAAAGTAAATGCCTTTTAGCAGTGCCATTTAATTCAGTTGGGAATCATCTTTGTTGAGATAAGTTAAGAAGTTTAACAATAAAAAGTTAAATTTTATAATTTTAAGCTAATGGATTTTTAATTCATTTTATTTTTTGATAGCTAATGGATTTTTATGCTGCAAATAATCTTTTTCTATTACACATCACATTTTGTACTTTCAAAATGATATGTGATGTGATAGACTTTCTAGCACTGACTTTTCACATGAAAAACAATTTCTTGAACCAAAAAAAACTGCAAACATCAAAGTGCGTACTACAAGTGCCAAATACCTGGAAAGACATTGGTAATTATTTTTTGTATATTGCTTTGTATTTTTTAAATATTGTTTAATTTAAATGATTTGCAAATATGTTGAAAGTCTTTTATTTTTTAAGTATTTAGTATATTTTTTGTAAACTATGCCATGAACATGATTTGTCAATTTCAGCTATTTTGGTGGGAGGGCTTGATTTTACATTGGTAATTATTTTTTGTGTATTGCTTTTTATTTTTTAAGTCTTCAGTATATTTTTGAAAACTATGTCATCGACTTAATTTGTCAATTTCAGCTATTTTGGAGGAAGGGTAGATTTTATGTTGGTAATTATTTTTTGTGTATTGCTTTTTATTTTTTAAATATTGATGAATTTAAATGATATGTCATAATTTCAAAGCAGAAAACAATTGCTTTTGAATGTGATCATAGATGCATATTTGCATATGTTGAAAGCTAAATAATTTGATGAAATTCTGTTTTTAAATTTCTCACCTTCCGATTTCTGTTTTTTTAAATGCTATAAAGCATTTTCTGTTTTTTTTTTTTTATAATTTGTAGTTTTAATGGATTTGTTGGATATATTACCTCAGGCATTTTCATTTTTTTTTTTTTTTGATTTAAGCACAGAATTCTTGATTCTAGTGGGATCTGTGTTTGGTGTATTTTCACCAATTTCTGTTTTTTTTTTTAATTTGAATTTTATAGTATTTTCTTGGTTTTTTTTGTCCACCGATCACTTCAGCCATTTTTTTTGTCCATTGATGATTTCAGTAATTTTTTTAATTTTTTTTCATCGATGATATCAGCATTTTTTTGTTTTTTTGTCCATTGATGATTTCAGCAACATTTTATTTTAATTTTTTTCCATCGATGATTTCAGCCTTTTTTTATTTTTTACCAATTAATGATTTCACCCATTTTTGCATAGAATTTTATTACTTTCAGGCTTCTTGATAGTTCTGCAGAGTCAACTGGTGGCCATGATATGCATAACCCAACATTACCAATTAATTTAAAGACAAATTATTATGTAAATTGTAATTAATAATTATATAACAAACAGTCATTTTACCATAAACATAAAAATATTTTATGTTCAATTTTTTAAGCTTAGATGCAGAGTCTTAACTTTCTTTTCTTTCTTGCAAATTTAATACTATGATAATGATTTTTAATAAATATTAGATTCCTCTTAATTGACTTTCATAAATTTTTTTAATGTAATATGATAAAGTTATTACAAATAAATGTTCACATACACAGAAAAATGTCAAAGTTCTTACATAAATCTCCAGTCTTTTGTAGTATATTCTTTGATATTTGGTGTTCATTGTCCCAATATTTAAATAACTACTATCATATTCCAAGAAGAATAGTCTGATAGGGAAATCTGGTGTTTTACTGAACTATTATTTAAATAGTTATTTAAATTATATTTTTAAATCACTTTTAAATAAAAATAATAATAATTTAAAAGAAATTACCCCTATTACAATATATATAAAAACAATAGTTATAAATTTCAAACTAAATTTGTTTTAATTTGAATCTGAATCACTTAATCTGAAAATTATTGAATCTCTGACTAGACGGGCTTAAACCTCTGTTTTTATACTAGCCTTAACCCAATGATTTCATTGGTCAATACTGCCTGTAAAAATCTGCTGAATTTACAGAACTATATCAATATCATTTTTAAAATTAAGTTCTAAAATTATGAGTCATCAATATTAAATATCAAATTATTCATTATTTAAATATTAAATATTTCTATCTAAAAAATAAATATCTTTGGTAAAACAATTTTTAATATTTTAAATAACCTAAAATTGACTTAAAACAAAATAGTACACTTAAATAAAATAATAATAATTTTAATTATTACATTCAAAACATTATCACTAGATGTAATATTTGTTACACTTTATTACATATCAAATTTTTGTCAACAAGCTAATTCTTGATATTCATACAACCACTTCTAATCATGAGATACTTTCAACACATTCTAAACTAATATTAATTTAACTTACCATTTAAATATTATTTTAAACAAAACAATTATCTTAATCATATAATATAAAAATATTTACTGATATAATTAAACCATTCTATCATTGTAGTATCTTTTAAATATAATAAATCAAAATTAATACTGTTAAACAATTTATTGTGTTATTTTATTATTTAATTCATCCCAAAATGAGTTCAAACTATCTAATATATCTTTGAAGACTATTATCTACTGAGTTCAAACTTCTATTACCTATATATCAAAATTATATGCTAGAAAATAACCAAAATTTAAAACTTTAATATAGCTACTTATCCAACCCTATTTAACTAACTGTACCAATTGTAAAGGGTACTATATATATGTGTGTGTATGATTAAAAGTGAGTCAACACTTAGACAATTTCAATATCATTAACAAACAACAATTTGAAACTGTTGTTGGTTCATTATACTTATATAGACACTAAAGTTTGCAACTTGACCACAGAAATTGAAATTATTGATATGAAAAATTTAAATAAACCACTTTAAACATGTAAGTATAACCTGTTCTGAATGCAGACTAATAAATAGTCAATTATAACATTACAAACTGTAATTATAATTTTCAAATTGAACCCAAAGTGTTACTTAAATAATAGATATAATAATGCTCAATGGGTTTGTAAGTAATCATTAAAAGCCAATCAACACTTAGACAATCCCAATATCCTTAACCCACTTATACTTCAAATGATAGAGAAATGTCTTTTGGCCAATTTACCACATGGTGAATTATTCCATAATTATTATACACTAAAATGTGTGTAAAATGGTATACTTTATTATAATAAATTTTTTCACCAAAAATTCCACTTTAAAAGGTGCAAAATTCAAAACTCCCACTCTACAATTGATAAGCCTCACCCTAACATGATCAGCCATTATGTGTTGCCAAGGCTATAAAACATTTGGATTTTATGACATTGAAATTTCCAATGATGCAAAAACATGTTTATTTGCGAATTTATTACAGATTTAGATATTTTTAAAAAATAATTTGCACTATATTTATTAGATATCAAGAAATGTAAATTATTAATAACTTACTTTGACTTCAAATACTTTATTTTCAAAAATATGTTATATTAGCAGCTAACATAAATATGGCCAGAAGAAAATTTGAAGAGCAGCTATGATGTACACAATTTAATTGATATATATGAGTAAGAAAAAATTGCAAATTTGCAATAAATATTTAAAAAACGTAAACTCTTAAAGTATAATTCATTAGATATTAGAGAAATAAATAATTATTCATTCAGATGTGTAAAAATAATGAATATTAAGAAATATTTTGTTGATTTTATAAACAGAAAATAATCTTTCTAGAAATGATGATGTATAATGTCTTTGTTTTGATTATGGTCTCATTTTTTAAATATTTACTGAAACAAAATGTGAACATTTAAATTTATTTCAATAGTAAATAAAAATATTTATCAAATGAAGCAAATTTATTATTTTCTGATATGTAATAATCGTTTTATCATATATTTTACATTGACATGTGAGACAAAGAAAAACATCAGAATAGCGAAGTATGAAAAGATTGAAAATCAACAATTTCAAACTGTTGTCAAAGCAACCTCCTTTTAACAATATAGAATTGGATGGTTTAGCAAGCAATAGAAGGTTAAATTTGGTTAATGGAGGTTTGATATTGCAGCCTCTTATAAATTAGATTTTTCTATTTATTGGAAGAGAGCATGTTATTAGAATATTTTTCTGACACATGAGTTCACTATAACATATTTAGTTTTATCAATCAATCAAACTGTTCAAATAAATTGTTTTATTATGTTGATTAAATAAACTTCAGTATATGTGTCATTCTTATTTAAGTATTGTATTACTTTTTTGCATATTTAATTAAAAAATTTGTTTATATTTCTGAGTGTGCTTATTTTTTAAGCTAGGAAATGTGTCAATATGTTAACAGAGAATGAATTAGAAATTCTTTCATAAAGGAAGTGGCATTCTAAGACTCATTTGTATAACTTTTCATTCATATTTTCTACATCCTTCCACCTCACTTTGTTAATGTATATATATGTGTGTGTGTGTGAAAGAGAGGGGGGGAGGATGTTTGCATGCGTCTAGAATGTTCAGATACGTCTATATGCTTCAATTAATGTAGTATATTTGTCAGCTGCAGTACTAAAGAAGTCTTCTAATTAGTCAAAAGTATAAGAGCAGAGAAATAGTGGCAATATTGCTATATTAAAAGCATAAAAAAATCCATTTTATACTTTAAAATTATAACTCATCAGTTTCAGCCGTTCTTGCAGCTTTAATATGGAATATTTTTCTTTAATTAGTATTACTTAATAACTAAATATTTTTTTTCTATGTAATAAATCTAATGTTTTCCCAGAAGAGTTTGCCTTATTATTTTGTTTTAACTGTTACTGAAAATCTCTTTTTACTTTAAATAAATGATAGTTTTATATTCGCTACAAATAAATGCGATGTAACAAATTCCTTAAACATTACCGTTTGATTTTTAAAAGCAAGTATTGAGTGTGTAAAATTGGCATCTTTAAAAAAGTTTTGAAGTTGCAGGAGCAATATATATGTATTCCTCATTAAATTTATTATTATTTTGTATTGTTAATTCTATCTAAAGTGATTCGCCATTATATTTAGAGATTTATATTTTTCCACTACATATAATGCTTTTGACAGTAGCGTTGAAATATTAAATGAGATATTCGTAACTATAAATAAAATATATTGCTACGATAAATAATAAGATAAAAGGAAAGCTAAATCTTATTTTACAAAAATTCTAACTTCAATAATAAAGATATCGTTGATTTTCTATTATCTGTTGAGATGACAAAACAGACCTATATATATCAATCTACCATTTTCTTTTACGATTTGCATATCATCATAGGGCTTTGCAATTTATAAAGAAATAAAAAATAGAATTAATAAAAGAATATTTTAATTTTATATTGTACACACGCACTCACACACACACTTGCATATGAAAACATATATCATAGATTGTTATAAACCGATTTTAGAATCCTGCTGGATGCCGTGAATAAAAAGGGTTATTGTATATCCAATAAAAACAAAACAAATAACTGCAATAATATATATAACAGAAATAAATCAAGCGATAATATTAAGAATGGAACTTCAAATTCATTGACATATTCTGAATATAAAATTGTGAATATTAAATAATACATAATAATAGTGAAAATTATACTAGATTAATGTTATGCAATAAAATTAAACTATAAATTTTACATTAAACGAGATAAACTAACTAATTCTAGACTTTGAATTCCATAGTCTACCAGTCTATTTATGCACTAAAGTACCACAAGACAATAACGTTACTATCTCGAGTATACAGTAGTAATAAATATAAATCCAAGAACAAAGAACGAAATAATGGCAAATTTATTTCTAAAAAAAAAAGATATGAAATATCGTTATAAATTATACAATATATTAAAATTAAAATATGCTTTAAAGATTAATAAAAGTCATCAATATGGCAGATAAAAAAATATAGATTAGTTTAAAATGTGAAATGGATTAATTATATTAATAATAACATTTACTTTTAAACTGAAAACTGATTAGTTAAACGCTGTCACGAATTTAAAAAAAATTGGCCTAAATAATATTATATATCTGTTCAAAGTTACCGAATCCCTAACAATCAAAGAAATAGACAAATTTCAGATATAAATCTATTAATGGAATAATGAAGTCCGAAAACTAAGGAGTCATACAATTAAAATTGTTAATATTTCAAATATATATGTAATTATTTTTAATTTTATATATTTATTAAGAGTGGTTAGCAACATTAATAAAATATTATAGACTATGAACTTATTGAGCAACAATGAAGTGGATATTTTTATAAACTTGAAAAGAAAAAAGAAATTAGTTAACAGATATACTACTAGTATAAATTATGCGTGTATTCAAATATTACAGACAGCCTGTATCCGGTCCATCCCTCTTCTGTGTATTTACATGGACAATGACTTACACATGAAGGGTCAGAGTAACTTAAAAGTCAACATGGGCATGACAATAATATTGGCATCAACAAGGGATTTGGGCATTCCATCATCAGATTTTTAATGGTATGGATGGCTGCCTGTTCATTAAAGTTTGAAGATTTTCTATATAATATAAACCAAGCACTGATTTTATATATATATATATATATATATAATAAAACCAAGCACTGATATTTATATATATATATATATATATAATTTGTGCTAACAATGGCTAAAGATAGTTATCTGAGAAAAATGAATTGATATGTAATTTGCTAGTTAAAATTAGGAGTTAAAAAAATTAAAACTTTAATTGGGTGTACTGATTGGTAGAGTTTTGGATTATATATGTTTGGTAGTAAAAGAGGAGGATGAACAACATCAGGGATGTTTGTATGTAGTAGAAAAATTTACATGTCATAATAAGCAGGTACATAGATATATTATTAATTAGAATTTTCTTTTCTATATTTTATTTATTATTTACTGATTATGTATTGTTCATAATCTTATATTTAAAAATGATAAAGATTATTTGTATATTAGTGAATAATATTTATAAATTAATATTTGATATTTAATATATTTTTTTATTATTATGTTTTATTCTATTCAAATATTTTGGTAAAATTCTGGCACTTTTCTAAAGTTGATTGTAATAAAAAAAACAGAGGCCGTGAGTGGAGAAACTTGAAGGAAAGTAAAAAAAATTCCAAAAAAGAAGATGTAAAAAAAAAAAACTTAAAAGAATCAATAACTCTCTAAGAGTATTAGAACAAAAAAAAAACATCACAAGGATTCTAATAATATACCTGTGGTAATTTTCTATTATACTACTGGAATAATATAAAAATGAGGAGATAAACACTCCCCCCCCCCAGAAAGAAACCAGCTCCAAATTTCTGCCAAGTGATGATCCATATTCACTACCTTCAAAATGCCTGGATGATATGTAAGCTAAATAATTATGATTTATTTTAAAGTATTACCAAAAATAAATAATATCAGAATGACAAAATTGTTTAAAATAAAGCTAGCTAAAATTTTCTTATTAAACGCTTGATTTTGAATTTTAATAATTTTCTATCAATATTCTGCAAAATAAAATTTAAAATGAAAGTGTTTATCTATTTAATCTTATATCAAGAAGATAATTTTATACTATATAACTTTGCTATTCGCGCATGTATAATAAAATAATTCCAATGCATGCAAATGTCATTTATCATGCCTATAATGGAATTCTAGGATAAAAAAAACTATTGTCATTCTTAACAAATTATGCTTTAACAATCAGATAGACTTTTTTTTAATGTTATAATTTACTGTTGTCTTTGAAACTAATATGTATGTTTCTTTCAATTTTCAATTTTGTTCAAAAACACTTAACATGTAATGATGGGATATTGATAAGTATTTTCGTTATTGATTACAACAGATGTACAAACAGTTTTGTTTTGTTTTCTTTTAAAAAAACAAAACAATGTAACTTCATATCATTATAATATGATAATCTATTATTTTGAATGATCTAGAAATTATATTATAGGTGATTATAGATATTCATATGTGTGCGTGATGCTATAAATTATTATTTAAAAAAAAATTGTATTTATTATGCTTCAATTTTGTTAATGAAGTTTATTTAAAAAAATAAAGAATTAAAACCTTGTTTGTTATAAGTTGGAGGAAGAAATGGTCAAGGGACGATTAGATTATTTAGATTGAGTTTGGAGATATTATTTAACCCTCACATATATAGGTGTAAGTGTTTGGCTATTGTTTTCCCTGCCTTTCTTTATTTTGTATAGTTAATGTTAGATGATATACACTGATTATAACAGATAAGTGTTGTATAAATTTTTATAATATGTATAAAAGATGATTGATTTATGGCATTATCCAAGTTATATAAATAAGCTAATAAAAAGTATGTTTTAAAAATACATTATATTTAGGATATTATAAAAGCACACATATTTGAAAATATATGATTCATATATTAAATATTAGTCAATTTTGTTTTTACTGTGGAAGAAATGTAATTGGTTAGCAGAGTGCATAAAATAATATTTGTTTTTATTTATTATTATTATTTTTAAATAAATGTTTTATTGAATTAATAGCTCATATGAACTGCTTGATTATATATGTTCGATTCTCCATTTTCACACACATACATATATGGTTAACATAGCATAGCCTTAGAATATATAGATTTGCCAGTAGAAGTCAATTTATTTAATCTGTCTGGAGATGATAAATCACCATATTACAGTGCTAATAATATATTCTACTTTGCTTAGAATAGGTGGTGATGTGGATAAAAAGATACCCAACCCTCATCATTATCTATCCTATACTAAATATGATAATTGATAATTTTACAATAGTTTTGTAATTGAATAAATGTGTGGCATAGGATTAAATTAGTGTTACAGAATTGTTATCCATAAATGTTTTATTACTTGTATTTGCATCCTATATGAAGACCATATCCTATAACCTCAACTGAGCTAAGCCATAGAATAATTATAATATAAGAATCTTTTAAATAAGTTTAAAAGCAATTTACAATTATAAATTTTATTCTATCTTGTATAGAATTGGCACCTGGGCATTTATAAATCTAATAAAGTAAACAAGTGAAGAAGACAGAGGTTACAGGGTGGGTTAAGTGGCTTGCCCAACGTGAATGGCATGACATTTATGAGTTAAATGCTTGATATATTTATGGATAAATGGCTGCACAATGATTGGTGATTGATTCATCTTTGTTTACATGTGAATTTGTTCTTTATGGGTGATTATATATTATACATTCTATTTTAAGTGGTGACTAACATGGATGGCTTGATATATACATAGAGGCCATGGCTGCCAAGAATTTAAATGGATGTCCAATCATGGGATCTTGATTACTTAAGTCTCATATCTTGTAGAGTGTTTATATTTTTGTTGATATATATTGGCATATACCTGAGATGAGAAGTAATCCAGTAACATTATAATTACTTTATTCCTGTTTTAAATATACAGTTATTGCAAAATTGGTTCCAAAATAAAATCAAGTTGGCAGTTTTCTTATTCAAGGATTTTTTTTATATCAATCTGGAAGATTAATAGAAATGTTTGATAAAATGGAACTAGGGGTAAATGGAGCATTAACTAAGGTTCGAAATATGCCAATACATGAAAGATGTGTAGTAGATATATGAATGTCAGATGTATAGTTTTAAAAAAAGACATTTTTTTTGTTTATGTGAAATAAATAAATACAGCCATGAAACAGCTTAGTTTCAAATTTTAAAGCTATATAAATATCACAACTTATAGTAAATATTAAAGTTGATAACATTTATATATATATATATTGTAACCGGACCGCCATACAACCGTTTTATTACGTCAGTCGTAACAATTTTCTGATGAGCATGCTGTAGGAAGGAATTATCAATTGACATTCCTAGTGCAGATGTTAATGGAACCTACAACAATATTTCCTGCTCATCAGAGGATGTAGTACAATAGAGACTGGGAACATCTAAACATTTATATGTTTGGGTTTTCCAAACAGCGCCATTAGAGTTCCATCTCACTACAACCTGACTGGCCTAGGTCAAGTTATGTCAGACGTAGCTCAGAGAACATGAGATTCTCATGAATCAATGCTATAATTGGTGAATGATGTGGTAGATAAACAAAATAGAATGGGATAAATGGACAACCAATTTAATTTTGAGTAACAAAAATTTATTAGATAACAATCAATTTGCAATTTCAACAATAGTTCATTAATTCCTCTATGGGAATAAACTTGTAAACATTCTGGTTTAGTAATAATTCATTCCGAATTCATTTAATAGTTCATTTTAAATTCACTTGAGAGAAGAAAATTATGAATATCCTAATTCAATGATAGTTCATTAATTCTTTTATGGGAAAAGCTTGGGATTATTCTGGTTTAACAACAATTCATTCCGAATTCACTTAATGGTTCATTTTGAATTCACTTGAGAGAAGAAAATTATGAATATCCTAATTCAATGATAGTTCATTAATTTTTTTATGGGAAGAGCTTGGGATTATTCTGGTTTAACAACAATTCATTCCGAATTCACTTAATGGTTCATTTTGAATTCACTTGAGAGAAGAAAATTATGAATATCCTAATTCAATGATAGTTCATTAATTTTTTTTTTATGAGAAGAGATATGGTAGTAATTAAACATTTATGATTTATAGAGTATTTTATCATTTGATAATTGAGGCATTTATATTTTAGCCAAATGTAGAAGCGTATTCTCACACATAAACTTCATTACATTATAATAAGTTTAGAAGCAGTTAAATATCTATGATTTATGGAATATTTATCACTTGATAATTGAAGCATTTATATTTTAGCCAAATGTAGAAGCATATTCTTACACATAAATTTTATTACATTACAATGAGTTCAAAAGCAGTTAAATATTTATGATTTATAGAGTATTTATCATTTGATAACTGAGGCATTTATATTTTAGCCAAATGTAGAAGCATATTCTTACACATAAATTTTATTACATTACAATGAGTTCAAAAGCAGTTAAATATTTATGATTTATAGAGTATTTATCATTTGATAACTGAGGCATTTATATTTTAGCCAAATGTAGAAGCATATTCTTACATATAAACTTCATTACACTACAATGAGTTTAGAAGCAATTAAATATCTATGATTTATAGAGTATTCATCATTTGATAACTGAAGCATTTATATTTTAGCCAAATGTAGAAGCATATTCTTATACATAAACTTCATTACACTATAATGGGTTTAGAAGCAGTTAAATATCTATAATTCGGTCAAACATAAAAGTATAATAAAGATGTCTTAATATTTATTGAACAATTCTACGCAATTAGTTCGGAAAATTCACTTTGTAATATTTGATTATTATGTTTTAGTATTTTATAAAAATTACCTTCCAGTTTTACGGTCCATTTTATTCAAACGAAGGCAGGTTATTTTATTAATGGAAAGTCATGGCACAGCATGGAGAGAGTGAAGCTCTTAATTTATTCCAGTTTCATTATAATTTCTCTAGTAAAACTTTTTATTTTTATTTTCACATTTTGTTAAAGCCCTCTGTGTAAGACGATAGAGAGAAAAAAATTTCTTCTTTCTTCAACGACGTGTCTAATTTGAATACTGCCTCAGTTTAACTCAAGTATCTTTTTTCTTTCTTTTTAATGATTGGATAATTAATTTCTTTCTTTTTTTTTTATTGAGACAGATAAAAAAAAAAAAATAAGACGATATAACATTTTATTTAAATCCATCAATACTAAAAATCAAAAATATGATTTTATTTTTCATTTTTAACGAATCACAATTTTATTGCGTTTCCAATTAGACTGAATCACGCTAGACATTTTTGAATGGGGGGGGGGATCTTTTCAATATTTATATGAGGAACAGCATTCCTGTTTCAATATATATATATATGTCTTTTGCTTGTCAATTAAATATAACATTGATGCCAGATAAGCATAGAATTATTGATGGTGTTAAATTATAAAGTAATAATGTTGTTCATATTCGGAACATTTCTGTTATAGAAAGTCTATAATTTTGAAGATTAAATAGCATACTTGATTGTTGGAGTTTTGTTGGTTGTATTGCAAGTTTTGGTGATGGATGGAGAGTTTTTGTTATTGTCTTAAGGATATGGTGTATTCATGTCACTGGTGACTGATTGTTCTCATTCACTGCTCCAACCCAAATTATGATATCAGATGTAAGTTATCATGAAGCAGTTAACAGTAGTCCTGCCATGATTTTGCCTCTAAGACTCCAGAGAGAGCAAGGCATAGTTCTTTCTAATATATATGTAATATTTGTCCCTAAGACTCCTAAAGATAAGCAAGACAATATTTTATAAATAGCCCCTAAGACTTGGATGTAAGCAGGGCATTGAGATAGTATTAGTAGTAAAATATTATGGGTTGTGGTAGCTTAGAGTGATTAAAGTGGGATGATCATCAGTGTTCATGGAGCATTGTATGTTTTGAGAGCAGTGATGGAATTCTTCTATCTATCTCAAAAGTGTGAACTGCTAATTATTATTGTGACTGTCAGTATCTGTTGGATCTTTAGAAGAATGGATGAATATATAACTTGAATATATAGCTCATTCTTAAAAGGCTATTTTCTATATTCTTATGCAAAGGTTGGCATTTACCATATTCAAGTAAAAAATTGTATATCAGTTGTCATAGTAAATGCATTTCATCATTAATTTGATTTTGGTTATAAATTTTTTTTTTTGGGGGGGGGGGGGTTATAAATGCTGGTTATAATATTTGGATGCACCCAATACAGCATAAAGATAAATGAATATGCTTAAATTATTTTGGTCTTTTATCAGTTATTTGAATTGGTGTAGTTTGTAATATAACTATAGTGGATCATGTAAAATTTAATTAATAATTTCAGCTATGTTGAGATTAATGTTTCTAGTTAAAACTTAATGTCTTCTTATCTATGTGTGTGTGGAAAATCGAACATTATATGGGAAAATAAAATTGTGGAAATTTTATGTCATTCTAGGTAATGATGGTGAATTTGAATTGTTGGTTTGGTGGAGGTTGGAGCTGGTAAACCTTATTTTCTTAAGTAGTATTAATAAATTTTTAAGAGATTATAAAATGGAAGAGTTTAGTTTATACGATAGTTTGGGTGGGTCTCAAGAGACACCATCTCCAGACATTGTTACGATGTCCCCTGACCTTGAATCAGGAAATGAAGTTATAGGTATGTTATATGGAGAATCTAATAGGATGAGAGATACTATCCCTCAAACTCTAGATGGAGATATGTCGATGTTGTTAAGAACTATATTAACAGAACTAAAGTCAGGTCAAGTAGAATTGAAATTAGAATTAAGGGAACTAAAGTCTGGACGAGTAAAAGATAGAGAAAGGACAGAAGAGATGTTTGCAGAACTAAAGTCAGGTCAAGATAAGTCAGAGGGAAGAATGGCAGAAATAAAATTGGAAGTTTCAGAAATGAAGTTAGAAATGGTAGAAATAAACAATAGTATAGTTAGGCAGATGCAAGTTGTGGAGGAGAAAGTAAAAAGTCAGGAATCAGAGATAGCAATAGAAATAAAATTGAGTCAAAAGAAATCAGAGGAGAGGATGGTTGAAATAAAGTCAGAAATGTCAGAGATAAAATTAGAAGTGAAACTAGAAACAAAGCTAAAAGGAAAGTTAGAAATACCCAAAATGAAGCTAGAAATATAAGAGAATAGTAAAGGTCAGGTAGTCAAATCAGTATTGTTGGAGACAAGTGTTAAGAACTCACTACAGAAAGTTAAGATACCTGATGATGATTTGATAGTGCTGTTTAAGAAAGAAAATCAGAAGGTTGTTAAACTAGTTAGTAAGAACATTGGTTTAACCAAGGAAGAATTAAAGGCATACAAAGAACTTAAATTAAATCAATTAGAAAAGGGAGAACCTAAATCTGTTGAGATAGTTAGTCAAGATGTTAAAATAGTATATGCTAATTTGAAAAATAAATTAGAGGAGAATAGTAAATCACAAAAACAATCAGTAGAGATGAGTGTAAATTTTCAATCCTAAAGTGATAAAACTAAATGATCCTAATCAGTCAAAAGAGATAGACTTGATTTTGCAGAGTCAATATAAAGAAAATCAAGAATTGATTGTAGAAATAGTTAGTGAAGATCAACAAATGGCTAAAGAGCTTGTGAAATTAATTGATATTAAGATAGAAAACAAAGAAGTTATACAGTATGTAGAAAAAGTTAGTACAGATGTAGAAATAACCACAGAACAGGTGATATTAATTAATAAAGAAGTCAGTAAAATTAAGGTAAAATTTAAGGATAAATTAAGAAAGATATTTAATGTAAATATTCTTAGAAAAGTTATTAATCCAGAAAGAGATTTAGATAAAGCCAAAGTAAAGCTTAAATGTAAAAGTAAAAAGAAAACTAAAGTAGATTTTATGAGAGAGGTAATTAATTACATTAAACATATAAAGAAAATTAAAGTAAAATTCAAAAAGATGAGTACAAAGAAGATTAAGATAAGTTATCTTAATAAAGGTGTAGATTATATAAGAGATATTGGGAAAGCAAAAGTCAAATTTAAAATAATAAATGAAAAGATAGTTAATTTAAATCTTGGTAGAAAGATTGTTGATGAAGAAAAAGAAGTTGGAAAAGCTACAATCAAACTAAAGAAAATAAATGTAGAGTTGATCAATGTCATGGGTTTAAAGACATCCAGAAATAAAAGGATAGAGCATAGAAAGGTAAAAACTAGAATAAAGAAGATTGAGATAATGTCTCTTAGAGATAAACTTGTCAGAAGAAAGGAAATAAAGAATAATCGAGCAAGGTTTAAAGTTACTTATAATGCTTGCAGTTTGATTCCATATCCTGCAAGATATGATTAATAAAAATTATATATATTGTTTAATATAGAATTTAGTTTTTATTTCTTGCTTATTTAATGTTGCTAAAATATAATAGAAACAAGTGTTTGTAAAAGCATTAAATGCTTTTTATTGTTTTATGTTTATTCGACAAACATAATTTTCTAATTGTGGAATGATCTTAATGTAAAATTTGATGTGCTTTTAATATTGATTGTTGTGTATCCAATTTATTTTTCTTTCATAAGGGGGAAGGATTGTGACCTTCCAGGTTGGCACCAGGAAGAAATGTGGGAAGTTCACATTTGTGCTAACAATGGCTAAAGATAGTTATCTGAGAAAAATGAATTGAGATGTAATTTGCTAGTTAAAATTAGGAGTTAAAAAATTAAAACTTTAATTGGGTGTACTGATTGGTAGAGTTTTGGATTATATATGTTTGGTAGTAAAAGAGGAGGATGAACAACATCAGGGATGTTTGTATGTAGTAGAAAAATTTACATGTCATAATAAGCAGGTACATAGATATATTATTAATTAAAATTTTCTTTTCTATATTTTATTTATTATTATATACTGATTATGTATTGTTCATAATCTTATATTTAAAAATGATAAAGATTATTTGTATATTAGTGAATAACATTTATAAATTAATATTTGATATTTAATATTTTTTTTATTATTATGTTTTGTTCTATTCAAATATTGTATTGTTAAAATTTTATAAGTAAAATTCTGGCACATTTCTAAAGTTGATTGTAATTAAAAAAAAACAGAGGGCATGAGTGGAGAGAGACAGAGAGTTTAAAACTTGAAGGAAAGTAAAAAAAAATTCCAAGGAAGAAGATGTAAAAAAAAACTTAAAAGAATCAATAACTCTCTAAGAGTATTAGAACAAAAAAAAACATCGCAATGATTCTAATAATATACCTGTGGAGAATTTTCTATTATACTACTGGAATAATATAAAAATGAGGAGATAAACACCCTCCCCCCAGAGGAAAACCAGCTCCAAATTTCTGCTAAGTGATGATCCATATTCACTACCTTCAAAATGCCTGGATGATATGTAAGCTAAATAATTATGATTTATTTTAAAGTATTACCAAAAATAAATAATATCAGAATGACAAAATTGTTTAAAATAAAGCTAGCTAAAATTTTCTTATTAAACACTATAATTAAATGCTTGATTTTTAATTTTAATAATTTTCTATCAATATTCTGCAAAATAAAATATAAAATGAAAGTGTTTATCTATTTAATCTTATATCAAGAAGATAATTTTATACTGTATAACTTTTCTATTTGCACATATATAATAAAATAATTCCAATGCATGCAAATGTTATTATAATGCCTATCATGGAATTCTAGGATAAAAAAAGACTATTGTCATTCTTAACAAATTATGCTTTAACAATCAGATAGACATTTTTTTATGTTATAATTTACTATTGTCTTTGAAATTGATATGTATGTTTCTTTCAACTTTCAATTTTTTTTTTTAAAAAGACTTAACATGTAATGATGAGATATTGATAAGTATTTTTCGTTATTGATTACAACAGATGTACAACCAATTTTTTTTTGTTTTCTTTTAAAAAAACAAAACAATGTAACTTCATATCATTATAATATGATAATTTATTATTTTGTATGATCTAGAAATTATATTATAGGTGATTATAGATATTCAGATGTGTGTGTGATGCTATAAATTATTATTTTAAAAAAATTGTATTTATTATGCTTTGATTTCGTTAATGAAGTTTATTTAAAAAAATAAAGAATTAAAACCTTGTCAGTTATAAGTTGGAGGTAGAAATGGTCAAGGGACGATTAGATTATTTAGATTGAGTTTGGAGATATTATTTAACCCTCACGTATATAAGTATAAGTATAAGTATAAGTGTTTGGTTATTGTTTTTCCCTGCCTTTCTTTATTTTGTATAGTTAATGTTAGATGATATACACTGATTATAACAGATAAGTGTTGTATAAATTTTTATAATATGTATAAAAGATGATTGATTTATCGCATCATCCAAGTTTTATAAATAAGCTAATAAAAAGTATGTTTTAAAAATACATTATATTTATGATATTATAAAAGCACACATATTCGAAAATATATGATTCATATATTAAATATTAGTCAATTTTGGTTTTACTGTGGAAGAAATGTAATTGGTTAGCAAAGTGCATAAAATAATATTTTTTTTTGTTTATTATTTATTTTGCCTTTTATTTCTAATAAATGTTTTATTGAATTAATAGCCCATATGAATTGATTGATTATATATGTTCGATTCTCCATTTCCACACACACACATATATGGTTAACATAGCATAGCCCTAGAATATCTAAATTTGCCAGTATAAGTCGAGTTTTATTTAATTTGTCTGGAGATGATAAATCACCATATTACAGTGCTAATAATATACTCTACTTTGCTTAGAATAGGTGGTGATGTGGATAAAAAGATACCCAACCCTCATCATTATCTATCCTATACTATATATGATAATTGATAATTTTACAATAGTTTTGTAATTGAATAAATGTGTGGCATATGATTAAATTATTGTTACAGAATTGTTATCCATAAATGTTTTATTACTCTTATTTGCATCTTATATGAAGACCATATCCTATAACCTCAACTGAGCTAAGCCATAGAATAATTACAATATAAGAATCTTTTAAATAAGTTCTAAAGCAATTTACAATTATAAATTTTATTCTATCTTGTATAGAATTGGCGCCTGGGCATTTATAAATCTAATAAAGGGAATAAGTGAAGAAGACAGAGGTTACAATGTGTGTGTGTGTGTTGGAGGATCTGGACCAACTGATAAGTACTGATTCATCATGAAATATGTATATTTGAGATTATCTTTTTTTACATATGTGTGACTATGTGTATTGGCTATATGAAATAGAGTATATAGCTGAAGGGAGCTTGAAAGTCTGTGTTCAAATCCCCTATAATTAAGATTATTTATATAAAAACACAAAATATGCATGCACACACAAAAAGGATCTGACTAAGCTCAAGATTTGACATAATTTTTGTTCGAACATCAAAAAAAAGTTGATAGAGTCTTCATTACCATTCTAATCAAAGATTTTGCAGCATGAACTAAAATCCCGAAAAAAGTGGGTGCATATCCATATCCTATAAGTGAAATAGAATCTCTTACTAAAAAACCAAATCTAAAGATAAAATGAAAATGAGTGAATAAAAAATAAAAACAAAACTATCTTTAGTGTCAAGCGTTGGTGGCCGAATGGTCAGCACAGCCGCCTTACATGCAATTGTACCGGGTTCGTTTCCCGGCCAATGCTTTGACACGAAAAAATCAACAACTATCTTTAGTTCTGAATCTAGTTGTGTCAGTTTGTCTTGATTATTATCTTTTAGAAGTTGTTGATAAAGAACCTTCATTCATCAACTAGTTTGTTTATTGCAGAAATTGATTATTCAAATTCTGTCAATGACTTTATTTAAAATTATTTTACATTCAATTCATGCACAATTTTCTTTTTGTTTTCAGAAAGAGATTCTTACAAATCTATATTTGAACATTTCTCCATTAAAAATAGTAACAAAGGTTCATCTGGTAGAGATAGTTTTTTATATATATATAAATAGAACATATATCTAATACAGACGTAATTTCTCTTTTATTTTCAAAAAGCCATCCTTACAAATCTATATTTGAATCCTAAAACAAAAATAATAATTGTAGAAGATTTGAACACAGACTTTAAAACATCTTTCAGCTATCAATTCTATCTCATACAACCGATACACATGATCACACACATGTGAAAACGATAAATGATCTCCAATATACGTATTTCGTGTTGTGGAGTAGATTAAAGCCAGTCCATTAATGTATGAAGATTTGCTATCGTAGTATCAACCGAGCACTGATTATATATATATATATATATGAGAGATAATGATCTAGACCAACTGATGAGTGCTGGTTCAGCACGAAATACTACATTGGAGATCATTTATTTTTTTTACATGTGTGTGGTCATGAGTATCAGTTGTATGAGACAGAATCGTAGCTGAAGAATGCTTGAAAGACTGTGCTCAAATCCTAGTTATATTTGTATTTTAATATTAAAAATAATACTGGCTAGTTTTTTTTCTGTTATTGCTTTTAATTGTTAGTTGAGTACAAACTTTTGTGATATAAGTCGCATATATATATAACTACTCGTAATTAATTTACTGTTTACCATAGAGGTAAAATGCACATACCTATATAAAAATACTTGCAAAAAGGAAGTATTTTTACTAATAATACCAAGCTGATTAATAACTATATAATATTAATATCATTACGTTATGGAATTAAATACGAGTTATAATAATAGAAGTAGAAGTTTGAAAAGGTACGTGGGCTAAAGATTTTCATTAATTTAACTGTATTTTACTATATCCCTAAATATTTATTCAACAACCCTTAGTGCATTTTAATACTATCTTTTGAATACACTTCATTGTATTACAATAATCTGTTGAGGAAAATTCAAAGTTGCAGACGGAGATGAAGACAAAAAATTTAACCCTGCACCCTTTACATACTTCAAGTTTCTCTCAAAAAGTTTTATAAACAAAAGAGAAAAATCTTACGCATAGAATATAAAATAAAAAAAAATAATTATCTTGTTAATTATAAATATAATTGTCAAGCGTTGGTGGTCGAGTAGTCAGTACAGCAGCCTTACAAGCAGTTGTCCCAGGTTAGCAGGTTCGTTTCCTGACCGATGCTATGACACATGGGGAAAAAAAATTATAAATATAATTGTAATTTTAGTCTTTAAAAAAGCAAATAGAATATAAACTTTTATCGAGTTAATTGATTTGAAATGGATGCGCTTACACCTTTGTATAAAGATATAGCCATATCTTTAGTTGTTCATGGAAAATTTTGAATGTTTGTTTTCTCTTTTGTATATAGATGTATAAGTAGATGCTATACTATTTAAATTTTTAAAAAAATTATGACAATTCTAGTGTAGCTTCCTTTTTGGTGTAATAATCAGTTTCTCAAATCCATCACTGTGCTTAATTCTTATTTGTAAGTTTATTAAGCATGACATTCTTTCATCTTTAAAAAATAACATAGCTTGAGGCTAATGATGAGCAAACTTCTAGAAGCCTCTAGCCAATCATTTAGTAGACAATAATATATTAAGTAAGAAAGTCTACAGCTTTGGTTAAGAAATATTCTAAAAAGCATTTTTGCAATGTATCTTCTTATGATAGATGTTCCATATTAAATTAGCAGGTAATCTTGTCATCACTATCATAGGAGTCTCCATCTGATTTTAATAAATGTTAGCTCAGTGATTCAACCTTACAACCTCTTAACATTTAGATGTTCAGTATTAAATTTGTTGGCAATGTTGTGGTCATTATAGTAGAATTCTCCATTTGATTTTAAATAAATTTCAATTCAGTGGCTAGGATCAATACCACAATCTTTTAAGAACTATTTCCCAATTAGCACCAACTCCAATTCTCCACGAATAATTTCCTCATCATGTTATAAGTAAAACTCCTATTAACCAATAAATGTTTCCAAAAACACTTACCAATCTTTCCTTTGTCCAATGAACTTATTAATAACTATTTTAATGTTGTTTTACCAAATGGATTAATTATATTATTCCTTTAAGCAAGATTTTGATTTGTTTATGATAGTATTTTTTATACCCAATAATAGATTTCACAAAAATATTCGCTTTTAGTATTTAAGCATTTGATGTAAATTTTAATAATTGACATCTTTTAGAGTTTTTAATGCCAAATATACAGCTCTTTCTATATATAATGGAAAATTATGTAATTCTATAATTCAAACTATATTTTATATAATCAACTCCTCAGCTGTTTACACAAACCTCAATCATCCATGCTTTCTCATACCACTGATACACTTGATCACGCACAAGTCAAAAAGATAAATAATCATCAAATATGTGTATTTCATGCTAAACCAGCACTCATCAGTTGGTCCAGAGTATTATCTCCACACATATATTCAATCAAAGCTCAGCTTATATCAAGATAGCCAATCTTCATACTTTAATGGACAGGCTCCAAACTACTCCACCCCACAATTCTTCAGCCATCCATTTCATTGAAAAGCTGATGATAGAATGCTCAAAGCCCACCTTGATTATATATATGTGTGGAGATGATAATTTGATAATTTGGACCAATTGATGAGTGTTGGTTTAGTATAATATATATATATATATATATATATATATATATGTGTGTGTGTGTGTGTGTGTGTATGTGATTATTTATCTTTTAGACATTGTATGACCAAGTATATCAGCAGTATGAGATAGCATGAATGGTTGAGGGTCATATGAGAGTCTGAGTTCAAACCCTCTATATAATACATATAGAAGTGCAGACATGAAAAAGCCTGTACTGTAGAAAAAAAATTATATTTCATAATCAACCTCTGTAAATTATAAATAACACAGTCCCACAGTCCCACCATCTCTATAAATAACATAATATTTTTTGGTCTAGCAATATCTGTTTGTTTTTTAAAAAAATAATAATATATGGTTATATAATATATGTTTAGTGCTTTTTTTTTTCAAATTGAATTTTGTACAACCATATAAAATTTTAACGTTTAACTATTAACCCTCCTATCTCAGACCTAGACTATTGAAACTATTTATGTTTGTACTAAACACATATAGGAATTTGTACTACCCATAATGCACATTCATTAAATTTTTTATTTGATTTTAACCCATTTAAAAGCCATAACATTACAACATTAATATTCTTAACTATTTATATTGTCAAACTTTGCTAATTTTCCTAACCCTTACACTATTTTGATTTTTTTTTTTAAAGATGTGGATATTATGATATTTTCTAATTAGTAGTCTAGAGATAAGTTTGGCAATGATTATACAAGTTAATTTGTGAATCACAAATACATCATAGAACATACTGGTTTATTTTTCTGATTATTCCCTATTTTGCAATTCTGTTTTGTAACTTCTTTAAAAAATGTTCTTTTTAAAATACTTTTTAACTGCTTGTCTAATTGCAGCTGTACACTAATGTAACTGATGAGGCACAAATTATAAACAGAAAAAAATTATTCTATCATTTATTGAACTAACATTATGGTGGACCCAAAGGTACTCATGGTTACACAGTGTTTATTTATTATTCACAGTTAATTTTTGTATTTGAAGTCATTCTGTTATTTATCATCTGTGGAACCTTTCAATAATCTGAGCACAGCACCTGCTATAATTTTTCATACAATGATATAGATAAAGAATTAGCTATGACACAGTCAGGTAACAAACAACCAATTAAAACTGACAAGGTAAGTTAAAACCATATGATCTCATAATAATAGTAGTATCTAAATTAATTATGTTAAGTAAGAAGTGGACAACTTTCAATTTAATACTCTAACCATAAATCAGACATTTGATATCAGTAAAAAATTATATATATATATATATATATATATATATAGAGAGAGAGAGAGAGAGAGAGTGAAAGAGAGAAGGGACTTGAGCTCAGACTTTAAAGCTTCCTACAACTATCCACTCCATCTTATACAACTGATACACATGACTATAAACATGTGAAAAAAATAAATGATCTACAAAATACATATTTCATGCAGAACAAGGACTTATCAGTTGGCCCAGATCACCATATCCCATATATATACAACCAGTGCTGTTTATATTAAAAGTCTGAGTTCAAGTACCTTCTAATTACATTATTTAGTATAGGCAACCTATATGTATTTAAATTATATATATATAATTTTATTTCCATTTCATTATTCATTTGTAGTAACTTGGCATTAGTATTTTAGTATGCCTGGGAAGTATTCTTCTTCTATGATAATGGTGCTTAGTACCAAAGGTGGATTAAGTCAAAGAGAAGATTTATAAAAGAAAAACAATATACTTTCCTAGACATACTAGTATATATATATATAAAACAAAATTTAAAAAACTATATATAAGACTGAAAACATATTTAATGACTAATCACTTATATCAAGGTACAGAGAGAAATTATCTCATCAGATAAAGTTGACTACGGCATTTTTAATTATAGGATTAAAAAAATCAAATAATAATGAAATACACGCACTGATATGTGTGGCTAGCTATTAAAGTATCTTTATCTTATGAGCGATTTGATTAGATATTTGTGTTCCATATATTTAAGCTCGTATTAATACCTATCTTGGATACATTGCATATACCTGAATGTATTTGACAATTATACACATACACACACACTCACACACACATATATATATAAATGCTAAAATGATAATTATACACAAACATATACATATCTCAATGTCAAAATGACAATTATACACACACATCTACCTATATATGTTAAAATAAATATTACAGCTAATAACCTTAAGTAAGTCACCTCTAAGTATCTCCAGGTTCTCTGTAGAAAAACAGAAAAGAATAGGACATTGTAACCACAAGATCTAAACACATCAGCTGTTGATGGTTTATATAGCATTTTGCTTGTTATAGTCTATTTAAAAATGAATTGATACCCATTTTCCACCTAAAAGTTGTGTGAATATCCAGAATAACTAAGTAATTGCTGAAAAAAAGATTCTAAACTTGCTTGAAAAAAACTTGGCTATTTGATAATATTTTAAGGTTTTGTATGGATTTGAACCTTGGTTTTTATGCTCAGTGAGATAAGTGATAAGTACTATATACCACAGGGTTATAGTTATAATTCAGGCTGTATAGTATTAGAATTAGATAACGTTGTTAGTTAACTACAATTAATATTTTTAATAGTCCTCTTGTGCATTGATTTAATTATTTCATGGAGAAACGAACCCAGTCTTTTCATAAAATGATGTTCTCAGCGCTTCATATTTAATAGTAGTTATTTATTTATGTGCTTATATATATCATCACCATCATCAATCATTATCAATCCACTGCAGGATGAAGGTCTCTCCAAGTTCAATCCATCTCTGATCTTTAGCCTCTTTTCTCCATATTACCCCTGCACACTTTCTTATTTCATCCATCCATCTCACATGTAGTCTCTTTCTGAGTCTTTTACAACTTTATATATTTAGATGCCTTATATATATATATATATATATATATATAATAAGGCATCTCAAAAGTATAAGAGCTATATCATATGTATTGTAGCTCTAAAATAAATAAATAGATTGGTAACAAGAAAAAACAAATAGTGACAGATTACAATAAACAATGATAAAAGGTTTAATTATTCACTGCCTAGATTATATTTGGGCAATATAAAAGTCATACATATATATATATAATCGTATTAAAGCAATAGCCATGCAAATATTCAGAATAGAGGTTAAATGTTAACACTCCTTTGCCTAAAAACTTTTAAAACATTACCCAAAGTGAAACATAAATTTATGTTGATGACATATTCATTACTATTAGTTTAATTTAATCTCCATGTAGTACAATAATGGGTCTGAAAGGGTAAAGTTTTAACCTATATTCATTTATATTTTACTCCATCATTTGCGTGGAAAATTTATTTTTAACTCCAAACCGGTTTTCTATCAAAAAACTTGAATGCACAAATATGAAATCACAAATACATTTAAACACATTATAGCGTGTGCGCATAATTACTTTCAGAGCTATAAAACCTCTCCGTAGTAACTAAGGAAAACAATATAGTAGTTAATATCCATGATAAGTTTAAATGTTTTTCGAGCTAATAATGGTGAAACGTTAGATTTTAAAAACTTTTTCATGTTTCCAATAAAACATCAAAAATCTTAGAGATAGATTATCGCTGGGGGATTTATTTTTTTTCAATTTTTTATTTTATTAAACATTCTAGTTTTTTTTTTCAAAATAATATTTATTTGTCTTGCTTAAAGCATGTATATGTGATGTGATGCACTGTGGCTTCTCTTTTCTCGGAGTCAAGAATCTCTCACCACTATGCCCAAAGAAATCTGTTAGCTAATAATTAGGAATTGATGAAACGTCGCTCTGAGATTACAATAAATATTAAACTAAGATTGAGATTAGCGTTTAATTCAGTGAGCCAGTCTACCTTATATGGATTCAATCACCAACATTTAACACATAAGTTCAACTCACTTTATCTGAGCAGTTAGAATTAACGTTGCATTCTATAATTGTTTTTCTTACAGATCTAAAATGCCATATGACGTCTTCCCATTTTTAATCATCGTGTCAGTCTGTAAACCATAAATTTTCCCACAAATTTCTGAATCTAATTTCTCTATCCCTTCTCTCCAAGTCTTTTTCAGATGACCTTTTTTTTTCTCTTTTCCCATTGGTATCCAGTTTAATACTTGTTTTTGGTAATTTTTTCTGAAATATTCCCTGATCATGTCCATATCATTCCAACAACCTTGTCTGATCTCATTTATTATAGTTCATTCAGTATTTGTTATTTTTCAAATTCCTTTGACCCTCCTGCAAATATTCACCAGTAATTCAGTAATCCATTTCATTTTCCAATCTTTTATTCAACTTTTAAACTTCACTTACATTATGTAATGATACTTTTCGACTATTATGTCATAAATTTTTCATTTATTAACTTCTGATATATTCTGACCCTACAATATCCCATTTATCACAACTATAGCTTTTCTACTGAGTACATTTCTTTGTTTTAAAGCTTCATCTATTGTTTCCCATTGTGTGATCTTTTATAATCCTCACATTTTTCAATCATTTGACATATTTTTATCAACCCTAAGATAATCATTGGTTAAGTTCATTTGATGAGATGCTGAGAGGGATCTGTTTTTTGAAATCACTAATAATGATAGTCTTCTATTAACTCTAATATGTTTTTATTTATAAAAGCAATAAAGATATTTATTTTCTGCACCACTGAGCTGAGTGTAGGACTCTTGAGTGTAAAGTCTTCCGTTCAAATCCAGCATAGCTCAAACTTTTTATGAATTACTAACAGTAAAACTATTAGACTCTTATTTTTAATATTTATATTAATTTTTTTACTCCAGTAGGTAATTATCATAAAACCATAGTTTCAAAAAAAACTATCTCTTTGGGCTCACTAATAAAAAGAGCACCATTGATCATAACAATATTTCACAATTATATTTGTCATTTTTATGTCATTAGGTCTCACAAAAAATTATTCAGTTTTAGCATTATTATAATTACTCACAAAGTGGTTTCACATTTATAATAAAGTTAATGAAGTACTTCATTGATAAAATATCAGCTAAATATTATTGTTGTTTTCAAATATGATTCCTGCAATAATTATTAGAGACAATTTTCGATTTAACTTTGTTCAGTATTTACCTAATTTGGATTTTATTATTTGTATTATTCAGTTTGTGTATGTTAACGGTTTTAAATTTTACATAGTTTGCTCAAGTTAATTTTTTGTAGTAGAACAAATTGTATAAAGTATAAGTTGTTACTTATACTTTATCTTTTGGTATAATTTGACACTTGTACTACACCCATACATATGTAATATTTTTAGGAACTGATGAAAATTTCCTAGCATTATCTTCATTAAATTAATTAATAAAATAATCACATTTCAACTGTGCTTTGAGCTTATATTAAGATTGCAAATAGAAATAATAACAGGTATAAGTTTCAATATTGATTCACAGTAGTTATTTGCCTACTGGCAATAGATATATTGGATTAATGAATGGAAATATGCTCGAACTGCAGCATTGGACTAGGAAAAGCATATAAGGATATCACTGTATTGTACTACTTATAAAAAATAAATACTTCTAAAGAATGATCATCAATTTTTTGGTGAGTGTGATTGAAACAATTCATTTTTAAAGACAACTACCATGTTATTCTTGGACTGTATTAATCTATGATTTAACTGGAAGTCTGCATTTGTAAGTACTCTCAATGATATGGTCTTTTATTGTATTATAACTTCTGACTGTACTGTAATCTATTAAACACCATTACTTGGTTTATGAATGCATTCCTGTTCTCTTATAGTCATTTTGGTTTTGATAGTCATTCCATGTCTTGTGCAAAATTCAATAACAACAGAACATTTGAATTTATAGCACCAGTGCCATTTTTTTCAATAACTTTTAACCACTACATGCATTAGTCTTACACAAAAAGAAATTATGCTAATGTTATTGGTGGAATAATGCCATTAAGCAGGAACTAAAAGCTTCCTTTCCCTGAATTATTAGAATCTAGCATTGAAGCATATGTGTAAATATAATGAAGATTGATATCAACTATATTTTTCTTATTGCATTGCCAAATCCATATAATATAATATTAAATCATCTATGCTCTTTATTCCTGTTTTACAATTTTTTAATTAGACAGTTTCAATTGCCACAGCAATTTTCTTCAGAACTCTCACTTCTATCTCCAAATTTCAACTGAGAGCGGTTGAAATTTGGGGATAAAAGTGAAAGATCTGAAGAAGATTGCTAGGACAATTGAAACTGTCCAATTAAAGCATTGTAAAACAGTAATAAATAGCATATTTGATTTAATATTACATTATAAGATAGATATCAATGTGCAATCCAAATTTTAACACCATTACTCTTTCATTGATATTTCTAAGAATTCCAAGAATTGAAAATGCTGAATTAAAGTTTATAATAAACCTAACACTATGCATTTTCTTATCACAGATTAATATTATTTCTTTTTGAATAATCAATCAATTAGTGTGTAAAAATAATTACAAAATATTCTATAAACAAGCAAAAAATCATATTTCATTTATACTAAAATTTTTGTATGAAAACTAGAACAGATGTAAATGCCCAGAAAGCACTTCCTTCTGTGTAAAACAATGTAGTACTCATAGATCTAAACCAATTGGTCTCTTAGATTTAAACTGACAGTTCATAACATACTGCCATCATCAGATTTTTTGCAATTAAAATGTCAATAAAAGCATTGTGGGGAAAATTCTACTATTGAAAAAAAACTACAAATCATTATCACTTATAATAATAATAATGTTACTACAACATTTTAAAACCACAAAATGACATTCTTTAGAAGTAAACAAGGAATGCTACATAATGATAAAAAAAGCAAGTAAATTAAAAGAGGAAATAATGAATTCTCTCTTGAAAGTTAGACTAAGCTGTATTGAAGCAGTCAACCTATAGTCAGATTGTGCTTCATGTTTTTCTTCCATAAACTAACTATTCACAAGAGCTCAAACCCAGCAATTGTGACTAATCTACTAATAGTGCCATCACCTACTACATGGCAAAATACATGTATATTTATTATATACTAAATTTTACTGTGTAATAAATGTTTCATAATTTTGATTTTGTTATTTGGGTACTTTTGAATAAGAGTAAAGGGTATTTTATATTTTGATTTTATGCTTGATTTTTTTTTGTAAAAAGAAAAATGTTAATCATGTAAAGGTTTTTATTTTAATAAAATTATTTGTATTGTAATTTCAATTTTGTGTAAGAGATAAAAGAGAGAAGATATAACAAAGATGGCAGGTTCAAAGTAACCCATTGTAAAGTTTTGCTTCACTAATTAAATATTTTAGGATTCAGCTTTTATTAATTAAAATATTTTAATTATATTTTTATCATGGTTTCTATCTTTTATAATTAAATAAGTTTAAACTTAAAATTTGCTAATGAAAGTTCTTTTGTTTCATTTATTGTTATTCTTAAATTCTCTAGAACTGGAATGTTATTTGAACCATATCAGCTTCTTATGTCTTACTTTCATGTAAGAATGAGCTGCAATTTGATAAAGAACTTATAAATTATCTTATTTGCCTCTTGGCCAATGAACAAAGACATTCCTAAAATAGTTTGGGCATATAAATGGAGTGGATTGGAAATAGGTTCTTTTTTCTTTCCCGATGAGTTTACAAGAGAAAAGTAAAAAAAAAAACAAATTTAGACAAGTGATTCCAGTATGCCAGTTGAGTAGGGAGCTGAGCCATCTTTCCACACCTCTCAGGACTATCTCTGGAATGCCACCATGAAGCTCCTGCCAAGTAAGAATGCTGTCCCAGATGAAGAAGTAGTGGTGACCAAAAACTACTGACCACCAAGCTGATCCCTATGAACTGAAGCTCAGAGAATGAACCACCCAGCCATTAACCCAGAGTATGCTGTGGTAACCATCCAATATCTGTATAAAGTTGTCCATGCTTACTTGTCTATGCTGATAAATTTTTTTTATTTCTACATAATCTCTGCCTGAAATGACCTCTCTATAATCCATATTATATTCATTATGATGTTAACTTTTGATTTCACCTCTATTCTCACTTTATGAATCTGTGCCTTTTGTTTATTATTGTTATATAATATAGTCTATGACATATTTCTTGTTTTGTTGACTTAACATACCAATTCAGCTCAACCTCATGAGTTTGATCGATAATTATTTTTTTATAAATAATAAAATATATATATTGTACCCCTTTTATTAGGTCTAAATAGGCTTTGTAAGTCAATTTCTTAAAAAAATTTCAATTAAAAGAGATTTAAGTATTGTAAGTGATATAGCAATGTTAATAGTATTTTTAAAGCTTTGTTAAAATGAAGTTAAAGATTATAAAATATTTAAAAGCTATGATAAAATGCTAAAATTATAATGTAAAAATTAAATATTATAATTTTGTATGGTTGGGAGAACTGGCCATAGTGATAGGAATAAAAATGATGTATTAAAAGACTTATTAAACAAGATGTAGAAAACTAATTTTTAAATAGTCATTCAAATTTAAATAAGTTATTAAATGCATTTTAATAAAAGAAGATTTAAATTTATATTATAATTGTTTATTAAATGTTTTAGTATTTTGTGGGATATACAAGTGTATTCAATTTTATTTATTGTTTAAATAATGTCAAAATTTATTATTCCAAATTTTGTCATTATTTTATTATTTTTTATAATATAATATTTTGTAGTTAAATATTTAATTAATCCCATTTCAGACAGTGAATATAAGAAATTGCAACATTTTTGTCTGAGGTTTTGGTCATGTGCTAGCAGTACACATATTTTGTGCTTGGAAGGTTTTTTAAAAAAAGTTTCAAAATTACTTTTAGAATTGTTTTAAAAAAATTGAAAACATTTGTATATCATAAAAATAAATATAGGAAATTATTTAGTTAGTTGTCTTTAAAATTGTTGTAGTTAATAAAGATACACTAAAAATAGATACATTAGAATTAAGTATTAGTTAAATTGCTAAAGTATTATTTAAAATATGTTATTTTAAAGTGTTTAATTTGTTTAGGTATAATTATAAAATTGATTTAGAATTAAATATTATCGTAATATTAATATTCATAATTTTATTGCTAAATTTTAAAAATGTGAAATTGACAATTATGTAAATTAGATCATAATCTGAGGGTCAAGTAACCAATCAGATTATAAGTTAGAGCTGGTATATAAATGAATGCTCTCATTTTTTTCTTCTATTATTATTTGTTTTATTTTTACTGTTTTAAAATAGTACACAGTATATTATTACAATAGTCAATTAGTCTCAGTTTTTAAATTTTTATTATTTTAAAAAAGTGTAATGGATTATAAAATTTATTAAGTTGAAGTAGGAATGTTTCCCTAAAAGGAATTAGTTTCCTACTAGTTTTTTCTAGTTAAAACTTAAGTCAAGTTCATAGTAATTATGGAGCATATATCTGAAGTAATGTGTAAGGAGAAGTTAGTGACAGAAAAACAATTGATAGAGGAAAGTATATTTTTTCTGTACTATTTAAAAATGGTTATGATTATTTATATAAAATACTTTGGATTTTAAAGAGGATGTTATTTGGAAATATCACTCAGAGAATTAATATGTTTGTGTATAATATTATAAGAACTTTTAAAGATATTATTAGGATAATAAGATTACCTGAAAAAGACTGAAAACTAAATGTTTCTTTAAAGTTATGAAAATATTGAAGATGAAATTATAGTATAAAAAAATATACCATTCTTTATTATACTATTTTAAAAGTACAACAATTCTTTAAAAAAAATTTTTATTTAAAAGTTATTTAAATCTTTTTGGGAAAATGATGAAAAGTAAAAACAAATGTTATTATGGATATAATTACTTTGACAAGTTATTGTCAAAATATGTAAATTATTTTGATATAATAAAAACATGTTCTCTTAAATATACATCAAAAAAGGAAAATGAATGAATAATAAAAATAAATATTATCAGGACTAAATAAATAACCCATGAAATATTTAAATATAAAGTTATTTATTACTCCATATTTGCATTACGAGATAATATTTTAAAGAAAAAATGGAAATATGCCTATTTTTCTGCTAGCATATGTTCTGATTTTGAATGGCCATTGATGATGCATCTTTAAGCTGATAGAATTCACATGAATGGAAAACATTGGAACTTACCTATAGAAAATAATTTTTAAAGTGATATCACAATTAATAATTGTTATCCTGAAAAAGGAACAGATAAAATACTGTATTTAAAGATTTTCAAGCACAGGATGAACAATAAATTTTCAAATTTTCTTGGATTTAAAATACAACATTATTTTTTTTATTTGTGAGTTTATGCACCACAGAAGTGGAGAGAGCTTGGTGTTAGGAAAATGATTAAATAATATTCATCATGTAGCAACCATGGAGGTTCCAATTTGAAGCATTGAATGGTAATGAAAGACTTTTAGTTGAGCTTTATTAGAGAACAAACATGAATTAGAATTATGTAAATTTAGTTTTAAATTATTATGTTAAATATACTAACTTTAATATTAGAATTTGTTGTATAAGATAGGAAAGGTCACATTTTTAAATATTTTTTTTATTATTATTCTAACAACATTAATATTTTTAAAAAAAATCTTTTAATTTTTTAAAAGTTTTGCAAACATTTAAAAAATATGAGAGTGTTGTATTGGATTAGTATTTTTGATTAATATGTTTTTATTATGCTGAATTTGGACCAAAAGACATCTACAATAGTGGCTTGCAAGTTGATGAGGCACTAGTGTTTAATTATCATATGATGTCCATTTTATTTATTATTTTTTTAGAGTTGCTTGGAGTATTTTGAAATATTGCTTTTATCATATGTATATGTGAACATGAGTATGTGTGCATTAATTATACATATAGATTTTATTATTATTATTCTAAGATATAGGCTATGATGATAAAAAAAAGATCTCTATACATTTTTTCTTTCATATATTACAAAGTTTAATATGATGTATTGATGCTCATAATTTTTTCATGATTCTTTATTGAATAAACCATACTATATTGATTTTTAATATTAAAACAAAACAAAGTCATTTGTATTTTTATTGCTGAGTTTTAAGTGAATAATACTTTTTTTTATAGTAGTTCTGGATTGATAGTATCATATGTTAACTTTGTTTGTTATTAAGAGTAATGTTAGTTATTTTGTGATGTGGATTGTTAGATCTATTTTGGAGTTTTCATTGGTAGTGACAGGGAAGTATATAAGGGAACCTTGGATGCTTATAAGTAGGATATGTTAAAAAGATAGGAAAATAGCCTATATTTTATATTACCAGTTTTTTATGCAAGTACACTTAATGTAGCTCTGTGTCTTGTATGTATTTTCTGTGGGCAGTGTTTGATATTTGTGTTTTAAAATGATCTGTAAGAGCTGAATAAATAGCCTGGACATTATTTTTGGAGGTATTGGACAAAAGTCATACCTATTCCTTCATATTGTTTCCATGTGGATTGTTATATATATATATATATATTATACTATTGAATCTTTACTCTAGTCATTCCTTCATGTCCCATGCATCGTATTGCTATTTTATTACATCATATAGCATAGTATTTTATGAAAAACAAATAATAAATAATTTTGGATTGATGTATTGTTTTTTCAAAAGGAAGTAAGATAGGTTTTTCTTGTTTTGATTAAGATGAAATAAATACAAATGAAATTGAATGTAAATACTGATAGTAAAGTAATAAAAAATCATAGTTATCTTTTCAAATTTTTATTGAATTATTTTTGACAATAAAAGAAATTACAATTATTCATAATATTTTTAAATAATTTTGATATATTTTTTTGAATTCTCACAAATCAATGCATATTTTTAAAAAATGAAGCATCAAAGTGAATAACACAAAGTGTGACGAATGCTTGTATTTTATGAACATTATTTTTTTATATAAAAAAACAACATGAAACATATATAAGGATTTTGAGAGTGGTGCCAAGCTAAAAGTATCTAGTATAACATCAACACTATTTTTGTTAAATTCAATTTTCATTTATTGAATAACTTTAAAACATATTTTTCAAAATGAACATTATTTTAAGTATTTATATTTTTGTGTACATTTATTAAAGCTATATTGTCTATTTACTCAATCAGCAAACGATTTCATTAGACTATAGAGTGTAGGTCTAAATTAACATTTTATTTTATATTATGTATGATAAATAATGCATAAGCTAGAGTGAAGGCTTATTTACTTTCTAATTTTTATATAGTTGAGATGTGTAACTCAATCTTACTTTAGCTAAATTTATATTTTGTTAAATTTTATTTAGTAAAGCTTGTATATATTGTAAATAGTTTTGTCTTAATAAAAAGTGTAATAAATTTGTTAAACTTGTTTTATAAATCTCTGTGTTATGTTGATTGATTTATTCACACAAATACATGATTAACAGAATCCAAAATAAATATGATACATTTGCACAGTATAAATAAAATACTCATTTTTTAAGAAATAATAATTATCCAGAATATGATATTTGAATATTTTTTCTTTTGCAATAATATTATTATAGTCATAATTGATCACACAATTTACTGCATAGAATTTAATATTGTTTGTTGCCACATATTTTCAGATTATACCATATTAAGATGCCACATGAGAAATAAAAGAATTATATTATTAATATTATTATTATTAGTTGTCATAGTATTAAGTAGCAGATATGATTAATAATTACATAATTAGGAGCAGGAATATTATTATTTATTATTGTTACTATTATTGTTTAGGTGTAGTTGGGAATGATACAAAGTCCCTTATCATACTTGACTACAGGAGATTATAAATTAATTGGATTTGTTTGCAAGAATACTTGATTACAGGAGATTATAAATTAATTAGATTTGTTTGCAAGAACCTGAGATAATTATAATTATATTTTAGTAAGAGATTAGAATTTATTTTTAGTAATATTATACTAAATTACTTATTATTTTTAAAGTCTTAAGAATACTATGAATTTATTATTATTATTATTTGAAATAAAGAAGGATAGTGTTCTTATGCCATTGAGATTGTATCCTATGGGATATAAGCTCAATGTAATTCTTTACTGCTTTACCTTCACTAAATTGTCTCATGATATTATTAGTGTTTTATTAATTTAATTTTCACGAATCGAACCATATATTATTTATTTAGAGCTAGCCGAATCGTAGAAATTATAGGATATCTATTATTTATTATATTAAGATTATAAGTATTTTAGCCGGAGTATTATTATTTATTTGAGCTAGTTTTATGTTCTATTTATTGTATTGACCTGAAGGTGAGGCTACAATGTATATAATAAGAATTTGTTTGTCATTCGCTTCCTGTAAAACTTAATGTTTGTTATGTTAAAATAAACTCACTAGGTTGGTCATTCAAGAACTCTTTTATTTAATTTTTTTTATTCTTGAAAGATTGTATTTAATGATTAAGCATTAATTACTGTTACCGCATGAATGGGTCAAACAATTGGAAGCATTATTTTTGTTTAATGCACATGTGGGTAAGTATAAATGACTGAGTTAATGAATTAATCAAATAATTAAATAATTGTCTCATTTGATATTCGTAGCATGATTCGCTACCATAATACCATTATGCAAAAAATCAAGCTGTTTAGGTTGTAATTTAAACATTAGTTTTATTTTCATATATAAATTTTACTGCAAGCATATCTTAAGTTTTAAATTTAGTGTTTAAATGCTTTGTCATTCAGGAACCCTTGAGAATCCAGTTACCCAAGCTTTTCTGAAGTATCTCCCTTTATTTTGAAAAGCAGGATTATACTCGCTGTGGAACATGAGGTTAAAATATTGGTTGCCCTGTGAGAAACACCATATGCTGGCTTATCATAACATGAGACCCACCTCAACTTTCGCACAATTTTTGCATATGTGCGAACGTACTTGTCCTTCATGAAAATATGTCAAAAGATAAAGCTATTCTTTGGCCAGATGGGTTTCTTTTATATTTAACAATTCTATGCTAGTAATGCCAGTAATCATTAATTAAATTGTTCTTGCCTGTTTTATCCCAATAAGTCATAATGGTATAAAGCTGTGAATCCCTTTCAGAGAGGTGCTTCTAAATTTCTTTAGTACATGGTTAGTTTAAAGTGGCCTACCTTTTTTAAAATAAATAAATCATTCCCATATATACTTATGTTTTCACTCTAAAAATAAAAAGGGGAAAAAAGATTTTTTTTTGTTTTTAAATAAACAAAAAGGGATTTATAACCTTGGCCTTTTATGGCAAATTGTTTGTATTCATGTAAATCATTCATAGGTTCCAATCAATAAGTAATAATAACTAAATGTATTATAATATTATGTGAATTGGCCAAATTGGTTGGATATTCTATAAGGTAAATAACTATTCTCAGTTAACATTCTAAATCTTTCATTCCTTGTGTAAATAGAGTTTATTATGGTGCATTGAGTTTTCGCACATGGCATAAAGCAATCTATCATAAAGTTCATGTAAACAACAAATAAAGAGTCATTATATAGTTACATTGTAAATGTAAAACCCTGTAACCTGAAATTGCCACATGTATAAGGTTGTGTTTATGTTTAATTATTATTAATGCATATTTTAATCTTATATGGAGTTCAAATCATTATTTTGGTTAAGTATTAACAAGAAAAAAGTTAAATATTAATATATTAATGTATCATTTCTAATTCTTCTGTTTTGTTTGGGGATTCATCCTCAAAATCCCTAATTTGAGTCTCATGTATCTTCTCTGCTGTGAATGCAGATTGGGGAGGGAATGTAACTGGACTGTATTTGCTGAAATGTTGTTCAGGGATTAATAGAACTAAAGATTAGGTATATAGATTAGAATTCTAGATTACTTCTGAGCTGGGTTTTGTGAGCTTGATTGAATTAGAGGTACCTGTTGCATGGACTTTTGCTCTTGTTTTGAACACACATTTTATCTGGTACAGTATACAGATGGTATGTTTATATCTGTGATGTTATGGATTTCACTCTTGGATGGAAACTTGCTAGATCTACTAATTTCTCTCTCTATATATGATCACATGTATGTTTTCACAGGTTGCAGATATATATATATTGAATGAAATGTTTATATGGATTTTATTATATAGAAATGAGGAGATAATATCCATTAAATAAAAAAATACTTAAGTTTTGATGTTACTAAGAAACTATCTACTACTTGAACAATTCCTGAGGCAAAGTAATTTTTTCTCATAAACCTGCAATAGCTCTTTTGTTGGGGATCTCAAAGTAAAAGGAGTCTTCTTCTACTTTTAAACCCATGTTCTTATATGGATTTAAACCCAGAAAGGTATTTATTATTCTCTGGAGAAGTTTAAAATATTATTTGCAAAACAAGAAAAATGTTATTCTTTCACATTGTCACATCTATAATAAATGGCTTTCTGGGTTTAAATCCATATAAGAAATTGGGTTTAAAAGTAAAAGAGGATCCTTTTTCTTTGAGACCAATAAAAGAGCTATTACGGGTTTATGAGAAAAACTTGTTTTGCCTCAGGAATTGTTCAATTAATAGTAATTGATTGTTTCTAGGTTACATCAAAAGTTAAGTATTTTATTTAATGGATGTTATCTTCTCATTTCTATATATATATTATTGTTAAAAGGAGGTTGCCTTGACAGCAGTTTGAAATTGTTGATTGTTATTGATATTGGGATTGTCTAAATGTTGACCCGCTTTTATTGATATATATATATATATATATATATATATATATATATATATATATATATATATATATATATATATATATATATATATATGGGATGGCATCACAATCTAATGAGTATAAGGGTGCTGAAAAGGTTATTATTAACATTTGGTTAATTAATCAAAAATTAAAAATTTATATAATGTTGGGAAAATCTATATTTAAGTGTGTTACTATACACCAAGTGTTATATATTTATGGCCTGAGGGAAAGTATTTTACTCTTCCTAATTCTATTCAGCTAAGCCAACTTTTATTTATACATATCGGTATATTATCTTTAAATTGTTCGGCTAAATTATAAATACATACATATATAATTCTAATCTAACAGACAAAGTAATATTAGAGTTACCAGCGTTAAACTTAGAAGCTTACAAGAAAGTTCTTCGTAAATACTTTTAATAAGTCAATTACGGCCATTTATAGCCTAAAATGGAAACGACAACATAAGCAAAATAAGAAGTAGTTAAACGAATAATAACAGCAATTAAATATATCTAACAGATAAATAAGCTTGTCTTAAATTAGAAATTATTAATTGTATTTTGGTAAATTATTATTATTACAATTATTTCAAATATTAGTGATTAAAATTGATACAAATTATTCTAAAATTGTTATTGTTATTATTATTACATGCGCAAACCTTCTTGTTTTTCATGTGAACTAGTTTTAAATAATTATTTAAGGCTATATAATCAAATTTGAACATAACACAATATTTATATTATATAATCATTACGTATGCACTGATAATTTATGTTACTCTAGTTTTCAAAGGCATATTTAAATATCTACAGAAAGGATGTTATAATTAAGCATTTTGTTATTTTAACTTTTTAATAATGGATTACCTATTAAAATAATCAGTAGGTTTATTATTCGGGACAGATTTAAGCACCGGAAATGACAGATGAAACTGATCTATGAATTATCACTACATTGAACCATGAAGAGCAATTTAGGGGCCAAACTATAATTTAGTGATGTCAAATTATATTAATTCATATTTTGAATACCAGAAGTATCTAAATGGAACTACAATCCAAGAACTTTGAGTTCCAGCCTTTTCTAACTACTACTGTGTTGGAAAAGACTGGAACTCAAGGTTCTTGGATTTTGTTTTCACTCAGGTACTACAACTGTGTTGTCAAGGTCTATTTACAGACATAAGACTGGTGGTTTTCGTGAACTATGCTCTGTGGTGTGTTAGATGTAAAGTAACAATTGAAGAAATGAGAGACCTGCAAGGAACTAAATTTTAAAAATGTCATGGAGAAAATCTTAAAGAGGGACCAACTAATTGCTCCAAGCTATACCATAAGAGCAACATGGGAAAAGGTTGGATCTCCTTTGCTTCAAATAGATATGTAATTGATGTCATTTTTGTATTTGTAGCATTCAATATAGCAATAGAATAAAATTTCTTTTAAAGAAACTGTTAAATCAGATAGGAAAATAATGGATTGAAAGACAATTATTGTATTCTTATTATATAATTGATCCCATATTTGCTTCAGATGTATGCTCTCCTAATATCTAAAATGCTTATATTTCATATTTCTCCTGTCAGAGAATTATATAAAATTATGTTATAAGAGATTTGAACTAACATATTGGGGGAATATTGTAGTTTAAATCAATATTATCTAACTTGAAGTAATTCAAGAGCCATATTAAAAATATTTATCTGAATATTGCATCCAAAATAATAAATAGTAAGCATTTTAAATTAGTTTTCTTCTCTTATGATTCATAATTGTTTGACAATATTTTGTGATAAAATTTATTAAGTTAAATCAGATTTTTACACAAAAATAAATCCGGATTATTCATATATTCACTATGAACCCTTACAGCATGTACATTGTATCAAACACAGGACAAAGATGCTTCTTTAAAACATTTCACATTTGAAAAACCATGTGGACGTACAGTGATGTAAAGTCACCACAGAATAAAATCATGATTATCAATGAGAGGTAGAATTAAAATACCTAATAAGCATCCAATTCAAATTAATTCTTTTTTCAATCAAAAATCTCTAAGTGCGGTATACAAAGCTCACTTACGATTGCATACAATCCACAGGTCATGTTTTGGACAGCTATTTCTTTAATAATATCTTAAATAGTTGCAAATTAAAAATATTTTAAATAATGAAATACTGTGAATATTTCTATATATTTATTTGGTACTTAAAGTGATTATTCAAATCACAATAAACAAAAAACAAATATAGGTGAATTCTGTAGTAAATAAATAAATAAATAAATAAATAAATGACTTTATATCAAATCTGTCCAAATATACTATGTGCTACTCATTTATTTGATGCTGATATTGTCTTTTAACTTCTGTAGTATTTTGTTTTTCTGAAAGACTTTATTACCTTGACTGATCGACCCTCACCATTGTAGTTTCAATTAAATCATCAATATTGCTAGTCTTTTAGATAATTTTTAAGATCTAACATTGACATATCACATCTAAAGAAAGAATCTTCTATCATCAGGGCATGTATCCTAATTGTATATTTGTATAAGAAACATAATTAGGCATGCATAAGAATAATAATATTATTATAAAAATATTATACATCTATTAAAGGAATCGTGCAGAAGCAATGTATTTCTATCTTCAGAAATCTCATTAAAAACCTTTAAAATTTAATTTCTATCCCAAAAAATATCTTTTGAAAATAACAAGTTAAATATCCCTATTGTATATCTGTTTATACATATTCAGTCATTTATAATAATTATCAATTAAATTAATTTAATAAAAATGTGTTATCTAAAAAGTAATTTAAAGTTTTATCTTTTATCTTCACTGTGTCTCTGCCAAATATTTATCTGAATACTATGAATTAAAGCAAAAAGGTTATTAAAAAGGATTCAAAAAGGGAATAGGTAAATTAGAAATTTTCAGGAAGATTTATGAATGCATAGAGGCCAGGATATTGGAAATCAGAAGTTGACGCAGAGTGTTGTAGACTAATAAGAAAAAAGAAAATAGATCATTATCTAAGTGTCTATGCTGATAGTTAAACTTTATTCATAGTTTTAATTTATGTTAAATGGTAACCTCAACTTTTATTAGTTATATCTGATATAAATATTACTATTAGATTTAAGATTATCTTTAAGCTAATTACTAGTAAATGATCTATCTTTTCCAAAAGTTAATCCAAAAATATCTCTTAAAAATTTGTTAAAGATGTTTTTTAAATAAGTTGTGGATAAAGCAAATTGAACTTTTTAAATGTTAATTGGTAAATAGAAATGCTTATAAACTGTATTCAAAACATTAAAAATATTCTGTAGATCAGTTTTTGACTAAGCATGAATAACAATCAACAGCATACTGCAAAAAACAGGAGATTGGAGATCTTGTTTTTTACTATATTTTTAAATCAATATTCATATTTTAATGTGGGGAGTAAGCAACATACATAGTGTCTCAAAATGAAAAGAGGGTTAAAGCTTAGTTCTGTCTTCAAGTTATCTGCAATGCCATCTCTGAATCAATGCTTGTACTACATAACAAAATAATTTAGGTATTTACCTCAAAAATTTTAAGACTTAAGCATATCTGGGTCATCAATTATGACATGAAATGTGACAGTATGTTTCAGATCTTAATCCTTTATGGAGTAATGCATTAACATTATATATTGTTTTAAATTAGACAAACTGCTATTGAAACATTTGAAATGATTAAAACTGTGTTTTGCAATGAAGCAATGAGTCACAAGAATTTTTTCAAGTGGTTTTCAAGATTTCATGATGGCAAGAAGAACATCAACAGCAATTCATGAAAATATAAGACACACTAACACTTTTTATGTTATAACTTATGATTCAGATACGCTAAAGTCTTAATCTCTTTGTGGTGAATAGAGATGGCACTGCAGGCAGCTTGGAGAGAGCTTGTCATCATTTCACAAACACATACATCCTATATATATATATATGATCACTAGATGAAGCTTTACCAATAGCCCACTATCAAGCTTTGTTTACATAAACACTGAGAGAGATAGAATTCAATATCTCTTTCAAATTGTCTCCAACCTTTAAACTAGATCTGGTTTCTAGTCTTCCTACCCTTTACTGATCTGAGCCAACAAGCTAGAAACCATGGTTTAAAGATTGGAGACAATTTGAAAGAAATATTGAATTCTATCTCTCTCAGCATTTATGTAAACAAAGCTTGATAGTGGGCTATTGATAAAACTCCATCTAGTGATCATAAAATGCAAGCTGTAGCAAGTTACGAAATTTATAACTTGTTTTGTTTATCATATATATATATAATCCACAAATGTTTGTCCATAATGTTATGTGTCAAATTTGCAATCAAGTAAAAAAAAATCTATTACATTTGTGTTTAATACTAGCAAACTCACAATTGAAAAATAAAAAAAAAACTTTAAATTTTTTTTTTGTAAAATAACTAACTATATCTAATTAAACCATAATTTATATTATGAGCATTTTGTGCAAAGAAAGTAATTCCATCCTTTATATTTAATAATTTATAATTTTTCTTGTGAAGCATATTTTATGCAAAAGAAGTAATTCTGCCATTAGAAAACCATGTTGTTTGTAATGCTGTCAAATTCAAATATCAAATGTAATAGGTATATTTAAAAATTTAAATTTACATTAAATCTTAAAAATAATTTGTTAAAGCAACCAAGTAAAATAAATAATGGTCTTTTCATAGACCATGTACATCTAGTATGTATATAAAAAATAGATAATTGTATAACATTACAATACTAGCCAAAAAAAAAAATTACTAAAATTCTTCCACAACCATGGTTTTATCTATTAACAAATAGACCCTTTCATGTGAAATTCAACAATATATATATATATTGTAACCTTCTGGATAGATACCAGAAATATTGATCATAATTAAGTATCACTGTATCAGTAACATCTCATGGCATCTTACTAAAAAAAATGAAATAACTTGAAATTAAATTTTTTTTATTAATGACCTAAAACTATGTTTAAAAGCACTTATAGATATAATTTGAAGAATTTGAGATGTTTAATATTCTTCTTTAGTGAGTAATTAATGATAGAAAGGGGTGGCTTGTCACAGAAGTTGCCAATTTAGTTTAAGTTAATCCAAGTTTGTTTTATTTGTCTGCAGAACAATATTGATATTTGTTTAGATAATTCTCTGGTTTATTAGCTTATAATATTTCAGTCCATAGTAGAAATAGTACAATATGTTTGGCTCATCATCATAGAAACTGTCATTTCAGTCAGATCAGTTTAGAACCTATGTTACATTATTTGTGGATGTTCATGTATGCTTGTGCCATCTTTCAGCTTTATTTTCCATTCATGTACTTTATTGTACCACAAAATATCATGCCTCATAGCAAAATATTTGATTTCATAACCAATTATTTGAATAACCAGCTTGGTTACATTTTAAATGAATCAATGGATCACTGGACTAGTAGATTATTAAATCACAAATATACTATTAAATATTTTATTTGCTAAAATAATTAACATTAGTTTTATTTTGTTACTTTAGAAATACAGAATATTTTATTCTTAGTTCAATTTAATATTTTGTTTTTAAAAGACAAAATGATTTTTTTCTCTTTTTCTTTTTTTCAAGATAATAAATTTTCTTGCATATTTTTTTTGCTAATTAATTTGTGCAATGGACGAAGCAATTTTGATTTCTAGAGCTTTGAACTTTCAAATGACCTTGGATTATTGGAAGAACAGATACTTGGGTCATGATTTGAGATATATAAAGGGAGGATCTTTTTACTTCACTTTACTTTATTTCACTTTGCTTTCTGATTTCATCATTACTCTCCCAATAAAAGTTTTTATTAGCACAATTTCATTTCTACCAGTTGATTCTTCCATGATCCAAGGTCTAAAGTAAAGGTTATTATTGATTTATCTGGATGAAAAACAGCTCGGAAAATGTACTGGGAAAAATAAGGAAGTAATATGAAGGCATAAACAATGATAAATAAGGTATATCACTTGCTTTTTAACTGAATAGTTTACATTCTAAAATCATCATTTGAGATACATATGTGTAACTATATTATAATCTATTAACTTTAATTTCTAATGTTAAAGAAACAATGGAAATGTGCGTTTATATTTCAAAACTATTTTACCTAAATCTTAATTCTAATATTAGAGAAGTAACTGAAATGTATGTTTACATTATAAGTTTGATTATCTTTATTTATTCTCTAACACTAAAGAAATAACTGGAATGTATGGATTTTGTTATACTGGAGAATTTATGTTGAACTTTTTCGTTAAACAATTCAGGGATTCTTTGTTGATAATTTGTGCTAACTATAAAGGAATGAAGTTTAAGTGGAAAGATGTGTGTAAATAATACATTCTAATGTGATTTATTGTTATTATTGATAAAATATTTACTTAACCATTTTGTATCTAGAAATAAGAAACAAAAATGAGTGACATATAATTGATGAATTATTGACTTATCTCTAAATGTACTGATAAACAGGTGGGTGGAAGAGCATGAAATTGGGTGTTAATTTCTTTTATTTATTGTTCTCCTCATTTTCAGTTGATTTTTTAAAAAAAATATGTTGTCAATAAACTTACGTGAATTTAAATGGATTTTATAAACTGATTAGTTATGTGCTTGTAAATGGCTTTAAAAAAAAACTTAGAACAAATGCTTGAACATATCTAATGAATTAAGTAATAAATTATTGCTCTACCTATGTTGTAATAAATATTTATTGTCATAATGAAGAATTCTCATATGTAATATTGCCAGCGTCTCATTAGCTATTGCTAAAAACTTTGAAATGCTGCTAAATTGGATCCAAATTAATATTATTTATCTCCTTGCAGGAACTTGTTATATGTTTATCAATATTTATACTTATACCAATAATAATCATCATTTAGTATATGACTAAGATATGTCATATACAGACCATAAATAAACTTTTGTTTCAACCAAGAAAAAAAAGCTTTAATGATTATTATTATTTTGTTAGCATGTGATAGATAGATAGATTTAAAAATCTGTTTTATGATTTTATTTTTATTATTATTATTATTATTATTATTGATTTCTCCAAGAATGTCTCAAAGGTATAATATGAAAAATATTATACTGGGTAATTAGTATTATTTTAGTATAGTTTTATTATGTACTTATATTTCTATACAAGTATCCATTCTTTATTTAATAGATAACAGCTCGTTTTTGAGAAGAGGTATCTACATAAAATTTATTGTTTAACTTCACATTTTTCAAGAAGTTATAAATTTTATTTCTTAATAATTATTTCACTCAGAAATTAAATATTTGTTGTTTATCCTAAACCAAACTTTTATTTTAATTTTGTGCTAATGCTGAATGCATTAAAGAATTATTTTGTCTTTGCTTGCTAGAAATTATTTTGCCTTGCTTCTTTAATAATAATTAATATATTTCTAAGTTAAAATATTATACTTGTTAGAAATGAGATATTTATTCATTATTATCTTTACAATTTATTAATTAATGTTGTTATAGTATTTCTTATCAAATATGATTTGAAATTGTTTGTGTGTTATTGTGCTTTTATATAAGTGTCTGTTATTTAATCTAGCTATAATAAGGTTTGAATTGAAAGTAGAAGGAATATAGTTCCCATTGGTTTCAGATGATGAAATGTGCCAAGAGAGGTGGAAAGTTTAGAAATTTCTTTAAGTGTAAATTTATTATTTTTTATTGTGCTTAGATTGAAATGTGTTTAGTGGCTACGCAGAACGAAATTATTTATGTTATATAGTATATTGTCAGGGATGGAGATAAGCTCTCTCTTAATTTATTTGAGTATTTGCCATAAGTGGATTATATAGTATATTGTCAGGGATGGAGATAAGTTTTCCCTTAATTTATTTGAGTATTTGCCATGAGTGGATTATATAGTAAATTGTCTGGGATTGAGAAAGCTCTTCCTTAGCTTGTTGAAATATTTGTTAGGAGTAGATTGTATCTTCCAGATTTAGTAGTTGTATTTTATGAATTATAGTATGAGAAGCCAAGTAGTGTATTTTCCTTATTTTCTTGGTGATGAAACCATGTACACATCAGTTTGTTTTAAGTCTCAGAAATTAGACTTAGGTGTTATTGTGTATTGTTACTTAAATGATTAGAGTTATGAAAGTCTTTTATCCATCATGTGCCTTATGGATTGTTTTCCATCTTTTATTCATAGCCAAGTGTAAGATAGTTTGCTGATAAGAAAAAAAAAATAAAGGCAGAATTGATTTATCTCACAGAACAGCTGAAACAGAATTAGTGTTGAAGCTTGGTTGGCCATTGTCATCATCTGTATTATGATATTTATCCAAATTTCATAAATAAACCGATCAGATTTAGTTATATGAATTACTCTATAACAGATAGCATAATTCAGATGCATGCATAAAATATTATTAATTTGGAAGGTATGGAGAAATCCATCATTAATGTGTAACTTTTTAATTATTGTTTTAAATCATATTATATTAATTATTTAGATTTATACCATCAACTCTCATAATGTTTCATCCTCATCTGAATGAGCAAGCAAAAGAAACGAAAGTGTGTAGCTAATTAATAGAACTACTTATTTGGTTTGTGAAGGATAGCTTGACCTCTTACTCTTAGATTTAAACCCCTCTCATATTAATTGATGTGCATTTGAAGTAAAATGCCAAGAACTTTAGTTTTACTTTATAATTTTAATGCCAGTTTTAACAGAGTTTTATTTTTTATGAGCATATCTGAAGCAGTTGGATCGAAGTTTGATCCTAGCTTCATGATCTTTCACATGTAGCCAACTTCAAACCTTTGTACTAACCTTGAATTTCCGATGCAATGGGGCTTTATTCGTTCAATCCACGCTAGTTTCCTTAAAGAAAAACTATTATAAATGTGTGTTAAAATTAACTCATTTGAGATTTAAATTAATCATTTTTACTAATAAATTCATAATAGAATTATTCCTGAATTTATATATATTATAACTGCGTGGATTGTGCGTATATATTTATAAATATTTAAATGTACATATTCATTCTAAAGTTTCATTGCGTCGGGAATGTTTTATTTTACTTTAAATAGTTTGTTCAAATTTTTAGTGATTAAAAGCTACATTCTTTCGATAAGCTTTCAGATTGTCCCTTTCCAAAAACAATGGGTAAAGTTTTTATTAATTAAAAAAAAGATAAGTATTTAAAATGTAAGGATGGTCGCTAATTAAAATCATTTTTCTGATTTTAAAAATTCATTTTCTAATTAGAAAATGAATTCAAGTTAATGAGTTTGAACACCTTATCGAAGGAATGTATCTAAAAACAACTAATAAATTGATAATGAAAGAAGCGTTTGCCTGAAGGCATCAGAGGACAGATAAATAGCCCAGAAAAAGTTTTCAAGCAGCTATTATTCCTCATTAAGAGAAGCCATATATATTTCATTAGAGAAGAAGCCACCCAGTTAAATTATGAAGTAAAATAGTGTTTCTACCATGGTTGGGGGGGGGGCTTAACTTCAAGAGTCTGACTACAGTTCCTTAAGTCCCCTGAAAATCTTCAATGTGGCTGCAATATAAAAATTCATATACCAATCGTAAGTTGCCAAAACCTTAGAGAAATCCATCAAAATGCTATTCACATAATTTTCAAAATGCGCGCATACGTTTCATCCAACTGGACTCTGCCCTGTGGAAACTCAGGAACCAGCCAAGGAAGAAATGGTAATATCTTTCCTTTTGAACCTGGCCAGTTCTGAACTTTAAGTTAAAACATCTTGAAGCTATCTACTGTAAAATTGTCTTTTTATTAATGCTATTTTAAATTATGTAGTAATTCTCTATCTTTAAATTTAATATCTGTTAACTTTCCTTGCTTATGATAGCGGTTCATTTATTTAACCCTATTATATATTTCATTTATTTATTATTATATGCCAATAATAACTTCAACTCGATAATAATTTCCTTCGTTGCATTTGCCGTGTTGAATAATATTATATTTATTTTTATAATAATTCTTACCCACTAGAACTCATTGGATACAGTTCTATTAATTATCGAGTTGAAGGATTTATACAATTTTTGCTATTTTTATTAATGGCTAATAATAATAAATTATTAGCTCAATTTCTAACCTATGCTCCCGGCCACTTTACTGAGTTTATAATATTCATTTATTCACATTAATAATATTAAAATGTTTTGCTAAAGGTTGATAAAGGGAATAAAATGAACATATTCTAATTTAAATTTGTATTTCTGTATTAATATTCAGGGAGAGCATGACGTTTGGGGCATGATTAATATGATTCTATAATTGCATTAAGTACTTTTTAGTTAAAGCACGTTTGACTTTAATTCAACTTGGTCAGGCCATCACATAGAACATTCTTTATATAAAATGGGTTTTATTAATTAAAAGATGATTACCAAGTCATCATATTTCCAAACGTTGCTGACGCAAGCCATCTCCTGCTTCACAGGCTTGTCCTCGGTGATATTACTGTTCGTTAAATTACATAGGAAGAAAGTACTTCCTCACTTGCTCGTTTTATATTTGGAACACCAAAGGTTCGAGGCTACGACCCAACCTGGTTTTCCAGGTTCTATGGATCCTTTAGATAGGGCATCAAAGACTTGTCAAATACAGGCCGCCCTGCTATTTTCTCAAATCACAGACAAGCCATTATTTTTTATATTTATTCTTATAGCGCATAAGTCGTCAGTACCGTTTATTTCTCAGTTCCAGTAAAGCCCGCTCTCATGCTCGTAAATCGTGATGAATTGATTTTATTAAAGTGAACAAATTCATATTTATTTATAATTAAGTAAGTTTTCTATTAAATATTAAAGTTATGCCCTAAACACATATCTTGCTCTTTGTGAATTGATTTACGAATGTGAAAATAAATCTCACATTCTTTCTTTTAGAATTTGAATCTTAATTTCTGTCACAGCCAAATACCTTTATCTACCTTTACTTCCTCGTCGGGGCATAGATATATATAATTCTCTTAGAATATTGTGTAATAGTATTGGCATATAGTAAGGACTGCCATTCTTATTGTAAATATAAATTCCGTTTAAAGACTAGAGGTAATCTATATAATCACAATCTAAAAGTTGAACAAAATTATAATTATTATTAAACATTTTATTAACACATTTGGTTTTTTTAACTTTTTTTTTATTCAAATTATTTTAATATTAATGCTCACTGTCTGTATTGGCAACCCGAACTTATATATATATGAGCTGACTTATAAAGATTCTTAGTTATTTTATTATACTTCCTTAGAGTTAAATCAGGGGTCTCATTAATCATCATCATCCGTTGAGCTAGTTCCTTGGCGCATAGTCATGTACCATCGATATATGTCATCCCTTGATTTGATATGAGTTCGTGAGTTGGGTTTGAATTCAGTTTGAACCGCCTGAGTTTGAATCCGACTTTGGGTTTGAGTTTGTTGATGTGTTGGCTTCTTTTTGCCTGGTACAATATCAGAAATGATTGATAGCTTGAATGTATTGAAAACAAAATACCAGATATAAAATAATTTTATATTTAATTATTTTAGTGTAGTATTATAATGTTTCTGTGTCATATGTTTATCAGAAGTGATTGATAGCTTGAGTAAATTTTTCAAGTAAAATATCAAGAAGTTTAGTTTGTGTTATTATTTTAGAACTAGCATTATGATGTTTCTTTAATAAGTCTATGAATGCACTGATAGCTGGAATATGTTAAAATAAAATACAGAAAGTTATCTTTATGCTATTTGCCCTTATGTAGACCATTTAACCATTAATGTTGGAATCATCAAAAACATTTACATGTGTAAGCTATAAAACCAAATGTTTATTTAAATTATTTTGTAATAAATGTTTTATTTATTTAAAGTTGTGCTCAGAATTCATCTTTGACATGCATTCGTGTTCTATATTTCCACACATGCACACACATTTACATATCTAATATGATATGATTGCACTATTCCATAATTTAGTGATAAATATGTCCAGATCTGATGATGTTGCTTTCTTGATCCAGACACTGTATGAAATGTTTGATTATTTAATGATTCTCTGGAAATTTTATCATTCAGTTATTATTTAGATGATGAATTGAAAATCAAAATGCACCCTATTTCTTTCATTATCTAACTGCTACCATTTTGTCAGAATAATGCTTAATTTGTATCATTACTTTTATAATAGTGATTAGTAGTTGTTGGAAAGTATAGATTTAAAATTAAGCCATGCAATAAATTAATTCCCTGAGATATTCACTTATTATTTTAGATTAAACATTAATTCAGTTACTTAGTTTAAATTACTGTACAATTAAAAGTTAAATAGTGTTATATTTTATTTTGTATTAGTTCTAACTTACCATGCAGTATAGTTAATCAACATTACATCTTGATTTTATTAATTTAATATATTTATCACATAGTAGAGGTTGTTCAATGCATGTGGGTGATGGGAGGAGATGAGGTATAGACTATAACTTATCAATTTATACGGTAGAACTTTACCAATTTTAATTCTTTATTTATTTCAGAACTTAATCGATGTTTTTTTTCCTATTAATCATAATGTTTCCTCCCATGTCTAATATTACATTTTACACCCTATAGACCTCTGTAGCCCCCAACTGAGTTAAACTAAGGCAGAACAGCATTTTAAGAGTCTCATTAATGATTTTAAAGTGAGATCAGATTAGTAATTTATTCTATGATCAATAGAATTGGTGCTCCCGGGTATTTTTTGATAGAAAGGTAGGAGAGGTGTTGGGAGAGGGTTACAATATTTATATATTCAGATTTTTTTACACTTTTTTAAAATTCATCTTTCATAAAAGATAACCTCTGCATCGTCAAATAATATTTTATAACCTGTATTTAATTTATGAATATACAAAGCTAAGTTAAGATATCTATTTTTAATTCTATTCTTATGAACAGGTCATAAAATATTACTTAACAATTCAGGGTTATCTTTTATGAAAGACATGAATTAAAAAGAAGACTAAAAGAAACTGATGATAAATTTTCTTGAATTTGAGGCCATGAATCTCACAAAGACATTCTTTAATGATAAAGAAAGTTGGTTTTTGAAATGAATGATGGGAAGGCTTTTTTGTTTTGTATATATATGTTGTTGTATCTTGTTGAGTTTCACTTGAAAAAATCTATTTATTAATAGTTGAAACTATAGTCCTGAAAGAATTTTAGCAAAATTTAGTTTTTTTGGAAATAGTATTGTAATGTTATATAATTTTCTATTTTATTTATCGTTACTAGCATCGTGGTAGGCAGTATTTAGTTTTTTAGAGCGCTAGCTTAAAATTCAATAATCAAGAATCTAAGAGTCCAGGTTCGAATCCCACGCTAGTACTGTGACTGGTCAGACCAGCAACACCTGAAGATAGTTAGAGCATTACCTTAAAATTCAATAATCAGCATTCTAAGAATCCAGATTCGAATCCCAAACTAATACTATCACTGGTTAGGCCAGCAACACATGAAGAAGAGGGGAGAATAATACCTCTCGAAACGTTGTGCATATTCTAACCTGTTTGATGTGCTACTACTAACAGTTGAATGTATTTGGAATATTTAAATAAAGTTAAATTTTTCTAAAGATATTCAATATAAATAATCCAATATAAAAATACAACATATATAGCTTATTTATTAAATTTACTTAATGAAATTTATCATTTCAAGTTTTATGCAATTTTTTAAATGCTTCGGTTTTTTTTTCATGTACAAATTAATTAAAAATATATTTATTTTTAATTTATAACTAATTATAAATAATTCGAAACAAATTCTCTTAACGTTTTTAACTGTCAAATTTGTCCTTGTTGATTAATTATAAGATATAGTTTCATGATTAAATAATTAATAATTAATACTCAATTTTCTTATTTTTTATTCATAAAAGTTTGACTTCAAGTAAGACCTATAATAGAATATTTATTTATTTATTGCAATCAAAGTATGAGTAAATGAAAATTCACCTGGCCAGGTGTCAACAAAAAATAAATATTTATGGACGTTTTGTTTTTAAAATTATTGGATTTATTGTGTAAATTATAAATAATAATATTTAATTTTGTTTCCAAAGTAACTAGTTATAGTGTTTTCCTGAAGGTTTGTGATGCTGGTGTTTTAGTTGTATTTATATGTTGGACTATATCTATCATCGAATAAGAGTATTAAATGTCTTTAGAAAAATTTAACTTTATTTAAATATTCCGAATACATTCAACTGTTAGTAATAGCACATAGGTTAGTATATGCACAACGTTTCGAGAGGTATTATTCTCCCCTCTTCTTCAGGTGTTACTGGCCTGATCAGTGACAGTACTAGCATGGGATTTGAACCTGGACTCTTAGATTCTTTGAGTATTGAATTTTAAGATAATGCTCTAATCAACTGAACCAGCCTGCCACCTCTCAAAATGATGTGCATATACTAACCTGTGTACTATTACTAACAGTTGAATGTAATTGGAATATTTAAATAAAGTTAATTTTTTCTAAAGACATTCATTATTTATATTAGAGGATGGAAATAATCCAATATATAAATACATCTAATATTCTATCATCATAAACTTACAGAAAAACACTAATTAACTAATTTATTTGTTTTGAAAATATAAATATAATTAAAACTTTATATTTATGTCCACAATTAAGATTTTATGTCTTCTTTTATTTATACATTAGTCAGTACCTGGCCATGCATTGCTGCGTCTCAGTCTGGTTAAATGAAAAAACGAAAAGAGTAAGCACACATTTCTAATATGTTTAATTTCACAATGCTTGTGAGTATACAATATTTTTTTGTTTTTCCATTTTCTGTGCAAATGTAAAGATTGTTTGGTTTGCCGACTCTAGAACATGCAACATATAATGGTTCTTGTGAGAAGCAATCCATGTCTAGATCTAAACCGTACATATCTAAAAATTGGCCCTGAGCTTTTATTAGCTGTCACAGGTGTGACATCTACATAATAGTAGCTATGTAAATAGTATGAATATCAAACATGCAAGTATTCAAATGCAATGTTGTGTCAAAATTTTAAAACAATCAGTGAAGAACTTTCAGAGATTTAAGATTTTGAACAAATGAACATTTACATTTTTATTTATATAGATTTTTTGAGATAATTATAGTTCAAAGAATATAACATTTACTTTAAAGTTAAATTGAAAGAATAGCACTGTGAGGGGTTATCAGCTATCAGTGAAGTCATCAGCCATAAATGAAGAATCATCATCCAATAATATAAAGTCTTCATCCAATAATGAAGTCATCAGTCAACAATGAAGAGTCATCATCTAACAATGAAAAGTCATGAAGATTTACCAATCAATAATGAAGAATCATCATCCAACAATGAAGAGTCATCATTTAATAGTGAAGTCATCAGTCAACAATGAAGAATCATCATCTAACAATGAAGGGTCATCAACCAATAGTGAAGAGTTACCAGCCAACAATGAAGAGTCATTATCCAATAGTGAACTCATTCATTCAGCAATGAAGAGTCTTAATCTAACAATGGAGAGTCACCAGTCAGTAAAAAGTCATCAGCCAGCAGAGAAGAGTTTCAACCCATTAATGAAGAGTCATCAGCCAATAGTGATGAGTTTACATATCCTCTTTTAAAACTCTTGATGTTTACATTTGAATATATGGTTCCTCATTTGTATATATTGAGCTGTATATGCTTGATGATCTATTCAAAAGTAGGTTTGATGATACATCTTTGCATATATACTTTCCAAAAATGGTATTCTTAAAACTGTGATCAAAATCGAATAATAAGCAAATCTGAGTCTACTTAACTCCATGTATTCTTCTACCAGATATTGAAAATATTTTTTACTGGTTCTTAATATATAGTAAACATTGGAAATATACTACAGCCCAATTTATACACTAAAATTTACATTTTATTAATGCATTATTTATCAACAAAATAAAAATATTTTTATCAATTATTGTAAAAATGTTAAAGTAATAGAATGAATTAATATATAATTAAAATTTAAATGACAAATATAGTGGTGCAGTCTGGCATTCCCGGCCAATGTTTTGACATATGAAAAAAATATATATATAGTTGTGTAGACTAAACAACAATTTTAAATCCTAAAAATTTGCACTAATTATTAATCATTCATTAGACTAGAAATTATCCATTTAATTAATAATATATGATCTAGTAAAAATTATGAATGCTGAGAGTAAAAGAGAACAGAATATCTATTGATTGAAGAAATCTTTTTATTTACAATTGTATTTAAAACTTGTTGGGAATTTATAAGAAATTCGAGTGCTGGATGCCTAAACTGGGCTACTGTCAAAGGACTTGGAGTTTCAAAATCTTCACTCTACCATTATGCAGCATACACAAGATTAATATTACCAATAATAAATTAAAATTATTATGAATTAAACTAATGTATAAAAGACATTTTAATGTTGTTTTATAAAGACACAAGCTATGTATATAAGTAGCCAATTATTTTAAAGAACTAAGTTGCAGTCTATAGTGTCACTAGTTGAATATTAAGATAGTGCTTATGACATGTGACCAAAATTAAATATCAGCTGAACACTGGTGCAATCAAGCAAATTTCATAAAAAAATTTATGATAATTGTAAGGATAGTCAAAAATTGACTTTTATTGGCCACACTTTCTTATCAGCACTTTCCATACAAAATGATTGTCTACACATTTATAGACAGTTCTGAATATATTACATTAATTCAAATGTGATAGCAGAATGAAAAATAAGTTATTGATCCATTTGTGATTTGCATAAAAAATAGTGGTAAGCAGTGATTTATTTTTAGTAATCTGAGAGGGTGTTTAGTGCTTTTATTTGTTGAAGACTTTGTTCATAGAATGGAAGAAGGGTCTTGTCATGAAGAAGTGTATATGAATGAATAGATAAATTAAAGGAAGGTTGCACCAGTGTCAGCCAGAAAAACGAAGTCAGATGCCATGTTCATGACTGATTAAAATATTAAACATGTACATGAACTGATTGTATTGGACAAATGAGATAGTGGAATGTGGGACAAATCATTGGCAAATTGATTCATTCTGTGGTTATGCAATAATCTACGACAGGTTTTCAAAACGTTTGTGTGAGATGGCTACTGAAACTCACAAAAAGCATAAACAGAAACATTTGAATATATATGTTCAAAATTTGAATCAATATTCTAAAGCTATGGGGTAAAGGGGCTTTTTTAGTGGTGGGTCACATCAAACTTTTCTGATGTCAGCAAGAGCCATAATTTTCTATAATCAAATTAAAATTAGGGGAAATTTTAATACATTATAATTTTTACATTTATATAAAAAATACATCTATATTTAAAGTTGACCAATAATCACAAAAACATGTATTCCAAAATTATATTTTTAATTCTAATTTTGTAAACAAAATAAACATTAATTCTATTCAAAATTATTTTGTTAATATGAAGGTTGCCATTGTTTACTTTTTGTTAAGAAATTAATATCCGATGAGATATTAATTGTGGAGATTTGTAAAAGTATGATCCAAATTTTGTCAATAATCGAGATCTTGTTTTTGATTTCGTAAATGCCATTGGGGGGGGGGGTGCTCACATTTGCTTCCTAATAAAGATGTTATTTTTTTTTTTTTTTTTTGCGTTATTAAATTAAATTAGGAAATTCCCGAGCATGCAAATTTTTGTAAAAATTGCTATTTGAACATTCTATGAATTTTATTTTTAAATTTAGTTTTTCTTTAAGTTCCAAAATTTCTATTTGGAAATTTTCAGGAATTTTATTTATGTCATATGAATGGAGAAGATAATATTTCGAAATAAATTTCTTTTGTCACAAAATCAATGAACCTTTTATTGAATTCATTTTTGAAGGTATTTAAAATATCAATGTATTTTTGTTTATCAAAATTATCTTTAAAATTTTCTTTAAATGCTGCGAAATTTATAAAATTGTTATCTAATTGACTTCGAAATAGCTTTAGTTTATTTTGAAAGGCCAAATATGTCAGAAACTATTTGATTTTCTTTTTGCAATTTCTTATTCAGTTCATTAATATGCTTCTTTATATCAAATAAAAAATATAAATCACTTATCCACTCTTCATTATGGAGTTCAAAAATGGATTTCCTTGGCGTCCAAGAATTTCACTTAGTTTATTAATTCCAAAGACCTTTTTAGCATAGTTTCTTTGGAAAGTCATTAAACTTCACAATAATATGCCAAATTTGCATATTAACGACCTTAAAAAGTTCATTGAATTCTCGGTGACTAAGAGTCAATTTACAATTAATTTCATTTATAAATATAACAACTTTCATTATCCATATTCACAATTTTGGAACACAAGTTTTGCTGGTGAATAATGCTGTGAAAAATATATTTATTACTCTTGTCATTTTTTAAAAACACCAAAACACTCTTATTTTTTCCAACCATGAATTTGGCCCTATTGGTAGATAATTCAGCTAAGTTGTGATAATAAAGGTTATATTTTTGCAAAACATTCTTGAGTTTATTAAATATGTCTTCTCATGTTGTTGTTGCCTCAAGTTGTGTAAGAGATAACATTTCTTCTGTTACAATGACATTTTTCTCAATTCCTCCAATAAAAATTGATAATTGAGCAGTATTCTATCTATCAATATTTTCATCAAATGCCGATGAATACTAACCAAAGTCAGAAATTTATTGTTTCAGTAACATTTTACATCGATGGACAGTTCTTCAATTCATCTTGTAATGGTTCTTTGTGATAAGCTCATATTCTCAAAATTCTTTTTGTATTCAAGACAAACTAATTTCATTGTAGCTAGTATACAGTCTTTAGTAAACCCTCTTTCCAAAAATGGTTTGGAATTTTGTACTATTTTCATTGCAATTTCATACCTGGTTTTAATAGAAATTTAAAATTCATTTGTATTTTAAAAAAAATATTTTGCTGCTCAAATAACATTTTCTTCACATTTTCTATTTTTGCACTCCTCTCTTCTCCAACATATTTTTCATAATTTGAATATATTGCTAAATAGTGTCTCTTAATGTTATGCTCTTTGTTAACTACAATGTCATCCAAACAAATGAGACACTTTGGTTTATTGTTCCACTTAATTACAAAATATGCATGGCCCATTTTTCTTGGAATACATGATTTTCTGTATCAATTTTTCTTTTTTTACTACATGAAGTCATGCTAATAAGAAAAATAAATTTACAAAAAGCATTTATTTAAGGGAAAAATAATTGATAAAAACTTCAACATTTTCTAATTATATACTAGAGTGCTTTGGTTCCTCTTAGAATGAGCAGTCAATAAATAATAAATATAAAGAAATATGAAATAAAATTACTGCATTTTACTTATATTTTTTCAATTATCTTGTGACATTTACAATATTACTTATGTTCACATTGATAAATATGACTAGAAAAAACAGTGATGAGTGATACAGATGCATGCATAATGTATCTGCAGTAATAAAGCAGTTATGAAGTTAGTCGAGCAAATGTGAAGCAGTGTATAAACATTTTATTACAGACAATAAAATAATACTCAAATTGCATTTAATGTAAAAATTTTCCACAAGTGTATATAATTTTAAAGACTGTTTCATTATACAATCTTGAAAACATTCATAGGCAAAATTAGCAACTTTGGAGGCTGGACTTGACTTATGGGCTGGAGGTTGCCCATTCCAGCTTTAAAGGGGGGGGGTTATTAAAGGTATGAGATATAGATTTACCTTTGCAAACCAGATAGTAAATAACATAATATGAGATATAAACAATTTCAAATCACTGATCAAAAAAGTCAACCATCAACTGCAAAATTCATGCTTACAGTTTTCTGGAATTCTTGAGGGATACTAGAACATTATCAGGAAAATGATTCAACAACAATCAACAGAAGTCATTACAATGAGATTCCCACTGACATGCTGAAGCATAAAATGCACATGTAATGCAAAAAACTGTTACCCTTGAACATTCTGTTGTTATATAGCAATGCTTATTCACACATTACTTTCCACACTATCAATCTTCTCCAAAATTTGATATGATGAAGTATTCCCCCCTAGTCCTAATCTTGTCTCATTGGACTATCATAAGCTTAGTCCTCTGAAAGAAGCTCTACAAGGATAACTTTTCACATTTAATGAAGAGGTAAAGATAATAATGCATTTGTGAATTGTAGCTTTTATATATATATATATATATATATATATATATATATATATATATATATATATATATATATATATATATATATATATATATATATATATATATATATATATATATATATATATATATATATATATATATATACATATAAATAAACAAACTTGATATATTAAATTATTTAATTGTAGCTTAATCTAAAAAAGTTTTTAATGATGGAATCAATTAATCAATCAATAGAATTCTGTCCAATAGACAGGTTCAGAGAGTAGTCACAACATAAATTCATCCATTCTTCCATTCCATTCTCTTCCTTGCCCATTTTTCCAATTCCATATAAGTCTTTCCATCTCTTATATTATCCAATAATGTCAATCTCTTCCATCCTTTCTTTTTTATTTCCTCTCACCATTCCCTCCAAAACATCTTTCATTAAACTATAATCTCTTCTCAATATATGCCCAATACAGTTTCTCTTTCTCTCTCTCTCTCTCTCTCTCTGATATTCTCAATCAATCTTCTTTCCTCATTTACTCTTTTCAAAACTTCTTCATTTGTTATTTTCCTCATCCAACTGTTTTTTTCATTTTTCTCTATGTCCACATCTCAAAAGCTTCCAATCGTTTCTTAATTCAATTGCTTAATGTCCATGTCTCACAACCATACATTAATACACTCTACACATGGCATTTAATTAATCTCTTTCTTAATTTTCTTTTCAAAGGTCCATAAAATATCTTATTTCTCTTCACAAATGTTTTCTTGGCCAATACAATTTTTCTTTTAACTTCATCTTCACTTCTTCCATCCTCACTCAATCAACTACCCAAATATCTAAATCCCTTCACCTGCCCATATCATCATGGATTCCAATTTGAAGTCTTTTTGCATCTCTCCCTATCCATAAACACTTAGTTTTTTCACTATTAATCTTCATTCCATATGTCACACATCCTTCTTCTAATTTATTCAACATATTCTGAAGACCCTTTTCCTCCTCAGCAATAAGAGTTATATCATCTGCAAATCTTACACACTTTATTACTTTTTTTCCAACATTTGCTCCTCCATAGTCCAAATAATTATTTAGAATATCTTCTAAATAAATATTAAACAGAATAGGTGACATACTATACCCTGGCCTAACTCCAGTTTCTATATTTACTTCATCAGTCTCATTACTCCTAACTTTAACTCTTATGCTTTGAGTATTATACTTAGTCCAAATCAATCATCTTTCTTTCCAAAATACTTCTTTATATCTTAAGATAGACATCAGTTTATTTTAGACTACTCTATCAAATGCCTTTTCTAAATCCACAAAACATATACCAATTTCTTTATCTTTTTCAATATATCTTTCTGCAATTGTCCTAAAATCCCAATAGTATCTCTTGTGCTTTTCCCTTTCCGAAAACCAAGCTGTTCTTCACCAATATAATAATCTACCTTCCCATAAATCCTTTGAGTTAAAATCCTCAATAAAACTTTAAAAGCATGAGACAACAAATTTATTGTTCTATACTCTTTACATTTAACAGCCTTCTTTTTAGCAATTGAATCATTATAGTTCTTAAAAAATATTCAGGCCAAACTCCACTATTATATATCAAATTGCAAAGTCTAACTATTTCCTTCATAGTAAATTCTCCTATTTCTCTCAAAAAATTCTATAGGTATTGTATCAGATCCAACAGCCTTACACATTTGTGTGCTTGCCTTTCTTACTTTATCTGGGAATATATCCATACCTCTATCATTTATTTCAACATCTTTATTTTCAAGTTCATAATTAATTACATTATTTGCTCTACTAAACAGACACTGAAAATATTCTTCCCATCTTTTTAATACATCATTACTATCAGTTAACCCCCTTCCATTCTTATCTGCAATCTCACTTGCTATTCATGTCTTTTTCTCCCAAGTGATACTTTGTATTCTATCAAATACCAGATCATATCTTTTCACCTGTTGAAGCCTTTCTATTTCATTACATTCTTGCTCCAACCACTTTTCTTTTGCTAAATCTGTTTCTCTTCTTAGTTCAGTATTACATTTCCTATATGCTTTTTGCATTTCCTCCGTATTTACATTTTCCCATCATCTCTGCACTTCCATCTTTTCCAACATACCTTCAGTTATCTAAGGTCATTTAGCTTTCCTTGCATGAATAATGCCTATTTCATTTTTTGCTGTTTCCAAAAATCCTTTTTTTAATTTTATTTCAACACTCATCAGGGCTATTAATATGTTTTTCATCCTGAACAATCCTTTTACATTCATTTTCACAAACTAAATCAAATTTTTTTCCCCATTTGTCTCAATTTATCGAAGTTCCATTTGTGTATCTTTTCCATGTTTTAATTCTTTTTAAAATCAACTTTAATTTAGCCATAACAAAATTATGATCTGAATCTATATCAGCACCAGGCAAAGCATGTGAACCCTTAATAGCATTCTTATATCTATTCTGAATCAATATATAAGCAATTTGATAACATTCTCTGTCACCTGGAGCTTTCCATGTGTACAAACTTCTAATATTTTTAAAACAAGTGCTTGCAATGACAAACCCATTCTCTTTACAAAATTGTACAAGCCAACTACCTCTTTCATTTCTTTTTCCAATACCATAATTTCCAACAATTTTCCCTTCTCTACCTTTCCCCACAACAGAATTCCAATCTCCCAATAGCAATATATAGGCATTTTTTCTTCACATTGAATACTTTCTTCTATGTTGTCATACATTTCATCAATTTCAATATCATCATGACTACTAGTTGCCATATAAACTTGTATAATTACCAAATCCCTAGGACTTGCATTTATTTTCATCACCATCAGCCTATCATTAATACAATCAAGCTTTCCCACACTATTCCAAATTTTCTTCTTCACAGCAATGTCAACTTCATTAATTGACCCATCACCACCAAAATAAAATAACTTTACATCTCCTCTACTTACTTCTCCACATCCTTCCCATCTCACTTTGCTTAATTCCATAATATCAATATTATTTATGTGCAAGTCTTTTTTCAAATTCTCTAATTTCCTACCTCTTCTCAAAGTTCTAACATTCCACGTTCCAATTCTCAATGTATCTTTCCTCAATGAAATATATTTATGAGGATTTCACAGGGTGACGACCTGAGTAGCCTCATGCTACTCCTACTGGACAAGACACCAAAGTCATTTTTAACTAAAATATCAACACCAAACATAATGATTCCTGTAGACATACTCATAATAAAACAAGGAAATAATAAGACAAAATGGTTTCCCATTGCTTTCTTTGCCTGGCAATAACCTCCATAATAGGTTTAGTGCACTAGCCAAATCCCATAAAATGAATATCCAACTACCACTTTCTCCTCATCATTGTCTCTTATAGTGATCTTTTGCTGACTTGGAAGAATGCCATTGCTGACCCAACACCCAGAAAGGTGTTGATTTATTGAATAGCAATCAATACTCACCATTATACATCCACCATTATAGGAATTGTGGTATTTTATAGAAGTGAACATGCTACTGTTTCCTTCACCACTTCCTGATAGTGAATGTTGTCCCATTGTCAGTAACTGCTTATTTACAGTACTCTGCTTATTCACAGCTAACCTTCATATCTGAAGGCTATTCCCCTATCAACAACTTGGGGATGATCTGGGTGGCATGGCCCTATAAAACTTATTAATATATGGACAAATTTATTGAAAAGCAGGATTATATTGCAAAATTATGTATTTGTTTAACTGCAAGTTAATTAAAATAAATTCTACGGTCAAGAGTGCAGATAATTTTTGATTCACCATCATATTTACATATATAGGATTATTATAATATTACACATGATGTATTTAGCATTTAAAATATATTCATACTATCTAGTTTTATGTGAATTGATAAATTAATGAATATGCAGCTAAAGTATTTACATCCTAAATCAGTCAATCTTGTAGTAATAATCATGGGATATAAAAGATAAATTTTGCAGATTTGTCTCTTAGGATATTGGATAATCTTGACACTTTAAATATTGATAGTTTTAATTATCTGCACTCAAGCGATGTTTTATCAAAATATATTATTACCTCTTCCATACTGTGACAAATCCATTGTTCTCATTGTTGACACTTTTTATAATATTTCAACTGTTATTCTATATTATAATTCAATAAATTTGACTTTATTTAATAGACAAATATGACAAAACAAAAAATTCTAAGAAATCATATCTGAACATTGCAAATATTGGAAAAATGAATTTGGAATGAGAAAAAAGGACATAAAACACCATTTACACAGAGGCAAAACTCTACATATAGTAGTGCCATTCAGTGCAAGACAGAGTCATCAATGGATGCAGGAAGGTTTGTGCATAAAATCCCTATCTAATTCTGATGAACACCACACACTAGAAACTAGTCTGGGGATATTGTATGAGTAGGCACTAGATAGGGATTTTATGCACAAATTTTTCTGCATCCATTGATTACTCTGACTTACAGTGAATGGCACTACTGTATGGAAAATTTTGCCTCTGAAAAAAATAGATTGTGTAAGTATAAAGAATGGTGATCACATGATGTTTGATGGTTTAAACATCATTTAATGGACTTTAAGGAAAAGTCTTTAGAAAATAAGCAAAATCTTTTTTATTTTACAATTGTTTTTAAAACATGAACAAATAAAATCATGAACAAATACATGTTAATATCTGATAAATGTAGCAAATTCTGTTCTACAATATTAAATTATTTTATAATTTTTAGAATGTGTCAAAAATTTTAACAATGCTGATGTTGAAGGTAATGAAGTTACACAATCATTGAAAAAAGTGTGGTAATTTTTCGGCTATATTTTTCTTTGCCAACATTGCAGTCAAATTTATTAATTTCTATTTTTAAGAGTAACATGTATATGAATAAAATCAAGTGTACACATATTTTTTAGGTTTTAAGTAATTATTATACAATGATTGTCTAAAAATAATTATGAATCATAATCAACTTCAGAAAAAAATCAAGTTTTTGGTTATTCCAAAACATTTCTTGATGTAATCCTACAAATAGTGTGAAAACTGATTACAAAGAATTTAATCCATCAAAGACATGGAAACAAAACTAAAGTATTTTGATCTTTACATTATTAAATTATTTTGACATATTTAGAGTTTTTAAAGTTAAAAAATCAATATTTGAAAATACATAATTTTTAAATTAATTAAAAATTTGCAAAATATCTCAATATATGAATGTACAAATGCAGTTATGTCAGTAATTAACAAATGCATTTACATAAATTAGCAATATTTATCACATAAAATTGCTAATAAATTGCATAATTATTGACTATATTATACTCACATTTCACAAGTTAAATCATTATATATCAGAATAGGCTATACAATTATATACCAAAATGTCACATTTGATAATGAATGTATATGTATGAACAAATATCAATTTCAAAGTTGTTATCTAACTCACATATGGAATCATAATTTATATATTTAACATTATATAGAAATATAGTTCAAAAGAGTCATTCATTTTTATACTATTATTTTGTGACAAATTTTATAAATAATATGTATGGCCAGAGAAAAAGGAACAATAAAATAATGAAATTTAAATGAATTCAATAAGGAATTTCAGATAAAATTATACTTCTCTAATATTGGATCAAGAAGCATTACAGAGCAATTCAAATAATGCTGTCTAGATTAATCGATTATTTCATACATGTTAGTTATTACTTATATCCTTGGAGTAAGGATAGAGGCATACATCTGAGAAATCATATTATTTTTATATGATTGCTTGATAATTATTTGTTTCAAAAGTAACCTGATTATAGCTGATACATCCAAATAGAAAGAGAATCATTATTGTGTGAATGTTCAGGTTTTAAATCTTTAGATCATATGAAGAATGGATGTAAAATCTAGGAAATTTTATACTGAATTATACTTCATGTTTTAATAACAGCCTTTCAGAAAATCTCATTATAAATTTAAAAGAATTGGTCAGTGGTTTATTACAAATATGAATGATTTGATTGGTTATAGATATGATATGAAGTAGCATTTAAGAATGGACATGCTCATGCATTTATAAACATTTTTGGGAAAGAATAATGGACCATCCTTAATTTAAGTTTTGATGTTACTTAAGCAAACATTTGTTGATGTTGCTTAAATAATATCAAAGCTAAATATCTGCTGACACATGAACATAATCATTCTGAGCTGTCAGGGGTTGTCTGTTTCCTGTTCCCATTTACTTGACATCTATCTATCTATCTATCTATCTATCTATCTATCTATCTATCTATCTATCTATCTATCTATCTATCTATCTATCTATCTATCTATCTATCTATCTATCTATCTATCTATCTATCTATCTATCTATCTATCTATCTATCTATCTATCTATCTATCTATCTATCTATCTATCTATCTATCTATCTATCTATCTATCTATCTATCTATCTATCTATCTATCTATCTATCTATCTATCTATCTATCTATCTATCTATCTATCTATCTATCTATCTATCTATCTATCTATCTATCTATCTATCTATCTATCTATCTATCTATCTATCTATCTATCTATCTATCTATCTATCTATCTATCTATCTATCTATCTATCTATCTATCTATCTATCTATCTATCTATCTATCTATCTATCTATCTATCTATCTATCTATCTATCTATCTATCTATCTATCTATCTATCTATCTATCTATCTATCTATCATCAACCATTATCAATCCACTGCAGGATGAAGTATAAGTGTTATAATGCTCAAGGGTAAATGGGTTTATAAACAACCATTAGAAACCAGTCAACACTTAGACAATTCCAATATAGATAACAATCAAAAATTTCAAACTGTTGTCAAGGCAATCTCCTTTTAACAATAGAGGTGGAATCCACCTCTATATATACTTTAGGATAAAGTATTTAATATTTAATATATATATATATAAATTATTTTTTGGATAAAACCATATATTATTTTCTATTATATATCTATATTTCGACGAACTAGCATCCACCATTGTCAAGGTAAACTCTTGAAACAAAAGTTTACCTTGACAATGGCAGATGCTAGTTCATCGAAATATCAGTATGTAATAGAAAATAATACATGATTTTACCCAAAAATAATTTATTTACATTAAACAACCATGAAAACATTAAATATAATATATATATATAATGTAGATGTAGCAGTAGTTATGCTTAATAATAAGAAATATATTAAATATATAGAACTGATGTACTTGGCTACCTATAACTGATTTTCTTTTTTGTTTCTTTAAAACACTGCATTTATGGCATAAAATAAGTCTAGTATCTAAAATTCTAGATTTGTAAATAGCTTAAAAATACAATATCAAACTAAAACTTAAAACAAAAACATTTTCCTGCTTTCCATTACAAGAAAATTTTTTCTTTTTTTAAAAATTAATTTAAAACTAAACTTTGTGTTCTTTTTTGTTATTGTTAAAAATACTTTGCTTGATTTGAAAAGAAAATGAAAACATTACAATTAAAGTTCTTCATTTACATTGTTTTTTTTTTTTTTTTTTAAATTCAAAATCAACCTTATTACATTCTTCATTTACATCTCAGATCATCTATGATGGAAGGGAGTTTAAAGCTCTTTTGCATAATCCATCTATACTACCACATTATTTAGTTTATACAAATGCCTTTTTTTTTAAAAATAAAAAAAAACAATTATTGGATGGATGGGAATCAGAATAAATAAAAAAGTTTTATTTTAACCTTTTTTTATTAGTTTGTTGCAGTTGTTGTTGTTGTTTTGAAGCTAGTCAGTTTATTTAGATTTGGATTGTTGGCTTTATTTATCATTTATATCAAATTAATGATTGTTTTCCTAGAAAAATTGAGAATACCTTCAATTGATTGTATTTTTTTACTTCCACCCCTTCTGTCACTTTTTAAAAAGGAAAGAAGAAAGAAATTTAATAAATTTGTAAAGACAAAGAAGAATACAAATTCCAAACTGATTTGTCAATGACAAATAAAAAGAGGTTGTATGAAATTATCTATATCAAATAATTTGGTAAGGCAATATTAGGTAGGTAGTATTCATGAGAAATCAAACTTAACCTTGATAACTTACAATCAACCACATTTTTCTTCCTCTCTTTCATTCATCACCCCTCCCATTTCCACTTTTCTCAAAACAAAATAAGAAATTAAAAAGTCAAATAATACTGAAAGTTCATCAAAATAAACTTGCCAATAAATAGTAATATAAAAAGATTTTAGATTATACATTGAATTTATAAATTACATTATCATAGCATTATTGTAATAAACCACTATTTTTTTTAAATCCATAGATTATTCAATTGGTTAATTAATCATCTGAGTAATCTTTCATGATGTCAAACCAGTGTTTAAAAATTCATCTAAAGAGAATATCAAGTATAAGTAGGTAGGTACATCAGTACCAAATATACATATAAATTCTATTTCATCAGAAACAAAACTCTCCATACACTAGTGCCACAAGCCAGAGTAATCAATGATTTCAGGAAAATTTGTGCATAAAATCCCTAACTAGTGTTTACTCATCCAATATCTCCAGAGTAGTTTCTAGCTTGTACTTATATCAGTAAGAATTGATACAAAAGCCTTAGATGATGTAAGTGGCTTGGCTGATAATGGAAAACAGACAAAATGTAATTAAGAGTAAATGTGAAGAAATGACAGATATATGAATTATACTACTCAAATATTAGTGAAATAGGTAGTAAAGAAAGTCAGTTTTAAAAAAATAAATATAGAATTGTTTTCCTGGGAGGGTTTACAAAAGAAAAGGTACCAGGAAACAAAAAAGATTACAATGTAGGAGATGAGAGAAGAGAAATTTAGAATTAAGACAAGTAATTATTTTAGACAGATTGTCTCTGTTGAATTGAAAGATTTATTATGAGAAACAAAAAGTAGAGTTAGACAACGAAGGATAGAAAATCCATTATTTCTAGAAATGGGTCATAGTGACCATAAGGTCAATAAAAGATTTTTCAGCTCATTCTGAGTAAGAGCCTATGTATTAATAAAAATATTTAGAACATGGTAAAGTTTAATCCTTATATGAATAAGTATGATTTCTAAGTTGACGAACTTGTATTTGTTAAAAAGACAAATGTTTTAGACAAAATAAAGGAATATATATTATATAAATCATGAAAGTTAAACAAAGTTAAGCATTAAAAATGGCCACCATAATATCTAGAATAAAGTTAATAAGTCCATGAGAGAGTTGTTGAGATTTGATTGTTTTACTTTTAGTACTGTTGCTGGTTACAGGTTTTATCATTTTTTTGAGAATTCTATATTTATTTTTTTAAAACTGACTTTTAAAAGTTATTTATTAATTTTAAATCAAATCATTAATATATTGACAAGTTGAAAAATAAAATCATTTGTCAAAAATAAAATAATTAATCTTTTAATATTTTAAGATATAGTATTAAAATAAAGTTAGCTATTTTCAAAATATTAAGTTGCTATGGAAGTTTGGAGAGTTTCCAGTCAATAAAGAAAAAACAGATCATCTATTTTTAAAAATTGAAAGAGTTCAGGTAAGTTTTTCGGTGTGCTGCTTATACAACTTAAAGTAAGGGACAATTTAGATTTTCACATATTTGAATGTATTTGCAATGTTGGAGTAAAACTTTAATTAGAATGACAATCTCGTCTTTCCATATGTGTAACTGTATTCCTGGAGCAATGATGATGCTTTACTACATGCATAGATATATCTGTCAACCCTGGGTATTATTGTGGATGCTGTAACTCAACTCGATAATTTAATATAAAAATTTTACCAGTTAACTAAGTGTTATAAGAAGAAATTATCCAAAGAGAGGATTTACACATATTCAGCATATCTAATTATCTAAATTATATGGCACAATGATCAAAAAAGAACTTATTTATAGAAAAATATTCAATTTAAATAATTTATAAATCTCAATATAAAATGATGAGTATACATTCATTATGGCCCAAATGTCAATTTTAAATTAATATTACTATTTTTAAAAAAGGTGAGCTCAACAGAAAATAAAATAAAAATTAGACAAGACTTTTACAATGACTTTTATTGAATAAATAATTTAAAATAGTTTCTATCATGTATGCACCCTATTTTATTACATTAATCATGTAAATATAAAACCATGCTAGTTTAGCATGAAATACATATATTGGTAATTATTTATCTTTTTAACATGTGTGTGATTGGTTCTCTCCCCAAACGGTCTGAAATGCCATCCCTAAATTAATGGATATGTTACATAGGGATATAGTTTAGGCACTAGTATAAATGGATTATGAATTTGACATAAAATGAGGTAATGTGTTGTAAAGGATAGCTTACAATGCACACATTCCTAAACAGATCAAGCATATTTATTGAACCCAGTCCATTTGGAATTTATAGTAATAGTGGGAAGATTATTATTTGTTATTATTATTGCCTATATACATTTATAATACACAATAAATTATTATATTTATAGAATAAAATATGATCAATATTTTAGAAAGTACTATTGTGTATATATATAACTATTTGATTAAATAAACTGTAATGTATATATATATATATTAATTTAAAATTGAATATTAATTAATATATATATAATGTGGGATGACTTGAGGTTAATTAGGTGGGTACATATGTGTGAAAATAAAACTGATTTTATTATTTTAATATTTTTTTTTATTTATAATAAATCTAAATGTATTTAAACAATAGGCAGTTAAAGATATCAGTGTTCCTGGAAATCTACATGCATGAAATGTATAAAAACAAAAGACAGTTTACAAATAGTGCTTCTTATTGTTATAACAACTGTAACAAAGGACAGCCATTAAAACTAAAAATTTCGAACGCTAAAATGGAATTTTACTTTTTCTTTTAGTTAAATTATAAAGATTTTAAAAGTCGAATACTGTAACTAAAAGTTTATCAAATTCAAGGGACAGAAAGTGAAAAGAAGTAAGAATAACTAACTAATTCTTAAATAATTAAATCGTGTTTAAAAAGTTGTTGGAGTAAATTAGAATTTTTTAAATCCTTTCAAAAACAATAACGAGAATTAAATTTGCTAAAAATTGGAGAAGAAAGAAAAATGAAATAATTTTCTTAATATATATATATATATATATAAGTGCTTCAATATTATTAATAAAAAAATATATGATTATAAATAATTATTAAAATGTACTTTAATATGAAAATAAGCTAGAGCAAAACATGCTATTGTGTGTCATGGTATTTTCCTGCCAGCTGCATAATATATATATATATATATATATATATATATATATACTTTATTGTAAACACACAAGAAGATGCCTTCAGTCCAAAGTAAACAAGGACTGGAATACATTATGGTGAATCAAATGAGGATCAAGATGTTTACCATTAAATACAACTACAGGAGATACCATTGTACCTATCTGTCCTTGCTAAGGAGAATGATTTACTAAGTGAAACTGCTTTGAAGAACAACTTGGCTAACTATCAGCTACTACTGCTTTTATTATGATGATTGTTATAAACTTTATTCCAATTACAATTTTTTTTATCAAAGAATCAATATTGTAAATTTTTGTTTATTTATTTTTTTTATTTATTTATATTATCTGTTGTATTTTACACTCTGATGCTGAAACCACATCTTTCAGAATTAGCAAAGAAGAAAAGGGGGAATTATTCATTTTGATATTTTTTATATTTTCATTATAAATAAAATTTAGGTATAGCCACCTGCTTCACATCAGGTCATCCACATAAATATTGAGGTAAGATTCTTTAAATTTATATATAGGTTAAATTACAACACATACAGAATACACATTATATGTTTTATTTTATGATTAACCATGTACGTATATTTTCTAGTATGTTTGACTAATCAACTGGGATCTGTCTCTATCATATATATAAATTGGGAAAACTTGTTAAATAGATTAACATTTGTAAATATATAATTTAGCTAGCCAGCATCTCAATTATATTAAATAACTAAAGTTGATTTTTCTATATAATTATGATTTGCAGAGAATGAGTGACATATGTGGATTTCTACCATGGGGTATAAGAGTTGGATCTAGAGGATAATTAATTAGTAAGATGGTAGAGGTTCATTTGTGACACATGTACATATGATGATTATTATATTTTTTATTTTATTTTTATTTTTTTATCATTACTATTGTCATTATATTTAATATTTATTATTGTTAATAAATGTTTGAGAGTTTATATTATTCCAGTCTCTGGTTTGTTGAGTTGTCCTGACATTCCACAGTTTATAAATAATTATACATGCACACACATCTATTTTTCTTATTATATAAAAGCTTGAAAATAAAACAAATATAATAAATGCTAGTTGTAACCTATATATAGGTGCAGGAGTTGCTGTGTATATTTGTTCATACCTGCTAAAGGAGTTAAAAGCAATATTCTCTCTGGGTTTGAATATTAGGGAATAACGGAATTAAAAAGGGGGAAAGTGGATGAACTAACCTAAATTGCATTTAATATTATTAAATAGGGATAGAATTAGTCAATTAAAGGGTATGCAATCATTGGTTAAGCATTTCATTGGGTTCTCATTAGCACTTTATCAGATGACAGTCTGAACATAGTTGGATGCAACTTTCTTCCCTTCTAAGCCTGGTAGGTCTTTGCAGATTATTTCATTAGGGGTAATAATTTAGAGTATATTAACTTATCCCCTCACTATATTGCTACATCTGCATAGTAGTACAGTCTGCAAGTTAGTTGACCATCCATTACATCTGGTGTTTGCAATGTTTGGGATTAGTTGTAATTGTTCCATCCATTATATCTGGTGTCATCATCTTTTGGGGCCTAGTGGTCATCATTCCATCTGTTATATCTGGCACCAGCAATGTTTGGGACTCGATAGATAGGTGTATCATCACATAAATACTTTGTGTAAGTTGGTCATACATTGTGATTGAACCAGCTGATTGTTGATCTGATAGATATATCCAAGTGCTAATTGTTCCATTCATTATATCTGGTGACCAATGTGGATGCACGATGTGTAGTGGGACTACACACTGCTAAAGATCGAATTAACGACTGGCATGACTAGTATGATAGGTATTAGGGTGGGTATGATGAGAATCTTTTCTAACCATTATATCTAATGATGAAAATTGTTCATTCCATTATAATGTTTACTAATGTAACCATATACTGAACAATCATTAAATTTTCTTTTAAATTGTATAAAGTCTAACCCTTACATGAATTTGTAAGACCCTAATGATAATTTTGGTCAAATTTGTTCTGTTTGTATATAATACTGTTTATTCATAAAAAATATTGAACAATATATTTTTTATTTGAATTCCATTTTTAAAATGGACATAAATTTTATTTGAGACATTATAAAAAAATTAAAACATAACTTAAAATTCAAAATTAAACTTACTACTATTAAATTTTTAGAAAAAAATTTCTTACCAGCATTTATAAAATAAATTTTCACTATCCAGTAATAAAACAGCTACTGCTTTATAATAAAGACATTTTTACTACTCGTCTTAAAAAGAAATCAGTTTAATATAAATACTTTACAAATAAGTTGCAGAAATAAGCCTAAATATTTAAATAAATTACTGAAAATTACAATTTTTTCATCAGAAATACTAAAACAATAAACTCCACACTGAAATGACCAGGGCCAATTAATTTAATAAGAGTAACAAACTCTCCACATAGTTTAATTAAGACAGTGAAGAAGGTAGAGCTCTGATGAAGACTGCTGGACAGTTGAAACCATAAGAAAATAAAGAAGTTTTTAAGAAAATTTGTTGCATTAACGTGTATATGAATAGAGTGTTATAAGCAATATATATAATTATATGAAGATATGCAAAGAAAGTGAAGGAGAAGAATAAGAGAATATACTTCTGATAAAAAGAGAATCACACAAAGGATTAGAAAGAAGAAAGACAGGTTTTGGATATATGTTTTAGAGTTTAATTAAGGTAGTGAAGAAGATAGAGCTCTGATGAAGACTGCTGGACAGTCGAAACCGTAAGAAAATAAAGAAGTTTTTAAGAAAATTTGTTGCAGTAATGTGTATATGAATAGAGTGTTATAAACAATATACATAGTAGTTCCACCAAGTGAAACTTCATAATCAATGGATGCAGGAAAGTGTGTGTATAAAATTGCTATATAGTGCCTACTCATTCAACACTTCCAGACAAGTTTCCAGTTTGTGTCTTTCATCAGTGAGGGTCCTTGGATTTGAGAGCAGTGCATCTAGATCTTAGGATCTAATGCAACAATCTAGCAGTCAAATTTTACCTATTTGGTTAACTATAAAGCTAAGAGCTTAAGATGAAAACACCCTAATGTTTTTAACCCAAGCTCATTCACTTGTCTAGTCATATAGATCTGAACTCAGTTCAATATCTATACATTTTGTTTTCTGGTTTTTCAAAAAAATCACAGTCACCATTATGAGTGGCAGCTAAGGTGTCTGCTAGAGAGTTGCATTAAATCCTAAAATCTGAAAACAGTGCTCTCAAATCCAAGGCTTTTCATTGATGAAAGCCACAAGCTAGAAACTAGTCTGGGGAGAATGGGTGAGTAGACAATAGATAGAAAGTTTATGCACAAACCTTTCTGCATTTATTGATTATGAATGTTTGAATTTGGTGGCACTACTGTATGGAGAGTTTGATAGTCTTATTAACAGCATGTGTAAGCATATGAAGTGATGATCATGTGATTATTGATGACAAAAAATCTAGTATTAAATGATGCTATCAGTTTCTTTGCATTATAATATCACCAATAAGGTGTTGTCAGCTTGCTTTGAGATTCAAATTGATAAGATATTTATAGGATGTTTATATGAGGTATAATACTGATACCTTCAGATTTTTGCAAATAAATATATGGAAAAAAATTGTATATGATAGAGTAGTATTATAAATAACTACAAAATAATGAAAAAAAGCTGAAATGGTAAAAGTTTTATTGTAAAGCCACAAATGCCTAAAAATTTATTATAAAGTCACTGACTTTCCTGAAATATGTTATATCATCATCTTATAATTCAACATACAAAAGCAGAACAAATTGTTACTCACTTTAAATAACCTTACAGACACATATGCACATTTAAATGTAAATAGCATATCCAAGACCTACATCAAAACAGTTTAAATATATGTAACAAATCCAGTTAATAAAATCACATGCAAGCAAACATTTTAGTGTAAAATCCTTTATTTAATCTATCTATCTATCTATCTATCTATCTATCTATCTATCTATCTATCTATCTATCTATCTATCTATCTATCTATCTATCTATCTATCTATCTATCTATCTATCTATCTATCTATCTATCTATCTATCTATCTATCTATCTATCTATCTATCTATCTATCTATCTATCTATCTATCTATCTATCTATCTATCTATCTATCTATCTATCTATCTATCTATCTATCTATCTATCTATCTATCTATTTGTTGTTGTTTTCTGTCTGATATCTATCTATCTATCTATCTATCTATCTATCTATCTATCTATCTATCTATCTATCTATCTATCTATCTATCTATCTATCTATCTATCTATCTATCTATCTATCTGTCTGTCTGTTTATCTATTTATCTATCTATCTAATAAAGTAATATATTTCTTAGGAATATATTTCTTTAGTATATTAATTATGTATAATTACGGGGAAAAAATTTCATTTAATAATTTTTAAAATGTGACATCATAAAATGTGTTTAAGATATTTTGATATTATCATTAATTAGAAACATTGTGCACTCTATGTAAATAAAAGTTCAGTTTATTAAACTATAATTTTAAAAAAAGTTAATGTATTTTATTATTATAAAAAAATATTTTTAATTGAAATGAACTGTTGAATTTAAAATATTAATTTATAAAGAACTCATATTATCATTTGACTAATTAAACTTCAAAATCATTTATTGATCTGTTGACATTGTACCAAAAATAATTTTTTATAAAATTGATTGATCATATAGACAGGTTGAATAGTCATTCTTTAAAAGAAAAATAACAAATTTTAAGCTCATAAAATGAATTTCTAAGTATATAGTTTTTAACTCAAATAGGTAATACAATTCAACCAACATGGACAGGAATAGGTTTCAAGTCATTAACTGCTGCAAAAATTATTTTTTTCAACTTCATAGTCTTAACTTCTGTTTGTATATTAAAAAGTGGATACCATAATGAACAAAATCATCTGCTTGTGTTTATTGCTTTTATCAGTTTCTTCAATTAATTGCTGAAGAAAAACAGAACTTTACTGATAATTAAATCACAGTAAATAAAAGCAGTTTATAAATCTTTTATAAAATATATATTTTTAAAAAAATAAACCTTCTGATAAATATTTTTTCTTATACAACTATTAATTATTTGCAACTTATTGTCAGTTCTAAGCATTTAAATTTATAATTTGTGAGAAAATGTGTAATTAAATTAATCTTTTCACATAATGTAAAAAATAATAATTTATTCTTACAATTACAAAGAAATCAAGTCATATGTCACATGACCTAATTTAACAAGCTTGTATTACAAATGTTGTATATAGAGCTTGCAAATAAGCTCTTAACAGCTTTTGCAGAATATCCCCAACACCAGATGGGTTTCTGCTACTGGTTTGCTCAGTGAGGTGCAAGGATATTCAAGTATTAGATTTAAAATACCAGGACAAGCCCAGCATTTTATCTAATGAATAACTATTAAGTAGAAAACCTGAAATTTTCAGACATCCATATGTCTTCCAATCCAGCTATCTAACTTAAATATCCATATGGGACTGAACCAGGTTCAGATACACCTTATATTAATAACTTAACAATATAAAATTGCCAAAGCCTTAATAGCAAAAAATAAAATTACAAAGAAATCAAGTCATATGTCACATGACATAATTTTATTTTTTGCTATTAAAGCTTTCACAATTTTATATTGCTAAAGTTATTAATATATGGTGTATCTGAACTTGGTTCAATCTCATATGGCTATTTAAGTTAGATAGATGGATTGGAAGGCATATGGATGTATTTACAGATTTTCTATTTAATAATTATCCATTAGATAAAGTTGGACTTGTCCTGGTATTTTTAATCTAATGCTTGATTATCCTAGCATCTCACTGATGAAGCCAGTAGCAGAAAACAGTCTGGGGTTGGAGATATTCTGAAAAGCTTATTAAGAGCTTATTGTCAAGCTCTATATATAACATTATAATTTATTCTTATTTATGAAAGTATACTGATATCATATTTTGGTGCACATTGTAAAAATGTAATCCTTGTTATTTAAAGATAGTTACTTATAACTTTATGTTTATAATGATATTTAATTGCTAATGAGTATTTATTTTGTGTATGAGAATTGGACAATGCTACACGTATTGACAGTTTGGATATTGTGTGTTTGAATGTATTTAGTTTGATATTATTAGTATCAGTTGTAAATTCCCTATGGCTTTGTTTATATAATGACTTAGTCTTGTAATAAATACACTTATAGGAGCATGGGGAATATCATTATATTCTAATAAGTATGGCTATAATGATAAATTACTATTAAGATTATTCAAATAATTTATACTTAATCGAATTGTTTTTTAATGCTGTTACTTTAAATATTATTTTCAGTCTTGAGTTTATTTTATTCTTTTTAGGCATTTCATGTCACCCAACACTTCTTTTTTTTGAGCCTTCAGTGCATAGTTTTCTGCATTACTATTTTTATTAATGTTGGCTAAGTTTAGTTTGGCAATTTGTTGAATTGTCAATGGTGAATGTATTGGTCGAATTCAATATATGAATTTGAATACTACTGCTGTTACAACAACGTTATTGTTATTTTTTTAAATAAATTATTTTGTTTATTTTATTATTGATCATAACTTGATTAATAATTTAAATGAAATTATAAAATATTTATATGCTAAATCAAATATATATATATATATAATATTATAAAAGAGTTTCTGATCTCTGCAAACATCAGACTATTTTAAATAAACAACAACTTTGTATCGTTAGTAGGCTTGTGTGTAGATGTGACTTTGCTGATAAACTTAATTTCTTTCTTTAAGATTTGCATTAATTAATTCTGAATATTAGATAGCATTTGTATAAGAAAGAAGTCTAGGTTTATTATATAGTGATGCCTTCTGGTGAAATTACATATAAATTCCTTTAGCCATTAATATATATATATATATATATATATATATATATATATATGATAAACAAAATTAAAGTATTTGATATATATATATATATATATATCAAATACTTTAATATAAAATTAATCAATAATAATTAATAATTGTGATGATTAACCAATTATATATATATTGTAACAGCCAGATATGTCTATCTCACTAACACACTGCAGAATTTAAACCCAGACACCGAACTCAATACTAGGAAGGGCTGTTTCCCGGAAATCCTAAGTTTGAATCCAAAGTCTATGCTCCACAGTGCCACCTACATAATAACACATCTGATGCTACTAATAATATAACCTTTTTTACTGGTGCCGGTGGTCAGAAAAAACAAGAGACTCTATACTAAAATATAAACTTAGGTCTGCTAACTAACATCTATCTACGGTACAAAATAGATATATGAAAATGATGTAGACCAAGATAGTGGTGTGGATCAAGAAAGTAAATAATTAGAATCAAAATAAATAGTAAAATTCAAAAGATTTATTGATTTAACAAATATATACATGCACTGTCAGTGTATATAAGACAGCAACGTTGAATAATTAAAAATATATGTTGAGACAAAACATCAGTCAAATTTACATAATGGCTTATTAATTAATTCTCTATACCTCGGGTTAATGCAATAACATTACGATAATGTACCTAAGTAAAATTTAGAGAGTTTGCGAAGATATGCAAGGTGCTTTGAGTAAATATAATAAATTATTGAATTAAAAGATTTGAGATAGTAAAGATTTCCATAAAACTCTTATTGAATTTGAGAATAGAATGGACTGATACTCATTAAGCTATAGGATAAGGGATGTGATTAAGATGCGCAAATCAATGGAAATAACTAAATTCACATTAAGAGATCAGTGATGCTAGTGAGGATTTAATATAAAGGATGGAGGGTGTGGTACATTGAAACCATGGAGCTTTGCAAAATAAAATAACTAATCAATAAATAAGTAAAATGATTTATGGGATGACATCTTGCTATAAATCTGTTGGAAGTTGTGTCATGTGGCAGCCCAAGTCTGAACACAACCAAGTACTTAGCGACTGTGTGACAACTGTGTAGAATTCCCAGGTGTGACAATTCTAGTACACACTCTAACTGGGGATCGCAGAAAAAGAAAAAAAAGGGAAACAGTATAAGCCATTTAAAGCCCTTGAAGGAACAAAGTGGTCTCAAACATCCAATATACCTACCAGCAACACTTGAACAAAGTACATAAAATATTTAAAAAGGACTCATTTTAATTTAATAAGGTGCCTAATCAATTCCCAAATATTTATTTCAAGAAAGTCTGCACATTCTTGATCTCAAAATTATAAGTTTTTGAAATTAAGCAAGAGACAATAAAACATTTAAAATAGGAAAATGCATAATTATGGGGTTTTATAAGAATACAGGAATTAATATGAAATCACGCATTTGTATACTATTCACTCATTAACCTCACACATATCCTCACATTATGTTAAAACAAATAGACATATGGATTCTTAAATGCAAAATTATTTAATGATTAAAAGATAGTAAAATAGCCCTCGAACGAACGATTTAATGAGAATTAAAATAGGACCAATTTATAATTAAAACACACTAATCGGTGGCATATTAATTCACTCGATCAATGGCTATACTGGCACACTATCATAATAAAAGAAAACAGATTAATAAATACAAAATATTAACCCAAGTATAGAGACAGAGCACACTAATTAAGTTACAGAAGTTTTACAAAAAACACATTTTAAAATAGAAAACAAATTAAATTAGCTATAGCTTATAAGAAGGAATATAAATTCACAAGAGCTCTTGGGTTAATTTGGTTACCTCATTGGAAGTAAGACATTTGAATGCATTTTCATATGGAGACGTTTCTAGTTTGATGGCAGCAGCATTTACAAGAATTTGGCACTAATCTTGGTTCGAAGTTCACATCTTCAGCAGTGGTGGCAGTTTTCAGGGCTTCTTACATCAAGGCATGATGTGCAACAGATGGACATTTATGAAAGGAAAATAGCCTTTTTGCCAGCTCTACTCTGACATTTTAAATTTCTCATTAAAGGCTGGGGTGTGCAGTTCTCTGAATACACCTGGCTTTAGATTCTTGTAGTGGAACAAATTCTTAACTCTTAGTGGAACAAATTTTTAACTTTCAGCAAATTCAACTTTTACAAAATAGCTTTTTGACTCACAAATATAATTGAAGTCTTCAAAATTTACTTGAAGACTTAATTTCTGATATTAATAACAATTTGCTTGAAGACTAATTGCTCACTACTCACACCACTTGTTAAAATAAAACCAGCCTTATATATATATATATATATATATATATATATATATATATATATATATATATATATATATATATATATATATATATATATATATATAACATGAGCGTCTTACTTGTGGTTTAAAATTAGGCAGGATTTTCGGCATATAAGCGCAATACAGATACACTACGATACATTGGGGGTTTAAACTAAGGTATGAGAGCAGGAAAAATGTGGGAAAGGGTGAAACGAATATCTGCAAATCAAATTTTACTGTTTATATATATAATCATATAAATATAATAACAAAATTATTTATATTAAATGCTACTCAGGATGGCATACACTGCCATAAGCTGTCTATAGCTACTATATATTTTTGTATTGGTATATTGAATATTGTAGAATTTATTCCAGAATAATTTGATTATATATATCTCTTGTAAAGGAAAATGAAAAGTAAAATGTTCTAATAATGAGTAAAATAAAAGAGAAAAATGAAAAATAAAAATAACTATTCTGAATAGCTTATAGATTTAGATAGATTTCATAAATAAAATGTATCTTTTGGACAAGCCAAAATTTATAATAGATAATATAAAGTAATAGACTGCTCATCACTTGAGACAACTACCATCATAAATGGAACTGACTATCAGTAAATTACTTCAGTTTAAATTATGACAAATGTAATGAAAATATTATAACTGAGTAGAACTAGTTGGCCTAAAAATGCATAAAATATTTGGGCAATTACATGTAATAAATACAATTAAAACCAAGTGGTTTTCTCCACTGATATATTGCATATTTGTACAATCTAAATATACAGGGCAAATGTCATATTCAGATAATTTAAAATATAACTAATAAATAAATGAGTTGATCACAAATGATTACAATTGTTTCTATCTACATGTACAATGAACTCATAAATTTGTAAAAAGCACCAATGGGTACATAATAGATACACTTGCCTGGCAAGAAAAATAAAATTTATTAAATAATGGGTTGTACTGTAGAATAAGATAAAATAGTTTATAATGATTAATGCAGTAGTAAATCAAAATACGTAGATTAATAATGACAATATAAATTTATTAAGATAAACATTCATTTATTTGTGGTGATTAAAAATAAATAATAATTTAAAGCAGCATTTAACATCATATAATGTACATATATAATTTACTCTTGCTATAGTATAATTAGATATATTAATTTATAATTAAAATAATAAATGCATATAGTGAAGAAGGGTTAACTATAGATTTTCTTTCACACAAATAAAAATAAATATACATAAAAAATTATAATATTAGTTTCTTTTAAAAATAGAATAATCATGTACATTTTTATAAAGTTATTTATAATTCAAACTAAGTTATGCAAATACTTTTTACATTTTTATTGATCTTTTACTTTACATGATTATTATTATTTAAGTTCTATTGAATGACAAACCTAGACTGCATTGTAATCATTAGTATTAATTTAGAAACAATATTCTATAAATATTTATTAATATTGCCATTTTACTTTGATCTGTAGTTGATAAGTGATTTTTTTATCTGAACATCTGTTACTATTAGCATATATAAAACTTAAATTTAACTTTCTTATTTTGAAGCTTTTTCTTTGGCATCTTCATGCAGCACATGCATATGTAGGCAGCCATAGACATTTTAAGCCTTAAATGTTATCCAATTATTTTTTCTTTGTCAACATTTCAATCCAAGTAAATTTAGTAACCTTAGATTTATGATGGTTATCATAACATTTTTGTTGGAATTATGTTTAAATTATAGACATTGAATGGGTGAAACTCCTGTTTTTTCTCTCTGTAGATTTTTACTCACAAAAAATTTTCTTTACTGCAAGATTCAGAATTTATTTATAGAGTAAGGTTAAGACACAAAAAATTTTTTAAGGAAAAAAGTATGTGTTCTTCTTTCTAAAATCATTTCTGCCTCTATAGTAACACAATGAATAGAGTCTATATCTTTAAATACTAGTCTGAACATGTGATTTTTTCTTCTTATTTTAATAAATATTAATTCTTATTAAATGCAATATCAGCATGTAATGCTTATATAAGGCTAAAACCTCAGTACATGCTGTTTTCTAAAATTAAGCACTCAAGGTACATGTACTGAAGTTTTAACCTTATATAAGTATTATTTTAATAAAGCATTATTGCCATCAATATAATTTAAGAAAATAATTCTTTTAATTTTAATAAATAAATAACTCATTTATTTTACATTTATATCTTCTTTACTTTTTTTGCATTTCTCTTCATATATATTAATTTTTTTTAATCATTTCCTCATACATTTTAATGCATTAAAGTGTAAAAGAGGAGATGAAAAATCTTAATATATATGAATTATTTTACATTTATGTAAAACAATAACATATTTTAATACACATCTTTCTTTATTTAATTACTTAGAAACTATAAAAAAAACAACAAATGAAGATATGTGCACATCACATATCCCCATTCTTAATAAAAAAAAAACAATTCTAAACAATTAACATAAATAAACATTCCTCAATAAATCAAGGGTGATCAAAACTATAGGACCACAATAATAAAATTAATGATTATGTACAAGTGTGTGTCTTTTATGTTTCTTTAACTTATATATATATATATCCAAACATATTAAAATTAGTAAGATAAATATCCTACACTAATTGTATTTATTGGCACTCTTACATTTCATCCTAATTGGACACTTGTCAAACAGATCCATAGCATCATATAAGTGGTATGCTCTGTACCAAATAAAATCATGAATACAGTCATTATGATAAATTAAATGTTTATCACTATATCCATAATGATCTTATACACTTCATCATAGCTTTACAATAAACTATATTATCTTAATCACTAATTTCAAAAATCCAACACATTATTTATCTTACTTTGTGACAGAGAAAATTCTCCATTCATAGTCAAGATACCTATATTTGTGGTTATGTACCTCATGATAATAAAACCATTTCTGAGGATAAAATTTTATATATCACTATTTAAGCTTGGGATGGAATTTTTTTTAATGAAATTTAGTAATTTAATTTAAATTGTACTACATCTAAATTAATATCATAATATGAATGATTATGTTTACTCTGACTTTACAAACTTTGGATCTCTTCTTCCTGTCTATTCTGCACCTTTTCTAATTCTTATCATTAATTTGTTGATACTCATTTATTTCAGCTGCTAAAGCTTTATCCTTATTTTTATATTCTAATCTCTCTTCTATTTCATATTAACTCTTCTATTTTCATTACTAACTTTTGTTGGCCTTCCTTCCCTTTTAGTTTAAGCTCTTCTTGGCTTGACATCATTTCTTGGTTAAATACGTTTTGATTTTTGTCACACTTTCTTCATTTTCACCAATCTTATTTATTAGATCTTTAGATAATTTTTCCTAACTTTGTTCACATTTTTTTTTGATTTTGTTTCATTTCTTGTTTAAACTTTTTGGTTTTGTCTTATTATTTGTATAAGCTTTTCATGATTTTGCTTTAGTTCTTGTTTAAATAATTCCTGATTTTTGTCATATCTTTCTTGATTTTGTTTCATTTACTTCATTTCACTTATTAAACTTTTAGTATGATCATTGTAGATTCAATTTGATTATTTTTTTGACATGACAGATAGTTACTAAATTCTCTTCCCTTTCCAAATATATGTAACTCAATGCCATTTTTTATAATTTATTCTTATTTAGAATTAATATTTTAGAAAGGAAGGAATGTGACTTTCCTTCTTAATTTAAGCTCTCAGATGAAATGAAATAAATAACATGTTTCCTCTCTATGCTTTATATACTGAGCCCTATAACTTAATTAAACCTCTTCTAATACACATTTTAACTCATGTAACAGAATTCTTTAATATAAATACCACAATAGCATCATTTTCAAAAGTAATTAATTTACTTATCATATTATTACACCAAACTACTGTCTGAAACTACCCTAGCATTTCACTAAAAACTGCCAAAACATAAAACCATTGGTCTGAGGTTAGGATGTGGTTTCTAGATAGAGATTTTAAAGTGCTTTAACATATTATTATTATTATTATTATTATTATTATTATTATTATTATTATTATTATTATTATTATTATTATTATTATTATTATTATTATTATTATTATTATTATTATTATTATTATTATTATTATTATTATTATTATTATTATTATTATTATTATTATTATTATTATTATTATTATTATTATTTTAACTTATATTGTGTATAACATAGCATAGATTTTATAACCATGGTCAGAATACTTTGCATTATGTTATTATCAATAGATTCAAACATTGAGCACTAATGTTTTCTATCTAATTTCCAAAGTAACTAAGATACAATATCTTCACTAAATAAGCTAGCTTCAAATGATTTTCATTATTTGTTTTAGAGTAACTTCATGAGGAGACATTAACAACACTTATCAGTGATAAACCCACATCTCTTTGGCATTTTACAAACATAGAGCACACATATGTACTTTTAATGTTACAAATATTAATTATTATTTTTATTATTATATGGCAGGTCCAAACATCATCATTTGATACTTTGCCAGTACATTCCCCCTTTTGGCATACATATAAAACATTTTATTTATAAAGGATTTTATAGCTTCATCATTTCTCAACTCATGGACTGTTATACTTAATTTTCAGACAACAATTTGATAACTCACTCCAAATTCAAAGCTTTAGCAAATCGCGAGTACAAAATTAAAGTTATTATCTATAGAGTCATTTATCATTTTAATCCAATACCAGTATATACAAAAATAGCTGATACTAATTGTGATCATTAATCAAGTATTTTAGTTTTATCTATTTGTTACTCTATGACTCTAAATCTCTCATATGAGTCATGGTAAAATGCCCAGGCCTCTGTTGGGAAACCAAATATGAAGAAAAATATTCTAATAATGAATAAAATAAAATGAAAGATAAAAATAACTGTTCTGAATAGCTTACAGATTTGGGTACTTTCTCCTAAAAAATATATCCCTTTTGGACAAGCCAAAATTTATAATGGACAGTATAAAATAATAGATTGCTCATCACAAAAGATAACTACTATCATACTGACTATAAATAAATATCCTCAGATTAGGCAATCACAAATGTAATGGAAATATTATAACTGAGCAGAGCCAGTTGGCTTGCAAATGCATAATGTATTTTGGCAACTATATATAATAAATATATATTACATATTTGCACAATGTAAATATACTGACTGAATGTCATATTCAGGCAATTTAAAATATAACTAATAAATAAATAAGTTGGTTTATAATTATGTGTATAAATTTGTAAAGAGCACCAATGAGTCCATAATTCATACTCTTTCTTGACAAGGAAGATAAAATTTAGTAAATAATGTTTTATTTAATGGTGAAATATAACATGAGATATACTATAGAATAAGATGAAGTAGCTTTATAATGATTCATGCAGTAGTAAATCAAGACACCTAGGTTAAAAACAATAATATAAATGTCATTAAGATCAACAGTAATTTATTTGTTGTGATTCAGAATAAATAATAATTTATAACAGCAATTAACATCATATAATCCACATTTATAATACACCATTTCTATAGTATAATTAGATATGATATTAATTTATAATTAAAATTATAAGTGCATATAATCAAAAAAGGGTTAACTATAGATTTTCTTTCACACAAATAAAAATAAATATATACATAATAATTATAATAGTATCTTTAAAAAAAATCAACTAACATTTTTATAGTTTATTATAATTCAAACTAAGTTATTCAAATACTATTTATGTTTTTATTGACTTTTACTTTACTTAATTATTACTATTTAGATTATTGAATGACAAACCTAGACTGCATTGTAATCATTATTTAGAAGATTTTATAAATATTACCATATTACTTTAAATTGTTGTTGATAAGTGATTTTGTATCTGAATGTCTATTACTATTAGTATATATAATTTTTCAATTTAACTTTATCTTGCAGACTTTCTTTAGCATCTTAATGCTAGCACACATATATGTAAAGATCCATAGACATTTTAATCCTTAAATGATATCCAATTATTTTTCATTTGTCGATATTACAATCCAAGTAAATTCATGGCAGTCACCATAGCATTTTGGTTGGAATTCACTTTAGTTAAGTCATAGAAATTAAATAAGAGAAAAATCCTGCTCTTCCCTTCCAAAGTTTTTTACTCACAATACGTTTTCTTTACTGCAAGTTCAGAATCTGTTTACAAAGTAATTGTAAGGTTAAAACACAAAATACTTTTAAATAAGCACAAAAACTAAAAAATGAAGTTAAAAAAGAGAAGTTATAAATAAAAATAAAAATAAGCTAAACGTTTTTGAGGATCCATGCCTCATAATCATAGCTTTCTTAAAAATACATAATAAAATATATACAAAGATATTTAAATTAGCACGTGTTATGTGGACCATTTCTTCGATATATCAAAGCAAGTGTCTTTTCTATTTATAGCATTAATATTTCCATTAAGATAGAATGCTTCTTTTATTTTCCTCTTATGATCATTTGATTCAGTGCATATAATTACAGGATTGGCAGGAGTAAAATTGTGTCCAGATTTCATGGAATGCTCCAAAAATACAGAAGATATATTGTTGTTCTTCTGAGCTCTCTTGTAAGTGTACACATGTTGAGCAAGCCTAGTATTAATAGTAGCTTTAGTTTCACCATAATATACAGCAAGACATTTTTCATGAGGACATGAAAAGAATATACTACATGTGGGGTGAATGAATGATCAATATGATCTTTTGAGTTGTTCTTTTTTCTGAAATCATTTCTGTATCTATAGTAACACAAACAATGCAGTCTATATCTTTAAACACTATTTGAACAGGTGATTTCTTGCTTCTAATTTTAATAAAGCATTATTGTCATCTGATATAACTTAACAAAATAATTGTTTTAATTTTTAATAAATAAATGACTCACTTATTTTACATTTATGTAAAACAATAACATATTTTAGTATGCATATGACCTTGAATTGCTTTCTTTATTTAATTACTTAGAAATTATAGAGAAACAACAAATGAAGACATGTGCACATCACAATATATATATATATATATGTAGGGTCAACTAAATGAAGACATGTGCACATCACAATATATATATATATATATGTAGGGTCAACTAAAGAGTGTTGGTTTAGCATGAAATGTGTCTTGAGAATCTTTTTTTTCAGATGTCTTTATTCTCATATTAAAAGAATATGTAATTAAATATATGAATTCAAATATATATATATATGTCATATTATTATTACTATTTGCGGGATATTGTACTGAAACGTCAGCATTTATATATATATATATATATTCACAAATAATTTATTGCAAGGTCAAAAGACTTAGACAAACCTTATTAACTTTACATTAAGTATGTTATTATAAGAGTATAAGCTTTAATGGAGACTAATGTATAAATATATGAAGTCATAGAGAAAACAGCTTTCATAAAGTCTGTTTTTTATTTTATTTTTAAAACAATACGGCATATCTCATGTGACAAAAACTCTATCAATAGAAAAGAGTCGTAAGTGCCCCTCTCAAAAAGATGATCTATTCTTCCTAATTAATTTTTATATATAAATTTTATGTAAATTGGCAACAATAGTGTATATATACACTCATTCCCATTTTCCACATTTATGCTATGTCTATGATTTGTAATAGTCTAAAGTCAGTTTAGCATGTACTGTTTTTTTTTAAAAGGAACTTTATGAAAGCTTTTCTCTATACAGTCGTTATATATAGATGAAATAAAAGTTTTTTTAACAATAAAATACAAAAATAGTACTTAGATTTGCTATATAAAAGAAGTTTCTTTGATGTCTTTTATGTTCTCAAAGTATATATTAACGTGTTCCAATGAGAAGGTGGCTAATAATTGGTTCTCTCTCTAAGCTGTATCCAGAGCTATCTATGAATCACTTCATGTGTTACATGGTGTTATAATTTAGACTAATTACTGTAAAAATTTAAGGTATTAGTGCATCTATACTATGAGTGACAACATAAAACATGATGTGTTTCATAATTTTAACCCAGAATGGAATAATGCACTAACATTAAATTTTAAGTTGGAAACAACTTCTGCTGGATCATTTGAAATGATTTATATTGTATATAGCAATAAAACTATGAGTTCCAGGAATGTTTTCAAGTGGTTCACAAGGGTTCATGATTGCAGGAATAGCACTGATGATCTATGAAGGTGCAAACATGTGATCACTTTTGCTCATAATCAAAACATGCTATGATCTTAATATTATTATAGCGAATATATAAACTATGTCACTATATTAAAAGTGTCTCTTGAAAGATAGCACAACAGGCAGCTTGAAAAGAGAACCAGTCATTTTGGTATTTTATTGGGGCAATTTCTATAATGAACATATATTCATCATTATAGCTCAATTGAAAAACGGTCATTGAACTGATGAAGCATGATGTTTTGACGAATCGTTATCTGTAATGCAGTATCGATTATTTGATACAAAAGTACTTAAATGAGTAGTAATAAAATCGATAAAGTACTTTTTTCACTTGTATATTTAACACCATTCTAATGACATGCAGTCTGTACCTATATGTTGAATTTCTTTTGATTTTCTTTTTTTTTTTTTCAATTTATTTAACTTGATAGATAGATTTAGATAATAGATAAATTATTTGCAAATTATTTCTAATATTTTGTTAAAGACCACATAAAACAGAATAATAAGGTGTAGATGACAGGAGTCATATGGTCTTCCGTTCCTTGAAGACAGCGCAAGTGAAGTCAACTTATTTTCTTCGCTGTAGAACAGTTAACTCATACACAGACATGGTTTTTTGTGTGTGTACGAATTTTCATTGTTATATTCATATTTCTATATATACAATATTTTTCAGAAATTTTTAGTTTTTAAAAAAATAAATAGAAATTACATCTAATATTATAGTACTAAAATGGTTATTATGGAAGAAATAGTTAGATATTTTTATTTCAAATTGTAATATAGAAATAGTAATAATAATATATACTTAATCAACATTAGTCTTAAAAAAGATACATAATTTAAGCAAAATATTAATTAAATATTACTTTGCTATTTTCAGTCTATCTTTTTTCCTCTCTTTTTACGTATAAGCAGCGATAGATATGAGAAAGCGGAGAGGTACATCAACTATGTTTTAAATTTAGTCTAAACTACTTTTTATTTTATTAAATTATAAGAGTGCAGTTAATAATAACCGATAAAATTACAATCCTTAAATACGTTTTAAACTATCTCCCAGCAAGTAATACATTAGTTAAGTATAATTTTTTTTTTAAATAACTGCGAAATTATCAACCTCCAACTAGGCAGAATCTTTGTTTGCATTGGCGGTTTCAATTAAATTCTTCGAGATGTCGCTACGACTGTCAACGATAATTGCTTTAAAGTTTGAAATAAATGTGGGTTACATTTAAAGCGCGCTGGATATTCGAAGATCGCAATCGACATTGGACAGTCTATCACTGAGAGCTATAAATTATTGATACAGAGTTTTCTATCGTAGAGATATCTGATAGTGGGATTAAATGAATTAAGGCTGAGTTTATCAAGCAAAAGGGGAATAAAGTAAGTATATTTTTAAATCTAAAAATTAGTTATAATCAATTAATTAAAAATTTTAAAAATAAAATGAAAAAAAATTGAAAGTATTTGGGCGAATAACTATTAAAAATATAAATGTAATGTAGTTTTCTTTCTGTATGCATACTTTTATGTTACCAAAAACTGTAATTTTTGATAACAAAAAAGTATATGTATAAAATAATAGTATATTATAATTATACCTATAAAACAAAAACAGGACAAAAGTTTGCGGCATGTTAGATATGTCTAACAAATTATTGATAAAAATAAAGATGTAGTTGAAGAGAAAAAGAGCGAAATTAATTTTCTTTATATATAGTTATTTTCTTATCGCTGCATATATATATAATGTTGATTATATTGTACATACATTAACTATGCATTTAAAATAATAATTATAAATAAATAATATATACAGTTACTGCATACAAAAAAAAAAATAGAAAAATAAAAAAAAGTGTGTGTGGGGGGGGGGTAATAAACAAAAAGAGAATCTTTAAACTTAGAAACCGTAAATATTACTTTATATTGTCTATATATTTATGATAAGAGAAATAACTATCTGCCTATAAAATACATACTTGATTAATTATTACTCCGTATATAATTTTATCATTATAGAGTATAACAATGTATTTGTATTGATTTTTTTTAAGTATCCATTTATAGACTTTTAAAATAATTATAGTATATAAGAATCACTGAACTATAGGTTTGACTGTTTAAAACAAACTAATATTACATTTATATTTTTTTATATTCCAAGAAATTAAAAAAAAATATTAAAAAAATTACTATACTAAAAATGAGTTTTGCGATGATTATACAAACGAATCCGAAGACCACAATATGTCCACATATAGATCACAACTGATCATTATTCTCTTTAATTTGACGTTTTGTGGTGGTGACTTTTAACTTAAGCAGGAAACCTTTCTTTCTGAAATATATTAAATCATCTATGCTCTTTATTACTGTTTCACGCTTTATTTACAACCCTCTTTTTTTTTTTGACAGTTTCGATTGCCCCAGCAACTTCTTCAGAACTACAATATAATACAAATATATGAATATAAATATAAATGAATATATAATTTTACAATTTATATATACACCTTATAATTATTATTTAATTATTACCTTTTTAATATTATATATTATATATTTTACTCTTTTTACATTCTATATTTATCAATTAATATCTCCTATAATCATATATATTCTATTTTTAATTTTAATTTTACTCTTATTACTCTTTTAAATATTTAAGTCTAACTTTATATCTTTTATACTTTACATTATTATTATTCATTTCAACTAGCATTCAATATTTACAATTTACTTAAATCTATGATATTATTATTTTTGTAAACATATTTTTAAACACTTTTCACTTATATCTCCAAATCTAATTTGATGTGATGTGATGCACTGTGACTTCTTATACGGAGTCAGGAATCTCTTAGCAACTATGCCCAGAGAAACTTGTTAGCCACTTTATCTTCCCTTTCCATTCTCCACCCTAAGTTTTTCCATAATCTACTCCATCCCATTTCCACAACATAATTTTTGTCAACTTCATGGCCTTGATATCTAAATCCCCCTTATCCTTTCCCCAAACCCAGCATAAAAACCAATAACTCACTTTCTGTATAATCACTTTTTCATATTTATTCTTCCATAATTTCATTATTTGTACCCTTTCTGCTTCCAAGCATTTACATTGAAGTAACAATGCCTAATATTTTCTATGCTTTTCTTACACAACTTGCAGACTAAATTGCCCATATTTTTCCATTTATGTGTATATTCCCTTGTTGTTAAAGATCCTATCTGAGCCTTAAACAATAAACTACTTTCCTTACTATTATCATAAATTAACTCACACCCAAGGTTCCATTTACTCCTATATATATTTAAACTCATTTTACTCTCCATATATATATAAATAAACATAATAAAAACACAGAATATATTTAAACTCATTTTACTCTCCATATATATATAAATAAACATAATAAAAACACAGAATTACTTCTCTATAAAACTACTTTAATATTTTAACCAGCACACTGGTTTTCATCAGAAAACAAAATGGTTATTTCCAGAACTTAAGCGCTAAAATATTACAGACAATTACAGATCAGATAATAAAACTAATTTCTATAGGCTAAAAATCTTGAAAAACTTTATATATATATATATAAATGAAATATATCACTATGTATGTAATATAAATTGAAATCTTAAAATAGATAATTACATTGAAAAGAGTATAAAATATTGGCTAAAAATTATTTATTTATTATTATAAAATAAATTGATAGGATTATGGCTGTTATGTTATGCTACTTATTTAAAAATTATATAACAAACAGCATACTGGATTATGTTTCTTTCCATTTTTAATTGTTTTATTATTTTGTATTTTATTCTTGTTTAAAATTTGTATTTTAAAAATGTATGATATTATGTTTAGATTATCTACTCTATACCTAGAATATGAAAAGTAAAATGGAAGTGAAACTAAATTACATATGTCAGCTACAAATATGGGATGTAAAATTGTTACTAAGCAACTAAAATTGCCATATATATATAAAGAACAAACTATTGCTAAAAATCTTTGTAAAAACAGAGTATCTGTAGTAAAAAATACGGAATTATAAAAAAAGTATTAATTATTTAACAGTATATATGCTTGAGCACAATTAAATATATGTTTAAAAAAAAGTTGCATTTTAAGATATATTTAGTATGACATTTAACACATGGAAAATAAAATTTAATTTTGTAAATAAATTTATAGTTTTTGTTAAAATATATAAATGTAACTTATAAAGTTTTTTTTTCTAAATTTGAATCGTTATGTAGGTAATGGAAGTGATGATTTTAAAGTCGGGAAAAATGTATGCTATTTGAAACTTTCAGTATTTTTTTCCTTTGGAAAAAAAATATTTTGAAAGTATTGATAATAGACTTTTTGTCATTGAATTCTTTCAATATTTTTTTTTTTTTGCCAATAAATAATCTGCTTAAGAAATAGAACTTAAAAACATTCGCTAAATAACAATTTTATATAATATATTGAATGAGGAGAATTTTAAAACCTACATATGTTTGATGTCATTGGAATTTTAAAAGTGCCATATATTGCTAAATTAAAATATTTTTTATAAACTCTGCTGAAAAGATATGGGTAAGTGGAGCAAGTCCCAAGGGTTTAGATGTCAAAATTGCCAGGATGATGCACCCCATTATTATTGCTTATATAGGGTATATGAGCACAGATTTTCACATGATCCACCACTCTCCACTCTATCTAATAACACTGATACACTTAAACACATATATGTTGCAAAAATAAATAATCACCAATATATGTATTTCATGCTAAACCAGCAATCATCAGTTGGTCCAGATTATCATCTTCACACACATATATACTATAAGTGCTCAGATATATATTAAGATAGACAATCTTCATACTTTAATGGACAGGCTTTAATCTCCTCCACACTCCAACTCTTCAACCATCCATCCAATTAAAAATCTGATGATGGAATGCTCAAAGGCCACACTGAGGCCGACATTCTTGTCACACCCATGTTGATCCAAGGTCAACCTGAACCCCATATGTACAGGACATAATCCATTTAATACATATGCAAGGATGGGCAGACATCTCTGCATTGTAATAACTGAAACACAGGCTTATTATATGTTTTATATGTGTTTAAGTGTATCAGTGTTATTAGATAGAGTGGAGAGTGGTGGGTCATGTGAAAGTCTGTGCTCACATACCCTATATATTACATATATATAGACACAAGTATATAATAAGCCTGGGTTTCAGTTATTACATTGTAGAGATGTCTGCCAATCCTTGCATATGTATTAAATGGATTATGTCCTGTACATATGGGGTTCAGATTGACCTTACATCAACATGGGTGTGACAAGAATCTCAGCCTCAAAGTGGCCTTTGAGCATTCTATCATCAGATTTTCAATTGGATGGATGGTTGAAGAGTTGGAGGGTGGAGTAGATTGAAGCCTGTCCATTAAAGTATGAAGATTGTCTAAATATATATCTGAGCACTTATAGTATATATGTGTGTGGAGATGATAATCTGGATCAACTGATGATTGCTGGTTTAGCATGAAATACATATATTGGTGGTTATTTAGCTTTTCAACATATACGCGTTTAAGTGTATCAGTGTTATTAGATAGAGTGGAGAGTGGTGGGTCATGAGAAAGTCTGTGCTCATATACCTATATTATATATATATATATATATATATATATATATATATATATATATATATATATAGACACAGATATATAATAAGCCTGTATTTCAGTTATTATTGCTTATAAAATGATGAAAAGAGATAATTTGGTTTTTAAAATGAATATCTTAAGATATAAAATTATGTTTTAAAATAATACATTATGACTGGTAATTTTTTACGTGTAATGTTCAATTGTTTATTTTTCTTTTGTTTTATTAAATAAGAGAAAATACACATTTTAAATATATCCTACTTATTGAATTTAGCTATCAGAACAAATACAGAGATGTGAAGCATTTATGAATCCTTAAAATTAAAGTATCTAAATCAAATTGTGCTAGAAGCTATTCCTATTACAGTAATATTAAACATTTATTAACTCATAGGTATTTCAATGTTTTTTTCATCCTCCCTCTAGTGGTAATTTGAGTTAACTTCAACATTTTAATTTTCACATGATCACCATTTCATATGCTTATACATGTTGTTAATAAGAGTACCAAACTCTCCATACAGTAGTGCCACCAAGTGCAAGCCTTCATTATCAATGGATGCAGGAAGATTTGTACATAAAATGCTTATCTAGTGCCTACTCATCTAATATCCCTGACTAGTATCTAGCTTGTGGATTACATCAGTGAGGAGCCTTGGATTTGAGGGTATTGCACCTAGATCTTAGGATATACTGCAACCTACCAGCAGCCACCTTTTATCTATTTGATTAACTAATCTCTGGGGATATTGCATGAGTAGGCAATAGATATGGATTTTAGGCACCAACCTTCATGCATCCATTGATTATGAAGACTTGCACTTGGTAACACTACTGTATGGAGAGTTTTCTTATTAGCAGCATGTGTAAGCATATGAAATGGTGATCATATGCTGTGTTGATGGTTTTATACCTATCTTGCCCATATTGATAATGGTGACTGTGGTTTTTGAAAAACCAGATACCAAAATGTATAGATGCCAAACTGAGTTCAGATCTATATGGCTTTACAAGCAGATGAGCTTGGGTTAGAAACATTATGATGTTTTCATATTGGAATCTTAGCTTTATGTTTAATCAAATAGGAAAAAAGTGTCTGCTAACATCTAGGTGCAGTATTCTCAAATCCAAGACTCCTCACTGATAAAATCCACAAGCTGAAAACTACTCTAGAGATGTTGGATGAGTAAGCCTTAGATAGGGATTTATGCACAAACATTCCTGCATCCTTGAACTTGGTGGCACTACTATATGGAGAGTTTGGTATTTCCTTATCATTTTAGTATTAATAATGTTTATATGATGTTATGAATCAATAAATCGTTTGCGATTTGTTAGAGATATAAGTTTATAAATAAAAAATATTCTAAAATAATATCTTTGAACTTGTCAAATATAAAAAATGTAATACAACTATAAATTATTTCCTTTTTTTTGAGCTAACATAAAAACGACTGTTAATGAGCGTGTATGCACAAAATGTAGATGTTTTAAATATTCAGCTTTGTTACTGCCTAGTATGCTTTTGATATGTCATGTATATCATATTGATAGATAATAATAATATAATAATAAAATAAAATTTATGATGAGATTAATGCTCTTTTTTTTTGGATGGTTAATTGTCATGACTTTATTGTAAAAAGTAAATTAATGAAATCTAATTTTATTTTTATGCAAGAATGAATAATTATAAAGTTATAAAACTATAAAAAATTCTGTTCTAAAATTTAAAATTGCATTTATATTTATTAGATTATCACAAAAATTCAATACTATAGTATTTGACAGAGTATAGCAATCATAGTTCATCATTACTTCAAATTTAATAACTTGTAAAAAAATTACAAGTGTATTAAATTAAGTCATATGATATATGACTTATTTTTAGCTGCTAAAACAGCTTTTGCTTTTAAGTCTTAAGTAATGTTATATTGCTAAGACTATTAATATATGGTATAACTGAAGAATTCTCAGTCCCATATAGCTATTTAAGTTTGATAGCTGGATTTGAAACATATAAGTGTCTGAAAATTTCAGATTGTCTACTTAAAAGTATATCCTAGTGCTTCACTGAGGAATGCCAAAATCATGAAACTGGTCTGAGGATAAAAATAATTTCTATATAGAGATTTTTTAAATGCTTTCTCTTGCTGAATTTATCAATAGAGCTTGTTAGAGATATTGCACACTTTTTAGTTTTTATAATTACAAACTTATTAAATGAAGTCACATAATATATAACTTATTTTTTAGCTATTTTACTAACTTGTACTCTTAAATATGAAATGTATTTTAAAATAATTTGAGTTTATTTTTATAATTACTCCTTAAATATTTTATAGAAATAATCATAGATATTTAGGTAAATTTATCAATTTTTTCCCCTCATTGCTAACAATTTATAAAAGGGAAGTTTTTAAGCTTGTTTATATGCCCAAAATCAAATAATATACCAATCAGAGACTGCCTAAATTTTTGTCAGCTCATATATAGTTTTCTCTGTGAACTACTGTCATCTTCAGATTTTTTTGAAGTAATAAATTAATATTTTTTTATTTCAATTTTTACCATCAAATAAACATAAACCTGGCAAAATAATTGCTAAAGATATCCGCAAAGAATGATTTAAATCTAAAGCACGGCAACACCATGAAGCACCAATTTTAATTAATAGGATTAAGGTATTGGTTTTAATTGCAACAAAATTTATAATTTGGCATTTAACTGAATTATGCATGAAATTTTTTGTTTTGATTGACAGGATATTATTATAAATCTTCTGAAAATTGAGGGATTGGGCATAACTAATTCCAACTAAGATAAAAAGATTGATGCTGGAAGAACTAAAAAAGCTAGAAATTATAGGAAAGAACAATTACAGCATGTCATTACAAATTCATCTCTACAAAGCTTATTGTAGATTGTTAACTATATGTTCTATCACTAACCTGTAATATCACTAAAAGCCAAAGTGTATTTTAAATATTTTTTACTTTTATTTGTTAATAATAAAGTTATTCGCTTATGTTAAAAGAAAGAAATAATTACCTATGTTTTTTTCCTATAATTCTTTTATTGCATGGCACTATTAAACTACCAAAATAACTTTTCTAGTTCATTAAACAATCTTTAGATAAGCAGATGTATTTGGAAGTGTTTGATTTAGATGATACAAAATTTAGTTATGACCAGTAGAGATTCGTTAATTTTTCAAACAAAGAGTATCACTTAAAAGATTACAAATTTTGCATATAGCTTAAATTATTACTATTCTCTATTATTACACACAGTCGTATATATACAACATATATTTATAATATTTGAAGTATTGTTCTTACCATTGCTATCATATAGTGTTATTTAATTAAAGTAATCTTGTATTCAATTTTAGTATAAAAAAACTACCATTAAAATATCGTAATAAATCATCGTGTAATATTTTATGTACTTGTAAAATATTTAAATGAAGAAAAACAGAAAAAAAAACAATTATTATTAGATACATATTTTCCAAAATTATGATTTTTTAAATTGCAAATTAAAATTTTAATTATAAAAAGAAAGGTAAAAGAAAGAAGTATACAAAGAAATTTTTCTTTCTATATTTATATATTTAAAAAAAAACGATAAATTTATTACGTTTTCAATTTAATCATTTTTTAATTTAATTTATATAACTACAAATATATACTTCAAATAAGTTTTTATATATCAAATAAAAGTCTATATACATATATATCGTTTTTTTTTTGTTTGACCTATAATTTCACATTTCATTATTACATGAATATAAATGTTAGTATTAACTGCTGACTGGCTATCATATGTAAATCACATTACCATATCCACCATACTCATGTAAACCAATAGAATAGAAGGAATTTGTTGTCAAGGCAACACTATTTATTATCTAATTGTTGTGTTGCCTTAACAATATATATATATATATATGAATAGACATTATAGAATAAATAAAATGCACCAATCTATTATTCCTTCTATCTGGATCCTAATCAGCTTTGGGATGTTTTAAGATTGTTAGCTCATATTCAAACCTAGCTATTTATTAATATTGGTCTATAAATCGATATGTAATTATTTTTAGTTAGAATGCAAATTAAAAAGAAAAACCTCTAAACTCTAAATCTTGGTTATCCCAAAGTTGGAAAGCCCATTGAATAATGCTTTTTTTTTCAGTGATGAAAGTTTATTCATAAAAAAAAAACAGATACAAATACAGTTAGAAAAAGGTTTACAAGGGAATGATTATATCGTTAATTGAAATTTCAGGAGCATCATGGTAAGAGGGAAAGGATACATGTGAAAAGGGAGTGAAAGGGGAAAGGGTGTGTAGTCCAAGCCAGTCCAAGATGCATGTCTTCATTGAACAAGCACCACATGGGTCACAAACATTTAAATGATTGAGTTCTATGACAGAGGCTGAGAGGATGAGAGTTGGAGGATTACCCAAGTGTCTGTGAGGAGTGGAGGTGGGGCTAGTTTGGTATCTCTGGTTTTGAGAGAGTGAATTAGGTCTAATAGCTTTTGATTCACTGAGTGTACTCTCTGGTCAAAAATAATGTCACATTGGAGCAACCAGAGTGCATAGATAAGGAAAACTGATAGTCTAATTGTTGCAAAGACCTCTGTTTCTATAGATTCTTGGAGGTTGAAGATGGTGTTTTTGTGTGAGGAAAGGCAGGAGTTGATGACATGTCTCACTCTAAGCAGAAAGGGACATTTAAGTAGGAAGTACTGGAGGGTTTCATCGTCAGTTTTATGGAGCTGGCATAGGGGAGAAATCTTGTTGAAACCCCTATGGTTGACCAAAAATTGATTTGTGGGAAGGAAGTGAAGGTTGATTTTAAGGAGGAATTTTGCCTCAAGGGACCACCTTTTGAATTTGCAGATTAATAGAGCATTGGTAAGTTTGCGGAATGTAGGGGAGACAATTCCCAATTACCATTTTTCAATAAAACTTCAATAATGGATATTTATTAATTTAGAAAAAATAACTAGCTTTATTACTTGGAAATTTATAAAAAGAAAAAATAAATTGAAGCTATGGGCTATGGACCTTGAGGTACAAATGTTGACAACCCAACATTGCACCAAACTATGCAGCAACTGTTAAAAATTATTAATTTTTATAACTAGTAAGGATTGGTTTAATTAAATTTACCTTATTAGTTAAAGTGCATTTTAAATGCTAGTAGCATATGTTTGCTTATTGTCTAATAATTTCAACCATGTGTTTAAATGCAAGAAGCATTAATCTTAATATTTTTGTTCACCCACCCCCTCCCCAAAAAAGACACAAAGATAAAAATCCTTTCCATATTCACTGTAGTACTAAATATAACTCCAGTTTTTCTCTATAAAAATCAGTGAAGAAAAAGATAATAACTATTATAACAATCATATACATAATTGGTAAGATTTATGATTTTTCTTTCTTACTATACTCTCTCCAAAAAAACTAAATATCCATTTAAAGCCAATATTTGAATATTTATTTAAGTTGCCTACAGAGAATTTTATATAAACAGGGGTGCTTGTATTATAGATAAAGATCCCGTTGGATGGCGCCGTTTTCACATTAAAACTGTAAAATATGAACATTCACGGGCCGTTGATTTTAATAATTTTTCTGTGCTTTTTTGTAATGCGAAAATAAAAACAAAACACAATCGTCTTTTAAGAATATTATTTTTTATTAACGTATACAATTTAAATGATAATAATAAATGTAAAATAAAATCAACAAATTAAAATTTGATTCGTGTTTTTCTATCATATATTTTTTTTAATTGTGTTACGGCTTTTTTTTATACATTTTCTATCGGATATTTTTTTACTTATGTTACGGCTTTTTTTTTTATCAATTTTCTATCGGATATTTTTTTACTTGTGTTACGACTTTTTTTATTGTTGTTTAACTAAAAAATAATAATCGTAATAAAAGTAAAAGTTGTTACGGTTAGATTTAGGGTTAGTTTAGGGTTAGGTTTAGGATTAGTTTTAGGGTTAGTTTAGGGTTAGGTTTAGGGTTAGTTTTAGGGTTAGTATTAGGGTTAGTTGTAGGGTTAGTTTTAGGGTTAGGGTTAGTTTTAGGGTTAGGGTTTTGTTTGTTTGTAATGCTAAAATAAAAAAATTCAAAATCGTAAGCATACTCGGACAGAAGAAAGAAACTCAAATTTTTTTCGTACTGCTCTTATTTACTTCAAAAATATACAGATGGTAGAATCTTCTTTGTCTCGTGGAATGTTACTAACAGTACATTACTTGACACATTACCTAATTGCAACTCAATAAAAACATAGATATTTAACATTTACCCAAATAAAAGTTCAATACAGTACATTGTAAAAAGTCTTATAATTATTGTTTTAAAAAATCTGAACATTTCAATAGTTTAAAATAATAAAAAAATCCAATGAAAACAACATTTCAACACAATTCAAATACAAACTCTCTCATCAAGCTGTAATTATTTTATAAACTGTGCGAATTCGGAAAATGTAATTGCTGCTTAGCGACATACATGCTGTACTGTGACGTGACATAGCAGCCTGCATTCTGTAGCACAACAAAAAAGTTGTATTATAGAAAACGCGGGTTCGAACATGTCAGCCACGGAAACAGCATTTTTTATGTGTTTTAGCATGAAAACTGCACCATAGAATGGCATCTTTAGCTATAAGATGAGTACCTAAACAGGTTTTGGGACTATCAAAAAATTGTTCAGAAGGATATAATTTTTAACTTGTCTGACTCAGTAAAATATGATCAGAGAGCAAATCTTTAAATAGAATTTCTTCAGATTTTCAATCAGCATAAAAACTGATTTATATTCTACTTGACAAATTCATTAACAGATATTAGACTAACAAGCACTTTTTGTAAAAATTATCATTGAGTGAGATAAATGAGACCTCATCAAAACATTGTTTTACCGTTTTTCCATTGATTTATTTTATCATTATGATTGTCAAATACAATTCTAGTACTCAGTTGTTGTTTTTTTTTGATTCTTGTGAAAATTTTATTAAAGATATATTTTTTATGCCAGAATTGGGTAGCTTACAATTCTATTGAGATTAGCCTTTATCCATCCACACCACCCAGTCCAACCCATTTAAGACATAAACTTAGCTAACAGAGGATTAAATAGTCAATATCATTTTTTGTGTAAACATACACATATGTTATATATAGAGTTCACAAAATAAGCTCTTAACAAGCTTTGCAGAATATCCCCAACCCTAGACCAGTTTCTGCAACTGGTGTCATCAGTGAGGTGCTAGGATATTCAAGCATTAGATTAAAAATATCAAGACAAGCCCAGCACTTTATCTAATGTATAACTATTAAGTAGAAAATCTGAAATTTTCAGACATCCATATGTTTTTCAATCCAGCTATCTAATTTAAATAGCCATATGGGACTGAACTAAGTTCAGATACACTATATATATTTATGTGACAAATGTTTGCTTTATTAAGTACAAAATTCAACAAATATCACAGTGAACTAATTTCCCTTGTTAAATGAGAAATAAAAAAAACAGTTAAATAAATCGTTCCTAAATATATATGTATAACAACAATGAGTTATTTATAAATGTTTTATACATCATGAATAAAAACTTAAACTTAGTAACCATAGTGATGATCTAATATCAAGCCAATCACTAGGCAACCAAGTATGGAAGATAAAAGTAGAATTCTGTTACATAACTTTTTTTAACTACAAACAATATAATATGCACAATAAAAGATAGCTACAGCAATAGAAATGGAAATGCTCCTATTTTAAACAATAGAAACTAAGCAGCATAGTTCATTTCCATCATCTTTTTGTTATTGTTCAAATGATACAATACCTGTACAAAGCCAACTTGTAAGAATCAAATGTTTGAATCCAAGAGAAGATGGACAACTCATTCAAACATTCCAAATTATTCATATCATCTTCACAGTGCAAAATTATAAGAAATAAGTCAATATTTTAAACAAAGAAAAGTTTGATAAATTCTTGCAGTTGAAAAAAAAAAAACAGAACTAATTTTAAATTGATATTTAAAAATAAAAAACTGCATTATTAATCAAACATGGAGAAAAGAGAAGTAAAACTTCACTAGCATATATATAAATGATGAAGTAACTTTTTTCTTATATAAGCCAAATAGTAAATTAAAAAAAAGTAAATTTATTACGTATTGCTATGCAATGTATTCTGGCTAAATTAATATTGCCATAGGGCTAGATTGCTATAGATCTACCATAAAAGCATGATGATTTAATCTTTTTGCTTATATAATGCCTAGAAAAATATCAAGTGTCCTACAAGAAGTGTCTAAATGGAACCAGAAGGAAAGCAACTGCAGAAAATGAAGACACTGTTTCAAGTGTGTTGTCGATGAATTCTAGCAGGTGATGAATAACTCACTGAGGAAGGATAATTTGAAGAAAAATAGACTGTATCTATAATAAAGATCAATGCCAAAATCAATGGACATTATCCAAAATAAACTGATGAATGTTTTGATTTATTATATATATATATATATATATATATATATATATATATATATATATATATTATGTTTGTAAAAATTCCAGTTTTATTTATCTCCATACTTGGTAGCTTAAATGTACCTAGAACTTGGAAGAGGCCACTATGATTGAAAGCAACAAAGTGAATGGGGAGGGAAATTATTAAGTTAGACAAAATATTTTTTAATGTTAGATAAAGTCTAGATCAGCTTTCCCTCCATAGTGACCTGAATTTGGATATCATCACTATCATATGGAATGAGGTAAGATTTTTTAAAATACTACTCCATATTAAGTATATTCACTATTTCAGGACAGAGTTTATGTTTTATTTGTTTATCATTAACCATTTCATACTTCATTATTCTGATGTTTCTCTTTGTCTGTCACACGTCAATGTAAAATATATGATAAAATTATTATTACATATCAGAAAATAATAAATTTGACTTCATTTGATAGATATTTTTATTTGCTACTGAAATAAATTTTAAATGTTCACATTTTGTTTTTGTAAATATTAAAAAAATGAGACCATAGTCAAAACAAAGACATTAGACATCATCAATTCTAGAAATATTATTTTCAGTTTATAAAATCAACAAAATCTTTTTTATTTCTGAATATTTTTAAAAACTTTAACAAATAATTATTTATTTCTGTAATATCTAATGAATTATGTTTTAAAAGTCTAATTTTTTTAAATATTTATTGCAAAATTGTGATTATTTTTTTCCTCATCAATATAATTAGATTGTTTACATCATAGCAAGTTTCCAAATTTGCTTCAGGCCATATTTATGTTAGCTGCTAATATAATGGTATATTTTTGGAAATAAGGTATTTCAAGTCAAAATAAGTTATTAGTAATTTATATTTCTTGATATCTAATAAATATAGTGTAAATTATTTTTTTTTTAAATCTAAAACTGTAATAAATTCGCAAATAAACATGTCTTTATACCATTGGAAATTTCAATGTCATAAAATGTCAAATGTTTTACAGCCCTGGCAGCACATAATGGTTGATCACGTCAGAGTGGAGCTTATGTCTGTTAGAGTGTGAATTTTGAATTTTCCACCTTTTAGTGTGGAATTTTCAGTGAAAAAATTTATTATAATAAAGTATACTGTTTTACATGCATTTTAACATATAATACTTATGGAAAATTTCACCAGGGGGAAAATTGGCCAAAAGACATTTCTCTGTCAAGTGAGTTAATAAACAATTATTTATGCTTATCATTTCAGTATGTATGATTAAACTTCTTTGTGGATGCTCTTTCCTATCAATTTTAGAAAATTGTACATAGAAGAGGGGTTCCCAATGAAGATGGAACATCAATAACTAGAATTGGACAATGAAGCTATTATAAAATACTTGTATAATATTATAAATTAGTTAGTCCACTTTGTGGTTAATTTGATAAAAGATTTTTTTATGTTGCTTTGTAAATATTTAGTGCCTTGTCATGTCCTTCTACCATGGATTAAGGGTTAGAATAATAAATATATTAATCATTGATATGGTAGAAATGCATTCTTGATTCATACAATTATAATTTTTTTATGTTAAAGAGTGTTTGAATTTTTATTTTGCTATTAAGAAACATTGTTAACTTGATTTAAATTACATTGGTCTCTAGTTTATCAAAATCTTTTACACATTCATTCATCAACTTACAACCGGATATGTATATACATACACACACATTTCATTTTTATATAATAGTAAAAGTAATATGATTGGATAGATCTTTACCTATATAGAAGTGCAGTAGTTGCTATCTAGTGTAAATTCACCCCTGATGAGAACCAAAGGCAAATTTCTCCTGATTTTGAATTCTGAAGAGTAATGGAAACTGGAAAAGGGGTGAGATATGGATGACCTAACCCAAATTGTATCTAAATTTAATGTGTAAACTTAGAGCTAGCCCTTTGGAGGTATATATGATCATAGGTTAGGCACTTCATCACATCATTCACAGCATCCTACTGGAAAAACCTAGATCTGACAATAATGAGATATGTTCCCCCTCTTCTGATGGAAAATCCAGACCATTACAATATATATATATATATATATATATATATATATATATATATATATATATATATCACATTATCTCAGACAATGCTTAAATAAATCAGTAGATTATAAGCAATCTATTGTTAAGCGACACTTAGATATGATTTTAATTAAAATACAAAAAAATCTATCACATTGTGATTTACAAATACCTCATAATAGTTAAATGATTTGCAGCTTGTTGATATTCTATTCATTTAAGCATTAACTGCAGTATACATATGATAATCATTTTAATTAGTGACACTTATGTTTTAATATATATGTTTTGTAATGATCAGACATAGCATAGTTCATTTATTTACATTTTCTCTATTTATTTATTTACATAAATTACACAGGTGCCACCTGGCTTTAAGCATCAGGAAATAAACTAACACACATATATTTAAAGCAACATTTTATTCACTATAATAATATAACAATTACACAGCGCTATTTGTAATGTCAGGCTAAATTGCAGATCATAAATTATTTCTGATGAATGATGGTAGACCACCCAATCTTATATAAACAAAGTGACAAATCATGTGATAATTTATTTACAGTGTACTTATTAATTGACATACAATTTTTTTTTTAATAAAATTAACAAATCATGTTACAGTAATATATTTACAAACTATAATCATTAACTGATAAGCAGTTTATTTCTTTAATAAAATTCTTTGACCTTCATAGATTATAGTATCAATATATTCATAGACAATGTAACACATTCATTGTACCTTTAACTCTGACTTCAATAAACTTATATTCTATGCATGTATGAATTAGTAAATATAATATCTCTTTGAGTCACATATTTTATAGTACTTAGACACACATATGTTCTATATGGGATGGACATCAATGCTATCCTTATTACAATAATCATAAGGAATAGTCTTTTTTAAATTCTACTCTTAAATATAATCATTTATATAATAATAAATATAAAGAGATGGCCTTTTGATCATAACCCTAATTGAATAAACCTTCTATTCAATAATTACAAGAGGCATCCTTTTGGTTCTAAATCTAATTTAATACAATTACAATTTATACAGAAATGATTCGTTCTGAGATTGATCCCTACCTCATCAAACTTATAGGAATATACTCTCCCATATGAATGCAAATGTATGTAAACTATTAAATTACAACAAAAAATTCATATGAAACAGCTAATATAAATATATATTAATCATACATAAAAAAGCCTATTTCTGCATGTGGTTTAGTGCCCTGTGCTGAAAAAGGCTTTTTATGTACGATTAATTATATATTAGCTGTTTAATATGTTTTTTTTTTGTTGTAATTTATATGAAGTCATAGAATATTGGAATTCTTATTTCCATTTTTGATTATATTAGTAAACTATTAGATATTAAACAAACAACTGCACATATATAAATGCATTTACATAAAATCCAACTTTCAGTAAGCAAATACATTTAACTGTGAAAGAATGAGATTAATGGAAATAATTACATCATTATTGTTAACTATGGTTATTTGTGGTTTAGGCAATTTATATGTATACATTGCATTTACATGATAACCATTATTTCTTTATCTCTTCCTTTTATTAATAACTTATATAAACAGGCAAAACTCTCCATGCAATATTGCCACTCAGTGCAAGCCAGACTATTCAATGGTTTTCAGAAGGTTTGTGCATAAAATTCCCATCTAGTGCCTACTCATCCAATTTCCCCAGACTAGTTTCTGGCTTGTGGTCATTGTCAGTGATGAGCATTGGATCTGAGAGCACTGCACCTAGATTGGATTGAAAATATTATTGTTTTCAATTTAAGACTCATAGTTTTGTAGTTGAGTAGAGATAAAAGGTGATTACCAGAGGGTTGCAGTGCTCTTAGATCCAAGGCACCTCACTGATGAAGGCCACAAGCCAGAAACCAGCTGGGGAAATTGGATGAGTAGGCACTAGATGGGGATTTTATGCTCAAGCCTTCTGGCATCCATTGATTACTCTGGCTTGCACTGAGAGGCAATACTATATATGTAGAGTTTTGCCTGTTTTAATAACAGTTATAAGCAAGCATAAGAAATGGTGATCATGTGATGTTTATTAACTTATATAAAATTCATAAGCTTTGTGTAAATATGTGATATATAATAATTATTTTAAAAAAAAGCAATTTTAAGAAGAGAAGTTATTATATTTTCATTTCTTTTTTTTGTGTGTGATTTTAAATGATAATTTTTTCAAAATAATATAGATAACAAGCATTTTTTACAAATTTAAATTAATTAAAATAAAGTACAAATCAGACTAATTATAAGACTCACCAAAACAAAATAATTGTCATTTTTTTTTCTTTTTTGACAAATATTAAAAGTTCTGTTTAGGGTGATAAATAGTATTGTAATTTTTAGCTGTCTTTTAAATAAGCCTATTTCTTCACTTCTGCTGGAGTTATTCAAATATCATTCAAAAGTGTTCCAGATTAGATGTAGCTATCTGTTAGTAATATCCTTCCTTTTTATTCACAAAGCGTAAATATGTCCTATGAAATTTGAATGAAGTAATATCCCTTTCTGAATAAAAGAAAAGAAAAACTGAATTTTTTATAACCAAAACTTAGTTTCTTACTTGAATCTCATTTTAATTCTTTTTTTAAAAAAACTTTGTAATGTTCTCAACATTATTCAGGCAAGGTAAGAGTTTAAACAAAATTTAATTAAGCAAAGTTTCATGCCTGATCTCTATATTTGTTGTGTAACTTTAAAAGTGATTCTTATCTTAGTGACATCTACCTAATTCCATAATGAACCAAATAGATATCTACACAATATATTTTGTACTTTAAAACAGTATAGGACTCTCAATTTCATGTGGTTGACTTGCTCTTTGTCTCAGGTTTACTTCTAAAATAATGAACTTCACACAAAAACAGATTAAATCAGAATATATAATTAATTAATGGATTAATTTTGAATACAAAACTCTTTCATCTTCCGCATCAATACTTTTAACTATCTTTTCGTTTTCACTGCTAAACTAACTTTTCTTCAAATTCAAATCTTACAATCCTAATCGTTTTACCAAAGTGTATGTGTGTGTGTGTGTGTGTGGGAGGGGGCTGATAGTACATGGCATATATTAATATTTCTCCGTTTTTCCCATTAGAACTATATTTATGTGACCTCACTAAGCATTTTTAGGCATTAAAACATTCCGTATTAGAAAAGTATGGAAATTTTTATATTTTTTATAGCCAATAATAATTTATTATACAATTATTCTAATGTGTAAGCATTTGGGTCGATACATATAGCTAAATCTCACTATTAATTATTAATCATGTGAATACTTCCTATTTTTATACAAGAACACTCATGTTCTAATGAACATTTCATCCCAGACAGAAAATCGATTTAGAAACATAAAACTTACAACTACTGCTATATCTTTATTATTATTATTTAACTTTGAACATTATTCCCATATATTATACTCAATTTTAAATACTATTTCATATGCCAACAAAAATAAAATTAGGGAGTCTATTATACTGTTTTTTTATTTTATATATATTATAAAAAATAATAAAAGTATCTTACATAACAGATTGAAGTTTCCAACCTTTAATGTCTATTTACATAGAGAAAGATAGAATCAACTTTTTTTAAAAAATAAATAAAAGATTGCCTTGAGAGCATATTGAAGAATCTTGATGTTGATAAGTGTGGGTAGCTTTTATGTGATCTATATATCTATGTATGCATGTGTGTATTAATGTATGCATGTATGTGTGTATGTATGTGTGTATTATCTATCTATCTATCTATCTATCTATCTATCTATCTATCTATCTATCTATCTATCTATCTATCTATCTATCTATCTATCTATCTATCTATCTATCTATCTATCTATCTATCTATCTATCTATCTATCTATCTATCTATCTATCTATCCGTCTATCTATCTATCCGTCTGTCTATCTATCTATCTATCTATCTATCTATCTATCTATCTATCTATCTATCTATCTATCTATCTATCTATCTATCTATCTATCTATCTATCTATCTATCTATCTATCTATCTATCTATCTATCTATCTGTCTGTCTATCTGTCTATCCGTCTATCTATCTATCCGTCTGTCTATCTATCTATCTATCTATCTATCTATCTATCTATCTATCTATCTATCTATTTATCTATCTATCTATCTATCTATCTATCTATCTATCTATCTATCTATCTATCTATCTATCTATCTATCTATCTGTCTGTCTGTCTGTCTGTCTATCTGTCTGTCTGTCTATCTATATGAAATATTATAGAAATCAACTATTGTTCTCATTTGCACTATAAAATAGACACACACTTTCCATCAATAAATGTTTTAAAAACATAGGTAAATAATAGTTGAATTCAGCAATACTTTATAAGTGTATAAATCAATTTACATAAACATACACATCATGTGTATCTTCGAATTATATCGTCATCTGAAACATTTGATGGTTACTTATATAGATATATATTAGCAGAAAGGAGATGATAAATGCTCGTGAAGTATGTAAAACTTTTTTCCAAAAATATTCTTCATCTCTTAATAACAATATTCATAAATAAGTGCGTCCATTTTTTCACAAGAAAACAAAAACAAAGGTTAGAAAAATATAAAAAATAATAGATTAGAAAGCAAATGGAAAAAAAAAGAATTTAAAATTGCTGTATTGTATATATAATTAAGATAGAAATCTGATTTCGCAAACATGCGATTTCATTGTTACAATCACTGATTGACTAATAACGTAAAAGATTTACAACTTTTTGAACTCAGAGTGATTAAAGTAGAAAGAAAAAAAAAGAAGTGAATGGGGAAAAAAATAATTAATTTATCTATAAATCTAGCATTATATTTAGTCATATATATTTGTAACACACAGACTTATTTTTAAAATCTCTCATAAATAACAAACAAATCTACATTTAGATTTTAATAAAGTAAATTATTTCGAGGATATTTTTTTATAACCCTCAAGTTTCTCACAATAATCTATAGTTTTGGTCTTAAGCAATGTATATTAGTAAACATTTTTGTGCTTTTTATTTTTAAAAATAAATCTTCATACTTTATTACAATTTTTGATATTATTCATTAAAGTCACAATTTAAAAACATGAAAGTCATTTTAAAAATGAGCATCAACTTTCCAATTAAACAAATAGAGGTATAATCAAAACAATAGATTTTGTTTTAATTTACAATAGGGTAGGGAACATTTTTTTAGCTAAGGGGCAATTGGATTCATGGGTCATATAAAATTATCGATTAAAAAATTAATCTACTATATTTGCTCAAAAATTTAATAAATTTATCTCTAATCAGGAAGGATAAACAATCTTTTCATCTGGTAGACCAATTTCAACTTTTCTCTTTTAAATGAGAGTCATATTTTTTTAAATTAAAAATAAAATAACAACATTATTATTAATGGTTGGTTCACATTTAATGACAATTTTTCCAAGTCACCTTCAACCTATCTTCATGACATATATATATATATTCTCTAATTCCTTTTTATGTTCTGGACAGGTTAATTCTATAGCAACTAGGATGCAGTCTTTTATAAACTTCCCTTCAGAGAATGTTTTTAATTTTTTTGCTTTTTTAAAAATAACTTGCTCTCATGGAATGCTTTGGTCTATTTCTTTTCAAATATATGGTTTTCTGTGTAAATCATATTCCTTGCAGCCATTTGAAAAAAATGCAAAATAACAATAATGAAATAAAATTTGAGTTTTATTTTTTCTAGTTATATGTTTGTTTGCAAAAATCACTATTAAAAAAAAACAAAATGCTCTCAATGTCATAGATTAATTCCATAATCAGATCTGCCACACAATATAAATAATTTGTTGAAATATTGCACCTCTGATAGAAAGAACCAGAACTATTATAAAGGCTGTAGAAAAAAAAGATATATTTCAGAAAATAAATATTTTATTTTACTTAATTGTTAATTCAATATATGCACATATATTTGCATTGCACTATTTGTATATTTAAATAGAAGTTTTATATGGATTCATTTTGAAATATGAATTTTTTTTCTTTTTTTTTTCTACAGTACAGGCTTTTTTATACCTGCACTTATATATATATATATATTGTAACCCACGCTTACAACACCGCTCATATACATTATATGAGTAAATGCCCAGGGCACCAGTTCTATTAATGAATAGAACAATATAACAACATATCTGATATAAAATTATTACTGAGACTCTTTACCTATGTTTACATTCAAGTTCATAAAATATATAATTATAAATAAATGAAGGAAGAAATATAAAACATTAAATAAAATATAAATCCTTTTGTTAATTAACTGCATGATAAAAAATAACAATGTTTATTTGTAAAGACTATTAAAATATCCTTTCAACTTAATTTCTTCCATCATCCAAGTATAACATATATCCGCTTGATATAATTATATCACTAAACAATTCTATGACTTGGCGTATCATCATCTAAACAGCTACCTTAATGCCGATCAAGGAATATACAATAAGATCTCAGGGAATTTAAAAACACAGTTGAATTAAAGAAAATACATTGGCCCAGAATTTATAAATCTAACTTATAATAAAATGTAGTGAGATAAATTGACTAAATGTTTTACTGTGTTTAGCAATTGGATAATGACAGAAATAAGGTATATTTTAATCTCACATCATTATCTAACCAATACATTAACTAGGCAACCTTTCTTATACGTTTATCAAGTGGCAATGTTTCTTATAATGTTTCGATTGAGGAAACAATATTATCAGATATCAGCATATTTAACATCATAGCTATAAAACAATATAGTTATTTTATAATAGATGTATGAAATGTGGAGATGTGGAAATTAGTACACGAATGTATACAAGAATAACTCAAGACACAGTTTTTTTACTAAATAAATAAACATTTATTACACTGAAAATTTAATTTAACATAATTATTTTACAATAAGACTATTTGTCTTAATAATTTTAATTCTCAAATAAATCTTTGGACATCAGTTTGGGGATTATCCCTATTATATTACATTATATACCTTTTTGAAAGCAAAATCAACAAACAAAACTTGAATATTCTGACTTTGAACACCTGCTTTGCTTAAGTGTTTCATCTAGACATAACATTAACTAAATAATATATCATATTATTGGTACAATAAATATTTTGAGAGGATTTACTATCAATTATTGAAATAAAGCAAACTTGTTCCTTTGGCTATTAATAAAGCAGCTCTCGCCAACTCAATCAAATAACTATTTTAAATACATATACCTTTCATGCATAGCACTAAAATCATATTCATTCTCATGATTTGATGATTTATAACTTTATGTTAAATGAAAATAATGTGTTTTAAAGCATTTATTTCCTGTTTTAATTTCAATAACATTATACTTTTATATCCGCGATATTGTTTATATTACGCATGTGTGTCAGATCTTAAACAACCATAAGAGAAAACAATCTTTTCTCCACATTACCAATCCATTGAGAAAATACTAAACAATTACTTCATTTCAGACAATGTCGTAAACCAACCAAAAAAATAAGACACTAATATTATATCAAGAATTTAATTTAACTATTTATCTGGCCACATACTAAATAACACAGAGTTATATTTTTTACGATTATACAAACAAAACGTTCCAAGGGAAATTCACATGAGGAGCAAATAAACTCTTTGCTTAACACTTCAACAATAACTCATCTAATTCTGAAATATACTATTGGTGAGGCACTTTTCTTCATCATCAGGACTATAAGAAAAACATCACTCAACTTCCTAAATATCATTTCATACTTTAACAATAACTCATCTAATTCTGAAATATACTATTGGTGTGGGGCTTTTCCTCATCACCAGGACTATAAGAAAATATCACTCAACTTTAAAACTATCACTTAATAATATGCATACAATATAAAATAGGCTCTACTCATGAAAAATTATTAAAATATACTACATAGGCCAAATCTCTTATCCTTACAAATATAGAATGCATCCAAAGTAATTTCCATTCCCAAAGCTCTTCTACATGTCTAACATTATATATACATGCTGGCAGATAAATACATACAGATAACTTACAAATCCTTTCAGTTCTCTAAAATACGACAACATCTGAAATTTATACGTAAATTTATCTATACATTGAACTTTTATTAAGTAAATGTAATAATTGTGCAAAATAGACCTACACATGCGTAAATAAGAATTTTAAAAAAATTATTCTAAGTTATATACTATGCAAGCAACACGGTAACTAAATAACACATTAAAATATAACTGTTAATTTTGAATAAACTTTAAGCTATTTTCTTTTCTTTTTTTAAATTTCATAGTCATAAATATTACGAACGAGTTCTTTTTTCCATCTCTATCTGACTATTTCTATTATATGTTTGTTGATTTAGAAGGCAGAACTTTCACTTTGAGATAAGAAAATATACAAAATAATATACACCTCTCTTTAACAATATAATGAAAGAGAAAAAAAAACATATTTCTTTCTTTTACCTTCTTAAAAGAAACATAAAATATATTTGAATAAAATCAAATTTTACCAGCGTATCCACAAATCTGTGAATACACATTCCGAGATGATCTAGAAATTTATAATAGCACAAAATTATAAGCCAAACATAATAATAAATATGCCTATCTGTCTATCATATACATTGATGATAACAAGTAATAAAAAAAATAAAGAAACAAAAGTCATTTGTTCTTTGATTTAAAATAAAAAGTTCACTTTCAAAGTCCTTCTCCAAGTTTATTAAACGATACAGAGATAGATTCCAAACTGAGTTTATGTTTATTAGGAATAAGAAACATAAAATAAATTTCTGTAGGACAAAAAATAAAAAATAATCATAATTTAAATTTGATCTAGTATCTCCAATGTTCTTAGTGTAACTAATTGAGCTTACTACATCACACGTAAGTAATCAATCTTTATCATGATGGAAATATGAAAGACATTTTCAGCTACAGTTGTACAACAATTATTTAACTCACCCTGTAGTAGTTTTTTAAATTAAATAAGAAATTGTTCTTAATAAATTTCTTAAATAGCATTTGTTTTTTTCTGACATTTTATAAGCTAGCATACATATAGTTATTTTTAAACATTACAAATTAATATGTCATAATACGTTGGTAATTCCACAATTAATAATAATTTATTTTATAATGCATCCATATCGAAGAGAACAGAAATATACCACATTCCTGTCCTTCCATAACGATTTAAGTACATATTTAATAAGTAGTATCCTTTAATTATTCCGGGTAATTCATATTTTATTTTCTTTCATAAAAGCACATTATTTTAGAAATACTAAATAAATATATAAAGTCATTTTTTCATAATGAATTTAAGTATAGCATGTTATTTCAAAATACACATATCCTTTAATTTTAATTTAACTTTTGTAGAAGTATGATATAAGATATAATGAAAAATTAAAATAAATTCTGTAAAAATGTTCTGCACACATTTCCAAAAGATATTATAAGATACACGTAGATTAGTTATATGATTATAAAGTTCATGCATTCTATCTTCTTTCTTAATGATAAATAAATAAAGTAACACAAGCTTAATATTATAGATATACATTTTAAAATAGTAATAAGTATGAGGTGGTTAACTCAAACATTTAAATTAGGTAAAGAAATGAAAACCGATATACCTTCTTATATTCTAGCCTGATATTCTAATTGAAGACTTTTTCCATACTAGAATTTCCTATGACTTTTCTTGAAGTTTACTTTAAAGCTTTTTCTTAAAATTAATTTGATAACTGGAAGAGATATATACTTGTTATAGCAGAGAATAATAATATACTGGCTGCAATTACATCAATAATGAGCAATTTTTAATAAAGACTATTTGTTAAATAGATATCTCTTCCCTCCATCAAAAGGTCATCTGCACTCAAAAGGTTAACTCCACCTTTTGTACTGGAAGCTAATTTACTATGCAAGAAATCTCCAAAAAAATCATTTTAACCTTCACAATTAAATCAAGACAAAATAATAATAAAAAAATAACTTTTTACAAACTTGAAATAAATGAATATTAATTAACTGTTAAACAAAAATGATTAATAATTTATTTAATTTGTAAAATAATCAACTGATCCAAATATCCATTAATCATTGAGGAAAAATATATATATTTGTTAAATTATCAAAGATAATTACTGTAATTTAAATGTTTTTATTGGAAATGTACTACTGCTTAGTGTTATTAAAAGATAAGAATGAAATGAAACATACTAAAGTTATACACTCACACATCTATACTGCAGTCTAAATATTCACTTTTTTTGATTAAATGTAACTGATTGGGTATGGGTTAAACATATTTTATTAATCAATATCTGAACATGGGTGGATGTCTCTGAACAATAGATCAGGAAACCATTCAAATAAATATTAGACACAAACATAAAATAGCCTTGCATCCTCCTGACAAAATATATTAATTCCTATAATAAATAACCCCTCTTTCTTGCATTAAATATTTCATTAACTATAATAATAATAATAATAATAATAATAATAATAATAATAATAATAATAATAATAATAATAATAATAATAATAATAATAATAATAATAATAATAATAATAATAATAATAATAATAATAATAATAATAATAATAATAATAATAATAATAATAATAATAATAATAATAATAATAATAATAATAATAATAATAATAATAATAATAAATGATTATAAAATGGTTAATCAAAATGCATAATTAATCAACATCTAAAGCTTTAAACAATTTCCAGCAAAATCTTAAAATAAAAGGTTATTTCATCATCATTTTTTTAATACAATGCAGTTACCCATTATTGATATACTATGATTTGCTTGCTTGTGCCCATTCAGAGGGTCACAATATATATATATATATTGTAACGAGCACAGATGTTCGTTACATTGTTTTTTTATTTATTTATTAAACATGAAAGTAAATTAAAAAGTTCACATTTAAAAATTTTCTTTAAGAATTAAAAATTGAAATTAAATATCATCTTAAACTCGTATATATTAAATCGCACAGATAAAAAAAATTATTAAAATAAAACTGTATTAAAAATAGAAAAGGTATTTTAAAAACAAAAACTTAAAAAGATTTAGAGATAAAAATATATCTTTGATTTGGAAAACAGGTTAATTAATCAGAAATGGAAATGATTGTTAATTAGTTAAATGTAAACCAGCCTTGGGCATTTAAATGTAAAAACATCGGTCAGATAGAGAAACAATAGAAACTTTTAGCAAATGAAATAAATCCATTGGGAAATCGGACCTCAACGAAAAGGATCATCACATCGATGACGTAATGTTAAGTCAATCTTTCAAAGTAATATAAAAGGACAAGTTTGGAAATTATTAGTTAGTGAGTTATTATGATTATTACAATGTGACAGATAGATGTTAGTGCGGAGGTGCGGGAGAAGAGATTGAAGGACGCATGTTCAATCCCTTCAGTTTTGCTAGGAAAGAAAGAGAAATGAACTATCGTTTTTCTACATTGAGGACCAGTTAAAACAAAAACCTCCGGATGGATAAATAAATCGGCCAACAGAATATCAATCTTAGGACGGTATGGGAATTCACGTTTATGGCAAGCAACGGATAAAGTTGGACGTTTTAAAAATTGTAAGAACTTTATAGTCACTTGAAACAATAAGAACTCTAAATTTTAAAACTTTTTAGTAAATAATGCAATAGAATCCTATCTGACCAAACTAAATTCTTCATTAATAATGTTATTTGATGTATTTGTTATTTATTTATTTCAAATCATTTCCATTTATTTAACTTTGTTCTTTAAGTTTATTTATGATTTCTGTTTTCCGATGAATTAAAATATATCAATGTTAAACTTAAGTCGGGCGTGAATGGCTGTATAGATTTGTAAAGTTATATTAGGGGAGGGTAATCTTAGGTTATTTGTTTTGTGGTTAAATTGGGTCAATGGATTGGATATATTGGTGTGATTAGTAGATGTAATATTGATTCGCTACGGGCAGAATCGCTTCATACGCTGCACACTTCCGTTTGCCTATGGAAGGAATTATAAGTCAGATACCGCAGTTCCTTTCTATGGAGTTTTTTGTTTTATTGCTCTTCTTTGCAGATAGATGTAATATTCCTATCTCATAAGAGGCAATTTCTTCTCTTAACCTTTTGTGCTGCCGTATTTTATTACATTGAATACATCGATATATCAGATGAATTGATGCCAGTTTGACTACGAATTTTAGCCTAAGGTTAAATAGGGATAGAATGTTTATTTTCAAAAGCAAATTTATGTGGTCTATTCATACTCGACCCTAAATAAAAATGCATTAAATTTAAGTTGTTTATAGACGCTTGCATGGATTGTTTATTGGTTAACTATGTTTTGCGTTTCCATATTTGATCAAAATATATAGACATTCGATAAATAATGATACCTTACGGTGAGTATCTAAAATGTATTTATTCGGATGTCTTTTAAGTTATTGGTGACAATGCAAGTATCTTATGGTGAATACTATTGGGTTACGTATAAATTTCCCTCCGCAATTGTCAGTAATCAATAATTTTGTATTTTGATCGTTTATGTTTACTTTGAAATGTTTTTGACCGTGAAATATATGTAACCGATCTATATTCAACATTATAAACAAGCTTTCATAAATTTATCTGTGTGAACTTAATTAAAATGTAAAATTAGAATATAATAGTAATTAAATGTAAATTAAAGTCAAAAATCAAGGTTAAAAATAATGTTAAATGTTAAAATGTAAAACTAATACTAAAATAATTTTAAATCTTATATATATATGTGCATAAATAAATGTTTGTATGTTAATTACTGACAGTGGCTTATTTTATTCTTTTTTATATATATATACTCTTAGATTATCTTATTAAATCTCTGCTATTCCACTGAGCTAGTGACATGGGCTAACGACCAGAATCAAAATTTAAAAAAAAAAAAAAAATTTTTTTTTTTTTTGACTGACGTATCTGCCTACTTTATAAATTTTTCTAGGTTCAAATGCCTAGATGGCGCCCCGTAGTGGAGATTACGTTAGGTCGCCTTCTCCGGATTGTTACAATATATATATATTGTAACCAGTTGGCTTACATCACACACACTAATATAGTGTATGTAAATATATATATATGTAAAATAAAGGAAAAATAGAAATAAACCCAGAATAAATTTTTGTAGATATTTTTTTTTATATTTCCTAAAATAAAATAATAATAAGCAAAGGGTTAAATAACTCTGGGTTTAGGGTAAAATTTCATTATGAAATTAATATTTTAAAAAGGTTTGAATAAATATAAATATTGCATTATTATTAATTATTACTCTGATTTTAAAATTTAAAAACACCCTGTTGTATTTTTGAAATTTTAATTAAACAAAATTTTTATCTATTAGAAATCCCCTATGTAAAAACATGTATATGTTTTCAAAGAGATTAGTGAGATAAAAATAAAAACCCTGTTTTTAATCAAGCTGCTGTTATTACCATAGATGAGTCTATAAAAGGGCTGATAACAAATTAACTCACTCCAATCTGGGTAATGATTTTTGAAGAGAGCAGTTTGGATTGTAGTTTTTTTTTGTAAGAGCTGAACAGAATAGCTTGGCTACTAAAACTTTTTGAATAAGTGGCAGAAATTAGCTAACCAAAATGGATAGCTGCAGTTTGTTGTTACCTGTAGTAGAGAGTTGGCAGAATAGTTATCATAAACTGAGGTAGCTGAAGGCAAGATAATAGACTGTTTTCCTTAGCAGGAGTTTGAAATTCACATGGAGAAAATGACCCACTTTTTTGTGCTGAAATTCATAGCCTGAAATTTATCAAACCATGACAGCTGATTGCCTGGAATAATCCTATATAGAGCAGGGACCAACTACAAATCAAGATTTTACATGGATTGCATACTTTTACCTGATGATGACAACAAACATGGATTATATTTTTCTAATGGACCAAAAGAACCAGCTTGCTAAATAAATAATTATACAGATGCTGACTATCAAAAGACAGAGAAATCCAGATAAATGCATATACAGCTGTGGTGAGTAGAGTTATATATAAGAACTAAATTTTAAATAATTTCTTTAGTAAAATTACATTTTGAAAGTGATGCATGAATTTGTACTTTTTATGTTTATGGTGAGTGTATAGTTGAGTAGGGCTGTGTTGATGCAATGTGCTATGGTGCTCCGAAGTATATGCTCAGCACTGTCTAGACCTAGATATTGAGCTCCCAGGGTAGTCCAGCAGTGTATATGTAGGCCTCATGAATAGGCATTGGTCTTATGAATAGACCTTTTCTAAAGCCCCTAAGACTCACAAGAGATGAGCAGGGCTGGCTCAGTGCCTGATATTTTTTCTGGATACTATTTCTTGTGGATGATCTGTCTAGGTACTTAGAAGGGGCAGTGCTTAAAAATGAGGTATTTTCTCATGACATCATGGGGCATTGTGTACTTAGTCCATGCTTGACTATCTACTTATCATGGAATGAAGAGCTGCACTTCATGTATTCATTTTTCCTCTCTCACCTTGCCTACTTCATCAGAAAGACCTTTTGAAATTTATATTTTCTTAATTCTATAAAACAATTTTATTTTTCATTTATAAAAAAAAAAAAAAACATTTTAAATCAATCAATAATCATCTGTCAAAAATTTGATAGTGCTTGTTTCAAGAAAAAGACTATTTATCAAAGAGAATAAAATTGCAAGAATAATCTGTAATAATTTTATTGTGATAAATACTAATGTTATGTAGATAAATTAATATATCACACGTCTGTGCAAATTAGATATATATGCGTTTCAGTAAACCTACTATGTAAATGTATTTCATTTAACTGAAACTTTAATCATTTATTATATTTATATATAATTTAAGATTTGGATAATTATTTTGCAGCAAGTCAAATAGGTTATCTCTCGCGCACACACACACACATGTATATGTGCGTATGTTATCAATTATAACACATGTAAATTTTAATCATTTTTTGTTGTTATTGAATGTCAATTGAAATTGATTAATTGTATATTATAAATCACGCGTCTGTGCGCCTATATATGTAAACTATAGTAATAACTTGGATTGTAAATTTTAATTTTGTAAATCAATGTAACAATTTAAATTTTGAATAGGAATTATATAAATTAATGTGAAAACTTGAATTTTGTAGTAATCTTAGAAATTACAGAGGGATGACTTTATTATTGTGTATCTTTCAAAATCAGAACCCTTATAAGACCTTAATCATTTATTTTTTTTTGTTATTAATAAACTTATATTTAATTGTTAAAAATTGTATTCCATCATCTCTTGTTCACATACAGTAATAGAGCCCATGTTCTCTGAGCTAGATTTCATACACGGATAAATGGGGATGTGTTTAGTGCTTTGGGCATCCAGAGATGATCAATGATCATCCTGGTTGGCACAAAAGATGATACTCTTTAAAGCCCACACACTATTATTTTTTATTTTATTTTAGTCTTATTAAAATTTAAGTTTATAGTTGGCCAGTACAAGTGGCCTGAGCATTGATGATGATCAGCATGTTTTAAATGTCCCAGCATTATTGTTTAGATTTTTTGATTATTGTGTATTTTAATGGATGGGCACTAAACTGGTGCATCCAAATTATGTTTAAATAATTGCCCAAGCTGGCAAAGGTTCGATAGTTAGCCTGATCTAAAGAAGACCCATTTCCAATCCAGTCACAAGGTTGACTGTTGATTCATATTTTTATTGTTCAAATCCAGCCACCAGATGGACTGTTGATTTATTGTACTGATTTATTTATTCCCATCAATGATGATGATGGATGATTCTCTTAATATTTACTTATACTTACTTTGACTTATTATAATGCTGGTTGAATTGATAATATATGATTAATTATTATCATTGCTCTTAGGAGTAGCTGGCTGATCTCTCAATGATCTCTCAGAGATTCTTTAATCTCATACACTTATATCTTTAAATATTTATTTAAAGATAATTTTTCAAATCATTGATTTTGTATTTACTAGGGGTGATGAAGATGTTCCATCACCCCAGATTCACTTCATTTATTTCACTTTCATTTGTCCTATTACCCCATCCCGTTATAATATATATATATATATATGGGGGGTTTGAGCTCAGAATTTCACATGACCCTTGACCATCTATGCTATCTCATACTGCTGATACACTTGATCACACATATGTTGAAAAAATAAATAATCACCAATATATATATTTCATACTAAACCAACACTCATCAGTTGGTCCAGATAATTATCTCCACACATATATACAACCAAAGCTCATCTTATATTAAGATAATCAATCTTCATACTGTAATGGAAAGGTTTCAAACCACTTCACCCCACAACTCTTCAGCTGTCCATTTCATTAAAAATCTGATGATGAAATGCTCAAAGCAGACCTTAGTGCCAACCTTCTCATTCTACCCATGTTGACCACAAATCACTCTGACCTTCATGTACAGGACATAATCTATTTATGTACATATATGAGAAATGGGCAGAACTTAAAGCATTTTATTTTGGAAATATGATTTTTTTCTACAGTACAGGCTTTTTCATACTTGCACTTATATATGTAATATATAGGAGGTTTGAAATCAGAATTTCACATGACCCTCAACTATCCATGCTATCTCATACCACTGATACACTTGATCACACCCATGTTGAAAATATAAATAATCACCAATATATGTATTTTGTGCTAGACCAGCACTCATCAGTTGGTCCATATTATTATCTCCACACATATATACAATCAAAGTTCAGCTTATATTAAGATAGCCAATCTTCATACTTTAATGGATAGGCTTCAAACCACTCCACCCCACAACTCTTCAGCCCTCCATTTCATTGCAAATCTGATGATGGAATGCTCAAAGCCCACCATCTGAGTTCAAACTCCCTATTTATTCATTTTGTAAATTTTTGTGAAAATGTGTAGGACTGGATTGAGAACTTTTGAGGACTGGACTTGGCCTACTAGCCTAAGGTTTCTCACCCTTAATTTACAAGCTAAAATATTTTAATGAATAGTAAATATTTCTGCATCATTATTTTTATTGGTATGATATATTTCAATAAATAAATGCATTCAAATAATGATTATAATCTTTGAAATGTAAAATTCTATATATAATTATAAAAAAAATGACAAAAATAATAACCAATTTTTATAGACTTTTATATTTTTTTCTAGTAATGATCTCCTGTTTGATGTTATTAGAATTTCCTTGATTTATTTTCTTCTATAAAATAAATATGTTTAAATAAAATCTAAATGTAAACATTACATACTTAATAAAAACAAATATGTATTAATTTTAGAAAAATAAAAATACCCAAGTAAACAAATTATTTGTGAACTTATAATTTTTAATTTGAATATTTCAATAAAAAAACAAGGTCATACAAGTCTAATAAATGTTTTTGACTACAAAAAAATGTAACCCACTGATTTTGTTTTATTTTCTCTAATGATACTGATATCTAGCTATTTTAGTTGGGATTAATATCAATTAATATATATTTTAGTTAAAGTTTTGGCCATCATATGAACATACAACTGTCAAATGAATGCAACAAATAGCCACAAATTTAGCCTTCTAAGCTGATTGAAGGATGATTGATGTTCCAAAAAAACCTGTGAAGCAATTTGGTGATTGAAACAAACATGTTAAATTGATAACTATGATCAAATAGCCACTCCATTTTTTAATCTTACACTCAATACATTTTACTATACTTATCAATACTATATAGGATTGGTAAAATAGTGGTAAAGTTTATTTCTACAATTAATATATAAAGTTTATAAAAGCATAATAGAAGAAAAAGCATGTGGACAGATTAACTTACTTTCACTTATCTCTTTTGCAAGAGATATTCAAAAGTGTAAGGTTGAAAGAGAACCCATCATATCTATGAATTGAACCCACACTTTATGATGATAATATTACAATTATTCATCTTTGTATAAACTCATAAACTCCTGCATACATTTTTGAATATAACTTTGTTTTAATATATTAAATAATAAAAAAGTTAAACACAAACATTTCACTATGTCTTTAGATCTGATCGCTTGATATAAATAAATGAGTGGCTTTCTTGCTGGAAGTGACAGAGCTGGGTAGTAATCCATAAATCTTGAGTTCCAGAATCCACCATTCTACTATGCGCCAAATTATTCAGGACAATATTTGACATAAAAGTTCTAATAGATCTCAAAAGTTATGCTTTACCTGAATACATTATTAAACACTTTTCTTGTAATTTAATGTTTTTACTAAGTTGATCATTTATTATAAATGAAGATATTAAGATAAGTTTATATAAGATATAATTTTAGTATTTCTTCAATAAAACAAGAATAGCAAAATAGATATGATAATGGTAAATTTAATTAAAATAGTAGTAATTATTATTTGTTGTCATTTAGAGAATTAGATTAAATAAGTGGTTTTTACATATTCTACTTATTTTCTTATAAAAATAATAATAAATCGTCAATAGCTTTATTGCTTGAATTGTAAATAAGAGTTGAGTGCTAGAAATGTCAGAATAGAAATGGGTCAGAAGAGCTTATGCTTCAGAATTTGATACTTTATTACTGTACTAAATCATGTAGGATATAATAATAAGAAGAAAAAAAGAAGAAACAGAAGTTGATACCTCCCTAGTATACTACAAGATTAACAATTAAAATATCAAGATTAATTTAGTTACTGTAAATAACTCAATATGATGCCAGATTTTATCATCTTAGGTCATATCTAACTTAATTTGAAATTGAGTTTTATATTGAACTATTTTTTAAGCCTTTAATGATTAAACTTGATATCTATCTCTGTATCAAAACTAGTAGTAGCACTTATAAAAAAATATACCTTGAAACCTGATTATTGTAACCATTGAAATTAATCTATATAAAAACCTGTACAGCATGATTGCACCTGTATCCCTTATAATCAATGTTATGTAATGCTATGTAATCCAAAGAATTGATAAAGATTATTGTTGAAACATCATCATCATCACCATAATAATAATAATAATAATAATAATAATAATAATAATAATAATAATAATAATAATAATAACAATAATAATAATGATGATGATGTTAATTTATACTTAATATCACATATAGAATTGCACAAGTTCATTATAAAAATTAAAAAATTAAAAATTATACTTTTTATTATTAGATTATTAAAATTTCATCTTTTACTACTTTCTATTTGTCTTATATTAATATCAAGTATTCATATTATTCAGTTTATTTCACACCCATCTTTATCTTCCTCATATACGTTTTTTGTACTATTAACTTTCAAATAATAATTCTATTTTTTTAATAAAAAAAATTATATAAATAATAATTGAATGACTTTATTTCGAAGTGACAAAATAGGTATCAAACCAGGACCTTACGAACCAGAGTCTGCCAATCAAGTATTGTGCTCAACCAAGCAAAGAAATAAACTTATATGTTAATGATCGATAGACATTTTTTAAAACAAATATCAACCTGAGAATATGAAGATATTGCACAATACTGTCGACAAAATGAACACAAATACTTGCAAATGTTTAAATTAACAAACTATTATGTTTAATTTAAATATAACCCCACTAATGACTTCAGATAATGTAATATACTTCCAATTTGAGAGCTCAATTAAAAGTAAAGAGAATCTGTAATCAACAGTTGTTTTTCATGTGAGACTTTTAAACGTAGTGGCAATTAATAAATGTAAAAGCAAATAGACGTTAAATTTAGTTAAGTGAAGTTTTTTAAACAAGCAATATATTTAAATTCCATTAGTGTTTTCTAAAAAAAAAAAAAAATTGTAGGAAATAAATAATAAATAATCAAACGGTTTTATTGTTTGGGAGTTTATAAAAAATTAGAATACCAGAAGGAATAGAACTAAAATCGATCCGGTGACCTTAATATTGCAAAAATCTTTCTTCTTTTTCTTTTTAAATTTAGCTTAATTATATAATATAAAATTCCAACACATTTTTTTTTTTTTTTTTAAAAAAAGGGTTTTTGAATTAAACTTTATAAAAAAATATAATAAAATGCCACCAACTTTTCGATTATTTTATATAATCTTCGTCACCGTATAATTCTTCTGAAATACGAAATAAAACAAAATATATCTAAACAATTCAAAAAATACTTGAAAGAAATGTATATGAAATGCATCAATACAGTAATATTTTACAAAAAAAAAATAATTTAATGTTTTTGTTGTTGTTGTTGTAAAATATTATTTTTCTATGTTCCTAAATTTTATAAACGTGTTTTTAGTATTTTTTTATTTATATATATATTTATTTTTTTGTTTAGTTTTAGTTTTAAATAAATTATGCCTTGACAAAGATTATATAAAGTAATCAAAATGTTGATATTTTTTAATAAAATTTAGTTTAGCAAAAGATAAGATTTTCTTTTCAAGGATGTGATGGAATTTTATATTTGTATATGTAACTTTGTGTTTATTCTTAGCGTTTTGATATTAAAAAATTATAAAACAATTATTTCTTTTTTTATAAGATGTTCTGCTTTTAAAGATTGAAAATTTTAACACCATAGATAATTAAAAAGCAAAAAATGTTTTATGATTGAAGCTATTTTAATATAATATATAAAGGGTTAATCATTTTTATTAGTCATTCATTAGACTAGAAATTATCCTCTTAATGAATAATATTTCTGTAGTGTACTGGTTTCTATCTGTTTTTAACACCTTGTGGAGGTGTGTAATCTTAAACATATGACTAAAGGCATATGAACCCCAAGATGCACATTTTATGCTAAACCAACATTGATCAGTTGGCCCAGATTACAATATCTTTATCATTGTTCCGTACATATAGATAGCCAATTCCTACACTTTAATTGATAATTGTCAAATTTACTGCCCTCATAACTTTGGTATAAACCACTTAATGGAAGTATATTAATATTTTTGTTAATCATTCATTAAACTAGAGACTATCCATTTAATGAATAATATTTTTGTAGTGTAACTTTCACTACACCACTCTCATGCAAAGTAAGGATTAACCAGTCTCTTTTGCATGAGAATGGTATATTGAAAATTATACTAAAGAAATATTATTTATTAACTAATAAGGAGTTCTCTCTTTCATTACCAATAGTCATTTCTTACAAACAAAAAGCTATTCTTAGATAAGTAATCGAGAACATTTACAGAAGTAATTGCCATCATTTTTAACTTTTAGTGTAAACAAAATTATTAAGTATGAAATTATAATATAAAAATTTTAGTTGCAGAAAGACAAAATGTCTGAAAACAAAAGAGATTAAATGAAAACTTGAGCCCTTTCATAATTTAAATGACTAAATAAAGCATGATAATAGAATGTAGAGATGAGACAGAAAAGATTATACCATAAACAATACATTTTGATTTACACTATGCTCAAAGTTGTTATATTCTTATATATTTAAAGAATAATCTAAATATTTTTAATAGATTGAATGCAATATATAAAGATTTTGGTGTAGTAATTAATATTCAAAAGAATACAAATGCTTTAATAACCAGAAATGAGAGAAAGTCAAGAATATTTGTCTTAGACAGGTATTAACTTAAGACTGTTAATCAATTTATATTATCTTGATAATTTTTTAGGGTAACAAATATCAAGATTCAACACAGACTCCACTGTGTCCTACTTTTGACAAATTAAAAAACGGTATTTCATCAGAATGGTATAATTAATGCAAGTAAATTGATTATACATTATTATTAATATGCCAATTTTATAGTATAAAAAAGGTTAAGGATTTGCTATTAGCTAAAAGGGTATCCTTTGATTCAACACATTTTAATGTTCACAATTTCTTGTAGTTTAATCAATTACTACTCTGTGATTATTTACATGGTCACCAAAAATAGATAGATGTTCAAATGCATTCATTAGTTAGTATGGAAAATCTACTGTTTTATGTACATGCATAAGATCAAGAAATACTATAATCTTTCTTTTAATTATCAGATAGTTCTTAATTAAAAAACGATTTTTAATGCAGAATGAATAGGTGTAGGAAAAATAATTTATTTTACAAAAATGGCTCTAATTATCAGAAAACTGAAAAGATCTTAACTAAGGTATTGATTGATTGATGATTAAAAGCAAAGGGTACTAAAAATCTTTCCATTATAGATCCAGCCTGTCATCTATCACACCTGCAAATCATTTATAAATAAAAAAAGTGTTTGAATTAGAAGATTGTTGCTTAATATTAAATAAGACATTTTTAGACTTTGTAAAATTAGAAGAAAAAAATAATTTAACAAATGGACTGGTATTTTATTATAAAGGCACCCATGTTGGAACAAAAGCAGAATAACATCTATTATAAAGAAAAAATAAACAACAGTATTGTGGAGATTAATGGTATATCAGATGGGGTCAAATGGTAGTTATTCAACTTGATAAAGGATGCAAAATATAGATAATTTAGGTTTGTATTTCAAGAAGTGTTCACTGCCATGGAGTAGAAAGCTTTTAGTTAGATTCATAGAATGCTTTTGATTAAATTACACAAAATTTTAAAATTATTATTGGGCATTTTAAAAATAGAATTTATAGATTAAAATGTTGTGTAAATATATATCATCATCATTTTCAACCATAATCAATACACCATGGTAAAGATTTCTCCAAGTTCAATTCATCTTCCTGATCTCTAGTCCTTCTCCACATCATTCCTGCACACTTTCTTATTTCATCCATAAATCTCAGATGTGGTCTCTTTCTAGGTCTTACTATCCATCTATATTATAGTTTTTTTTTAAAAAAAAACATGGACATGGAAACATCAATATGAATAGAGAAAGTGATAATTGATTAGTAAGATGCAAGATATATGTAATATAAAGTTAGAGAGACAAAAGCATTAAAAAAGTATTATCATTTGATATTTCTCACCTTCAGAAGAATATTCCAATGAATTTAAGTGAAAACTTGCAAATCCTTTTAAAATATTGACAAGACAGAAAAATAAGAAAGATTTGCATTACATATAATATTTTAAAATCTATTATGTCCTGAATTTTTTTTGTTTGTTTATGAGATCAGAATGTTAAAAAATATGTTGGAGGAAAAAAAAGTAAAGATCAAAAGAAAATAAAAGATTTCTATTTTATCATTTTGGATCAAATGTTTATTACCTGGTCTATAACAATAATGGCTTAGAAATTTTACTCCTTGAAATAATAATTAAGATAACCATGTCTGTAGGTCTTCTCATTCTGTTGGAGATAAATGTATACATACATGTACACCATACATCCCAATGAAGAGATGACTAGATTTTACTCTAATCTGTCTGATGTGCCATCTTTGCATCAGTGCATGTGTTACATAGCATCATAGTTTAGCCATACAACAAAAATTTTAACATGATAATATGCCTGGAACATGAGTTATGACATGAAATATGACCATGTATTTTATACTTTAATTCACAATGGTACAAAATGCCAGCATTAAATTTTTGTTTTAAAATAGGAAAAGATATTACTGAAACATTTGAAATTATCTACAATTTGAAGTATGCAAATAAGTATTTACATAATAGATTAAATAAAGTATAACAAGAGGAGTCTGATTTAGTGCAAAACTAGAACATCTGCCTTTCATTATCTAGCTTTTATCTGGTCTGAATAAAATTATTTGTAAGAGGTTTAGGATTTTTTTCTCAGATATTAGAATCATGATCAACCAAGCTAATCATTAAACACTGGTCAGTAAATGAGTATCTGAACACCTATAGGTAGAGATGAAACAAGAATATAAAATTACTGAATTTCTCATTACCTCATTATTGACAAGTCTGGTGAGTACTATCTTTTCCTATCTCTCTGAAAGGGACAGGTGTTTAATTTCCTTATTTTTAGAAATTGGCACAATTCCAATAATTCAAAGCTAACCTATCATTATAATATTTTAAAGCATCTCTAGTTATCTCATCAAGAATTGATGTTTTTCATTTTTAAAATCGGCTATATGAAGCTGGTTATTTTTATCCATACGTTTTGGACATTATGAAAAAATATATCTAAAACTGGCTAAAGTGGAAAATCAATTATCTTTCTGATGTAAATGTATATCTAAAGAGATTTATTCCTAGAGAGCTGAAAAAATTACTCAGAAAGCAAATGAGGCTCTGTTAAAAAAAGAATAAAAGCTTTTTTAAGTATCAAATCCTACATTCCATTAGTTGGATAGATATAACATTTGAATTTTTATCATTATCCAATTGATGATTACACTATTTCCCATCCAGTTATCCAAACTATCATTTTATATCTGTAAATTTATTATCAAAGTGACAATATTTAGAAAACTGCAGTGTCCTCTTTTCAACTTTAATGTATCAATCATTTTAAGGTTTCTTGTCAATTGGTGAATTTCTGACTTTAAATATTTATATTGCTTTCAAAATTTCACATTCAAATTCTTATCTTTTCAATAAAATATGTCATTGTGCCTTTTTAATCAAGTCACCAATAATAAAATTATTGTACACAAAACTTAGAGGATATTGTATTTATATTCATAATAAGATTGCTTGAGAAAATTCCATGCTCCAGTAACACCTTTAAGCATAAAACTTCAAATTATCAATTATGGTGGTCAATAGCTCAAGAGTATAAATAACTTTTAAAAAGTCAACTTGTCTATCAATATATCTGAAATTATACTTGTTTTTTTTTTTAATTATTTTATTTAAACTCTAGTCTGCAATTTTTCCAATAACATGTGACTATGATATATAAATTATTATATATATTCTTTTTAGCAATATTTCTGACTAAACAAAATATTTAAAATATTGGGCTACTAATGGAAATGATGTGATAATATTATCTAATAAGTGCTCTTACTTTTGATGACATAATATCAAGAATATTGTGAAAACAGATTTATTTATTTTTTACTTTTTAATGCATTTATATAAATAAATTCTAAATTTTGATTTTTGCTACTCGTTTATTCTATTTTGATATATATATATAATTATCCATAGGATATCATTATCGGGAGAAAAAATATATAACATTATCACACACTTAACAATAAAAAAATTCAGAAATATATTTTTTAGTAGTTGCCAACAATGACTAGCAATAAAAATAGGATCATTCTAATTGCTGATTGTAAATAGATGATGTATTTGTTCTGGATTTTTTATCGTTAGATGTTTATAATTCTTTTTATATGCATGATTCAATTAAAAATTGTTTGTTTAGCACATATCAAATATTTCTGGGTTGCTATTAACAAAGTAAGGTTATATGCTATTTATAAATATCCAGATTCCAAATAATCAACATTATTATTAGTGGTGAATATTCCTTAATATAATATTTCTGGAGGTAATTTATCCTAGTTTTTAATTAAATCATTGTAGTTAATGACTAATTATAATTTTTCTCTCTCACCTACTTTTATTTTAGATGTATTGATTGATTGTAGATAATCGTGGACAAATCATATTAACTTTATTTGTTTATTTATGGATCTGAGTTTTATCTTCATCAGCTTTAGTTATTATTTATATTTCTTGTTATCAAAGCTTATTATGTACATTATTAATACTTTTAGATTTTTGCTTTATCTGTTAGACATATGTATAAGACTCACAATACACTAGATATCGTCCAGTTATTTTGATATAGAGGCATTTTTGCTATTTATTATAAAAAATCTTGCTCAGATCCTAGGTTTTCGATCATACGACTATCAACTAAGTTTCAACTGATTATTATACCAATTTTTTTAAGCTTTCCAACTGGAAGGAGTTTTGTTATAAAGATTCCAATTTATTTAATATATGTATGCAAGAATCTTCATTATATTTAACTAACACTAGTTACTATATTTTCTCAAAATATTTAGTTATTAATTGCATTATACTAAATAATTCTTATATCATGTACTTGTAATTTACTTAATTACTTTTATTTTGTTAGTTATATTTTAAATTCTTCCCTTAGAATTTTTCTTGTATAAAGATTATATTACTGAATTATTTACTTGTTATTTTAGATCATTAAGCATCACATGACCATCATTTCCTATGCTTACACAAACTGTTAAAACAGTGTGTGATTCGATGCACTGTAACTTCTCCTTGTATGGAGTCAGTAATCTCTCAGCAACTATGCCCAGAGAAACCTATTAGCCACTTTACCTTCCATTTTCATTCCCCACCCTAAGTTTTCCCATAATATGTCCATCCCATTTCCACAACATAATCATTGTCAATTCCATGGCCTTCATATGTAAATCCCCCTTATCTTTTCCCAAACACAGCAAAAAAAAACAATAACCCACTTTTTGTATAATCACTTTGTTCATATTTATTCTTCCATAATTTCATTATTTGTACCCTTTCTGCTTCCAAGCTTTTATATTGAATTAACAGATGCCTAATATTTTCTATACCTTCCTTCCATAACTTGGAGACTAAATCACCCATATTTTTCCATTTACATGCATATTCCCTTGTTGCTAAAGATCCTGTTTGAGTTAAATTAAATCACACACAATGTTCCATTTACTTCTATATATATTTAAACTCTGTTTACTCTCCATATTAGTTCTCCATCTCTCCAACTCCCTATTCTTTATTAATGCATCTATTCTTCTATCCCATTCCTTACCACTATAACACTCAAAACTCATCCTAACACAATTATTCCACTTTTTGTACAAATATACTGATATAAATTTTTTATCCAAATCTTCTGCATACCACATTACTTTTTTCACCCATCTTTTTGCCTGTTCTTTACTCGTAATCCAATTAAATACTATTTTGGCTATTCTTTTATTATCCATAAACTGCAATCTACCAAACATTTTCATTTTGCTTTTTGCAACTTTCATATAAAAACTTGACCATCGCATTTAACAAACTCTTCATACAATAATGCCAGCCAGTGTAAGCCATGGTAATCAATACATGCAAGAAAGTTTATGCATAAAATTTCAATTTACTGTATGAAAAGTTTTGTACTTGTTATTTTTGAAGAAGTAAATAAATGACATATATTAGCAGTAGGTTTCTGTCAATTCTAGAATTAGCTTTGCATACTGTGTCTATATATTTAATAAATAAATTCACTGAATACATTTTAAAAGTTCAAAGTCAAACTATTTTAAAATGTTCCAACATTATAGATCATATTTTTACTTATAAATAGGCAAATTCATAAATATAATTTTTCAATAATAGAACAAAAAAATAACAAAAAATATAAAATTCATAAGTATAAATATTAATAATAATAATAATAACAATAATAATAATAATAATAATAATAATAATAATAATAATAATAATAATAATAATAATAATAATAATAATAATAAAATTCATAAGTATAAATATTAATAATAATAATAATAACAATAATAATAATAATAATAATAATAATAATAATAATAATAATAATAATGAACACATTTAATTAACAAATTTTAAATGCTTTCTCTAGCTAAGCATTTATCACAAAACTTGTTGAGGAATTGGCAATCCTCATTATTTATAACTTACAAGCTTAAGAGTAAAAGTGTCATGTGATCTATGACTCTTATTTTGACTATTATTTAATTAGTTTTAAAAGATATTTTAAATTGCTAAAGATAAATGAAAAAATGAATACTTTTTTATTAAATATTTGTTAAGTTAATAAAGAATTATTAAAATATGTTATTTTAAAATGTTTGGTTGGTCTAAATATAATTATAGAATTAATTAAGAATTAAATATTTCTTATAGTATTAAATAAAAATGATGTCTCCTAATTTTATTGATTTTTAAAAGTACATAATTGACAAATATGTAAATGAAGTTACAATTAGGTGATGAATTAACCAATCAGAATTGTTTTTTAAAGCAGGTATAAAAACTTTGTATAATTAAAAAATTATTGTGAGTCTGATTAAAAGTCTGATAGTTAATCTTATGGTTAGTCTTACTGGTTTAAAATTATTATTTTTGAAGTAGTAATAGTTAAGTATCTTTTTAAAATATAATATAATATTCTTTATAAAAGTAAAGAAAGATTAAATTGATATTAGTATAATTAAATATGTGTGAGTAACTTAAAAAATTTCCTGCCAGCCACTATTTAGAAACTTAATTGGAATTTACTAATAAATCATGGAACATAAACTTGTTATTAGGAAAAGATTTGAGAGAAAAGACCAGAGAATTATTGAAGCACAATTTTAACCAGTGCTATATAAAACTTTATCTGTTGATTTGGGCAGAATATTTCAAAATTACACAAAGATATTGTTTAGAAGTATATGTTATATAACTGAAATATCTGTAATTATAAATTTTAAGGTTTTTGAAAAATATAATTCAAGGAAAAACTATTGGAAAAGATTAAAGGATAAGTTACCTATTAATTTTATGAGTTATTTGAGATAAGGATATAAAATATATGTACTTTCTCTCTCAAATCTTTTAATATTTTATTGACATTATTTTTAAAAAGAGTCATGATATTTTAAAAGAAAGAAAATATCTATTATAAAGGACATATTTTTTAAAATGAAAGTTATATTGGACAAACGAGTATGGGAATATATTTTTAAAACCTGTCGTTTAATTACTATAATTATTTTTTTAAAAAGAAGAAAAAAAATGGATAATAAAATGTCGCACTGATTGTTATTCCAGAATTTGTTAGTCTACTAAATTCTCGTTCCCGATATAAATCATCCCAAAGCAACAATTTGCCACAGCGTGGCAGGATGAGAACTTTGACCACAATTAAACGCATGGGTCTAGGTAATATTAAAACAATAATATTTAACAATTCAAAGATAGACTACTACAAAATACTTAATATAAAAGAATGTATTCGTGGAAGAGATATTCCTACAATCAGGCTGTCAATTTTCATCACCTATGCCATTTGGTTGTAAGGTGCAAGGCAAATACAACATAAGAGATGAAAACTCATTATTTATTCAAAGCATAGGGAAAATTAAACAAAGAGACAAAATTCTTGCTACAACATTCATTTTTCAAGAGACATGGAAGCTATATCAGACTCTCTAATAAAGTTAACAAAGAACTAAACACTAAATACCTAACCCTGTTTAATCAATAATGTTAGTTCATAACTATTCATATTTGATTATATCATATTAATTAGTTTAATAAATTTGAGAATAAAATATAGGATATTATTATATTAGAAATAAATAACTCTTGTAATAAAATGTGGATTTGTCTATTTATTTTATATGTATCTTACTGAAATATATATGTTGGAAATGGAGAGACATCTGTGTTTTATCCTAGAATTACATGCTATTGAATCTGACCACAAGTGATATATCTGTTTCTGGATAAACTAAAACATACATAAGTACACACCAGGAAATAACTTACCTTTTTAAAAACTGGATTTTGAAATAAGTATTGGATAAATAATTATCATTCTTAAAAGATCTACAGAAAAAAGACTGTATTTTGTATCTTTATCAATTGGATTGACATTATTTTCCAAGATTTCTGCAGATATCAAAAAGTTGACTTAACATTTTTATTATTATTGTGTTTTTGTTTTTATGTGCCAGGGAGAACTAGAAAGAAAAAAAAGCTTTCAACAGTGTTCATTGCATAGCAACCACAACTCCTTGGTTTATTAACTGAACTTATTATATAGGACATTCATTTATGAAGAGGAATAGTAACTATAAGTTAAAAATATACTAACAATTAAAATTATAATTTAGTTATAAGATATAAAAAAGGTTACATTTTTTGATATTTTGAATCCTAACAATATTTTTAAAAAGAAAACATTTTAAAGTGCATTATTTTACACTGAATGAGTATGAGTGGTTTACTAATTTTATATTTTATGTAAAACTGGACCAGAAGACTTCAAAAGATGTGAATTACAAATAGTAAGAAGGTAATTTTATTATACTTTTTTTGATACAGTGTGTATTTTCTTAAAGTTTCTTGGAGTTTTAATGATATTTGTATTATGTTACATGAATAAATGAACATATGGATGTGTGAATTGATAACACATATAGATTTTTATTAAGAGATATAATCTATAAGAAATATGCATATATTTATTTTTTATATCATAAAGTTCATTATAACTTTATAAAATGATCATAATTTTGATATGATTCTTTGCTAGATAAACCATATGATATTTATTTTCAAGACATAAATATTGAACAAATATTTTAAAATCAAATCTCATTTGTATTTGAGAATAAGTTTGGATGTGGAACCTTTTCTTATAGTAGTTATGGTTGGATAAAGTGATATGTAACTTTGTTTATTATTAAGAAATTTGCTTAGTTATTTTCTGATGTTAAATGTCTAAATCTATTTGAGATTATTTAAATGGTAGTGACAGTGAGTAAAATAATGAAACCATGAATGCTTATATAGTAGGATGTGCTAAGAAGATGGGATAATAAACCTATATTATATCTGAGAAGTTATTATGCAAATACAGATAATGTAGCCCTGTTCTTTGTATTTATTTCCATGGACAGTGTTTTTTGATCTTTATATTTAACTAGTCTGTAAATGCTAAAAGATAGCCTAAACATTATTTTGAAAGATATTAGATGAATTCATACCTGTTGTTTTTTCACACTGATTTTCCATGTGATTTGCTGAATTATTTTATACTATTGAGTCTTTACTCTAGTTTTTCCTTCATGTCTTATGCATTGTATCGCTATCTGCATTTTATTTGTAAAACATTGTGTAGACTAGTATTTTTAAAAGATGAATGATGGATAATTTTAGAAAAGATGATTTGTTTAAAAAAAGAAAAGATAGATTTTTGATATTGTGAAAAAAATACAAATGATGTTAAATGTATAATGTTGAAGGTGAATATAATTAAGGAATCATAATTTTTCTTAATATTTTTGGTGCTAAAAGAAATATAAACTATTCATAATTTATATTTTGCATATTTTCGATACATTCGATTTTTCATAAATCGACAACATTTTGATAAAGTAATGCATATTTTATAATGAAACATCAAATGAAGTATATTATTGTATGATGAATGCTTATATTTTATTTTATTATTTTTATATTATGATATTTTAAAAACATGGAACACACATCTTAAGTAGAATGTTACCAAGCAAAATTTATTATTTAGTACATAAATGAACATTACACCTGGGTCTCGTTTTACGCGATAGATAGGTTCCTCAGAAAACATGCGCAAATGAAATCGCGCAAAAATAGACGTAACTTACATTAAAAAAGAGGGGATGTGGTCTGTGATTTTTCAAAATTTGTGTAAAAGCAAAGCACCAATGTAAAATTACTTTAAAATTCGCATAAAAAAAAAATAAGGAAATAAAATATGACTAATAAAAAATTTCAAATTTGAAAAAAATTGATACAAGACAAACTTTTTTTAACTATAATATTTAATTTTATTCAAAATAATATATTTTTATGCATAATTTACAGTACAGTAATTTATATTTTTTTATACACATTTTAATTATTATCGCTATTTGCCCCCAAACATGTTCGTTTGCAAACTAGTAAAATATCAGATTCTCATGTGATGTGATGTATTTGGCTTCTCCTTAAATGAAGTCAAGAATATCTCAGCAATTATTCTCACAAGAGGAAATACAACTAGTGCCAAGTTCACTCTCATGTTGCGTTAATAGTTTTCTGTTGACGACGACGATGATTTTATTAATTGTTTATAAACTTAGACTTATGATAATAAAAAGACATTTATTCACCACTGCTGGGAAAAATTTAATTAAAATTAACAACTAAAAATTAAATTCTTATTTTTGCCTTTAATTTTCAATTCCATTTAAAAATCAAATTTCATTTTACATCGCATTAATTTCAAGTTGCCCGTAAGTAATTTTTAAATTGTTAATTACAATTAAAAATCAGATTTTAATTGTGCCCACTGCTATTACTGACCTTTTAAAAATAAACTTGCGGACACTAAATGATTAATAATTGATTACGTTCTTTTTTAAAAAGCAAAAACAGAATGTGATTTAAAATGCAAAATTAACACGCACAATGTTTGAACAAATTTACATTATAATCTTGTAAATTTTAATGTGTGTATACATAAAATGTGGAAATCATGATTTTAATTTCATTATTTCATAAAATCTTACTATTATAAAGCACTGAAAATATTGAAATTACTAAGATTAAAGTAGAATTCCAATAATGTGCTATTACTTTCAATATAATGTAAGTGCACAAAATTTATTATTTAAAGTAATATCGCATTATCGGAGGTCGACTTCCTGTAAAACACGAATTGCGTAACTTCAAAATTGTGTTAAATAAGTCCGCATAAAAAGAGACCCTGGTGTATTTTAAAATTCACTTTCCATCAACCTAAAATAAGCTAATACAATATTGTCAGATAAATAAAATATTTTTTGAATAATTAATACATGATATGTATTTTTAATTTTAAAATTCATAAGCCAGAGTGAAGGCTTATTCATTTATGATTTTTTGAAATGGTAAAGCTGTAATTTCAATGTTTCTTTTATTCTATTTTGTATGTTTTGTTTTTTTTAATTTTAATATAATATTTGAAAGTGTTTGTTTTGAAAACTGTAAATATTTTTTGTATAATTAATTTTTTATAGTATAAACTAAAGTTGTTAAAGTTATTGTTATATATTTGTTGTTTGTGTTATTATTGATCTACTTACCTCTATAGATTCCAATTTTATAGAATTCAGAACTAAACATATTATATATTTTTGCACATTATGATTTTAAAATAATATTATTTAGTTAAACAATATTAATCATTATTCAGAATTTAACACAGCAAAATCATATAGTATAAGATTATTTTGGTCATAATTTATTATTGAAAATACTGCCATACAGTTAAATATATTTATTGTTGCCACATATTGTTCAGATTATACCATATTTATAATATCCATATAAAAAATAAAAAAATTATATTATTATTGTTGTTGTTATCATTATTATTAGTAGTAACTAGATTATTGAGTAGTAAATATTATATCAAATGTTAGTTAGATTAAGTATAGGAGCATTATTTATTATTCTTATTATTGTTGTTGTTTAGGTGTAATTAGGAATGATACAAAATCTTTTATTATACTTGGCTACAGGAAATTATAAATTAGAGATTTTATGTGAAGAACCTGAGATAATTATATTTTAATAACAGAACTATTATTTTATAATATTTTAAAAGTCTTAAGAATACTAGAAATTATATTTCTAATTGAAATAAAAAGAGGGATAGTATTCTTATGGCATTAAGATTGTATCTTTCAGGATTATATTATCTTATTATTATTTATTTAAATCAACCATATTTTTATTATTATCAATTTGAGCTAGTGTAGTGGTATAAATTATCCTAAAATATTTGTAATAATTGTTTTACTATTGTAAGAATGAAAGTTTTAGCCAGAGCACTTATTTTATTTGATTTATGTTTTATTTCTACTTGATGGTGAGGGTACAATATATATATATATATATATATATATATATATATATATATATATATAATGGGCACACATGCCATTACATTATTTCAAAATTAAAATAAAAAGATCGTAAATAAAAATTGATTTATTAAAAAAAGAAAAAAAAACTTAACCTAAAAACTGAAAATTAAAAGTTATATTTAACACATATATTGTCGCACAGATGGAAAACTTTAAAACTATTTAAAAAAAAAAACAAAAAAATGTATTTGAAAGTTTGTTTTTTTTTGTAAAAAAGTAAAGATGTAAAGATTAATGTTTTTCATTTAAAAGCAATGAAAAGAAAAGTATTAATTTGATTCAATATTTAAAAAAAGTCATGTTTTAATCTTAAAATGGAAATGATTGTTTTATTAGTTAAGTGATTGTTCTAAAGGACACTAGCCACTTGGGGCACTTGAATAATTAAATGATCAGATAAGAGAATAAAAAGAAATTAAATGACCATTGCAAGCATGAAGCCACAGCACGGACCGTAAATGGAACATGAGAGCCAGTGACATCATGTTCGATTGATCTGGAAAAATGCTGATAAGAGGCTAATAAAAATATAAAACTCCAAATATTGGAATTGAGTGGATTTTTATTATTGTTGTTGTTTTAGGGCTGACTTTTAATCTAGATATGAATTGTAGCTGTATTGCAGACTTTACATCGTAAAGTCTGCAATAGATTTAATTTCTTGACAACCAGCTGAGGCCTATTTATGACAGTTATGGACCAAAAGGAATGGCAATTAGTGGCTTCATTTTAAAAAAGGACAAACAATTTACATAAGTGATTATGAAGATGGACCTCTAAATCTGCAGAATCCATAAAGTATAAACTTTTACCAATTGAACTTTTTTTTAAATAAATATATCTTCAATAAGTAATCAATCTGTAAAAAAAAGTAATATAAATAAATGGACTCTTATCTGACCAAGAATAGAACTCTAAATCAATTATTAATATTTATTTTTAAATAAGTTTGCTATTTCAATCATTTTCATTTTTATTTATTTATTTATGTTTGTATTTAACTAGTTATTTATTTCTATTTCTTAACTGAAATGTATTAAATTTAAGTTGGGTGTAGATAACTGCATAGATTCATTAACATTTTTTTATTTTTTTTTATTTTCTTATGATTAAAATATATCGGTAAATATGGCACCTCATGCTGAGTGTCCAAACGTGTTTATTCATTTATTTTTTAAGTTATTGGTGTCGATGCAAAAACTTATAATGAATGCCACTGGGTTTATTATAATTTTCTCTCTAAAATTCCATCAATAACTTTATATTTTAATCACTTATGTTCATTTTGAAGAAGTTTAATTTCAGGCTATTTGTCTCATAGTTATGTCAATTCTGGTGGAGGGATATGTGGGTGTTTATATCAATGTAGTGTGAAGCATGTTTAGCATACAGGGCAACATGCCCAACTGAATGTGTGACCCAAAGTCATAATCATTGCACTGTAATGTACACAGATGTATTTCCTGTGACATTGACCCTTTTTAAAAAGCTCTATGGATAGGGAATATAAGTCGGCAGATAGATCACTCTCCCCCATATGTAGCATTTCTCTTTATTTTATATACATGATTCCTTCATCAGACAGATGCACATTCCTGTACTGGACAAGGATTGTGTCACTCAAATAATATCACACTGTTGGATGCACATTCCTGTCAGTGTGTTTTATGCTAGCATCTTCTTATTGCATTGTTTACGACTATATATCTGGAAGCAGGCACTGGGTTGGCTACAAACTTTTAGTCTGAGATTGAATGATTGTTTTGAAAAGTTTTTAACTGAGAAATATATGTAGTCTATCTATATTCAACATTCTAAAGTAAAATATTATTAAAATGTCCATCTGTGTGGACTGTTTAAAATAATTTAAAATAATAATTTAAATTTAAAAATTAATATTAAAATATAAACAAGATAAATTTTATTTCTCAATTTTTAAATATTTATAGGTATGTTAATAAATGTTTTTTGTGTGTTATTACTGGCAGTGGCTTATTTTTTTTTTAATATTAAAAATATATCTCTGTGTATCCATGAAATAGTGGCACGGGCTAATGATTGTAATAAAATATATATGTAAAAATCAGATCTTAACAGTATGTATCTGCCTACTATATAAATTTTCCAGGTTCCAATAGCCTAGTGGCACCCTTGTATGACAGATATGGTAAAATCTCAAATATATATATATATATATATATATATATATATATATATATATATATATATATATATATATATATATATATATATATATATATATATATATATATATATATATATTATACCCTCACTTTCAGGAAATATGTAATTATAATCACTTGATCCAGCTCAGATAAATAACTATGTTCATCTAAAATGTATCTAAATCAATAATAACTATATTCTTTAATAAATATCAATTATCAAACTAGCTTAACTAATAAATAATAATATAGTTCTGTTTTATAAAATTAAATAAATGAATATCTAATAAAAATCATGAGACTATGAAGTGAGTTTACAAGTGGCCGAACGAATACATTAAACCAATATCCCATAGGATATCACCTTAATGGCATAAGAATACTATCCCTACTCCTATTACTTAAATACTACATTTATAGTACTCTTATGTCTTTAATCAAAATTAATTAAGTACATAATTCTTAACAAATTAATCTGAATATTTTTATAAAATTAATTTAACTCAAATTATCTCAGGTTTTTTTAAATTACTTCTAAACTAATTATAACTCTTGTAATTAAGTATGATAAGAAATTTAATATCATTCCCAACTACAACTCAATAATACTAATAATAACCAAAAATAATAATACTAATTTTTAATCTATAATTTACTCTCATATCTTTCTACTTATAATTTTGTTCATGTATATCACATAATAATAATGTAATATAACTTTCTTCTTATTCATATGGCATCTTAAGTAAAAATATATATGATATTATAATCTGAGAATATGTGGCAATCATTACTAAGCTAATTCAATGTAAATCTTTTGTAATTAGTCCATGACCATCATAATAATATAATAAATAAAACTTCTTAAGTAAAATATATCAATAAAAACATTATAACTCTTAAATAACAATTTTATTTGTGATGTGCAAATATTATGTCTTAATTATAATTATCTGTGATTATGTAATTGTGATGTGAAGAAATTGAGTCGACACCAAGATTTATAACAAAACTTAACAAATTTATTAATAAACTTTAACAATAAATTATATACAGTATGTACAATATTCATGCACTTTGTCTTACTCTCATTTAGGTAATCTCACACAAAAGAAAAAATGAATTAAATAAAAAAAATATTAGATACAAAAAAATTGCTTTATAAAATTCTTATTATTGAAATATTACCATAACATCTTTATGGCCTCCATTAATTTTTTTTAAATTATTACATTACAAAAGTATTATTTAAATTATTAATTCACTTTGAATTTATCTTTTATTATTTAGTTTTTAAAACACTATTACTATATCCTATAATTATTCTTAATTTACTCATAGTGTAAATAATCTTAATTAATAAAATACCCATTAACCTAAACCGCTTATTATTCCTCAATATTATGTCAAATAAATGTAAGCATTGATGTGTATTATTATAAAATAATAAGAATAATATAAAATTATGATCACTTGTATTCTTCAAATATGATTTATGTATATTTCTTTTACTTGTAAAAATATGCATTAACATTGAATTTCTTTAAAACTTAATGATTAAATGATATCTTTAGAAAACACATTCCATTCATCATTTATTTATTTGTAATAAATAATAATGAGTCCCAAACATAAAAAAGTTTATGATTCCTTATTAACAAGTTACAATCTTGTATTCTTTACCCTCACTCATATCTTTACTTTTAAACAATATAACCCATCTTATCTTCTTTAATAACAATTCTGCATTTTAAACTTATTCATCATTTCATATTTTAAAATACTAGCCTTTACGATACCATTCAAGCAATATCGATAGTAAATACAAGTAGGTATATGGAATAAATCAGATTTTAATTTAATAGCACTTCTATTAAATAACCATCATGGTCACAGTGTATCATAAATAAGGTATGACTATTTTAGTTCATCACCTTTACCAATAAACATAATGTCCAAGCTATCTATTCAGCTCTATGGAACATTACAACTTCAACATTCAGAAAATAACACTACCATGAACAAATACAAGTTATAGGGCTAAGTTATCTATACTTGCACAATAATCACTATCGTCTATACTTATTCCGATATAAACAAATCCTACCTAAAAATATTATCTTGGTTCTATTTAACTTAATACCAAGCTTACATCGCTAAATCTATTCTTACATTCTTATAATAATAAATAAATTCATGTCTGAAATAACCATCTAACCAATCGATAAGAAAAGATTATTTTATCCCTTAGTAACTTTACACATAAATACAAACAATCAGTATCGATATCCCAGTTTATTATTTTGATCACTTAAAATAAACATTAAATTCCGTTATAATAGAATCATATACTTATATTTCCCTTATATTAAAATGTACTTATAATATTATTAAAAGTATGCATATTCTTTAACATGAATAAACAAATTATAAACTATGTGTATGTATTGTGTTTTTCATAATCATTTCATACATCCACACTAAAATATACAATAATAAAATACATAAGAAAATGATCAATACTTTTATAATTGCTACCATCAATAATATGTATTCCTTGTTGATTATTCCATTAATATTTCTGGATCACAAACTAAATAAAAACATTATTTAAATATCACCCATTCCATATCATCATACTTTAAAATATTAAACTTTTTTTTTTAAAAAAATATTAAAGACTTTTTTTTTTATAATAACTAATCACTAGGTTAGTAAATAATTTAATGTTTTTATGTTCCTACCCTTTTCTATTTTCCAAGCATTATGATAAAAGTTAGTAAAATAGAATTTAAAGTTCATATTTACAAAAAACTCTGACAAAGTTCTTTATGGAAAATGTCCTTCTCATCCTGCAGCATTTGTTGACAAAAACATCTTTCTTTAACGGAAAAAAAATTATGCATGCTTCGATAATCCCCCTTTTATGACATGTCCGATGATTCTTTTAAGAATAAAGAAAATAAACAAAAGTAAGTTGACTTGTAAAATATTCCTATTGCAATACAAATAGTTCAGGTTCTTCTTTTATTTCCAACAGTAATTATTAAATGCATTTTTTAATCGTCTATTACGACATATCTCTTCTAAAAACTTCACTTCTTTCAGTTAAATTTCCCATAAGTCAATGTTCTTGAGTAGAACACGGTGTCCGATAGTATGTATTATTATAGTTTTAAATATTCTTATAAATACTTTTCCGAATATATTCTGTATGTCCAGCTTACAAAAACTATTATTTTGAAGATTTTTCCAATGTAATATCAATTATTGTACTAATAATCTTCATTTTTTTAATTTTTTTAAAAATTATATTTTTCAAAAATCAATTTCAATATTTCTTTACAAAGAAATATTTTAGCATCTTAAATAATTGTTATTTCACATTAACATTTTTTTTAAATAACTATTCTACTTTAAAATAGCTTTCAGAATAAAAATTTCATATTTTCCTTTCCATCTCTGATGAGCATATCTGAATCTTTTTCATGAAGTTCTGTCTATTAAATTGACTATTACATTAGCATGAATGCTTAACATAGGCAAAATTATGTGCCTATTAAAACAATAATAATTTGATATTTTTCTACGTAAATTTAAGTGCAATGATGATTCCTCTATGTCTAAGTTGATGGTAAATTAGATGAAATAGATCAGCAAGTAAGAAATTAATTAATTTTTTAGCCACTCATTTTCATATCATGATCTTATAATAATAAATTACTGTACTTTTAGAATTTTACAAATGATAAAATTGACTATTGCTAATTCATAATTAGCTAAAGTTGCAGTAACAGTAACAATGACAGTAAGGATTAAAATAAATAGTAGTCTGCAAATTTGGTGCAGCTCTTAAATACTCCAGCCTACTCCACCTTTGATTGGTCCATTAAACAATGCTTTTTTCCATAATCTCAGGCATAGAATGCCAGATTAAATTTAAGACTAATAATAATTTATTAAATATTTATTTTTATTATATTATTCAATTCTTAATTAATTTTCATATTTTATTTACACTTAATAAATACTTTGGATATAACTTTTAAAAATCACATTTCAATATTTATTACCATTTCTACCCTTATTTTAAACAAAATGTATTTATTTTCAACATAAAACACAAATCTAATTTTATTTATTATATTCACTTTAAAAACCTAACCTAATATTTATAACAGATAATATTATTTTATTTTCAAGCACAGGTGTGAATATTACACATCATGTGATTTACAAAACTAAATGAGATGCTAATAATTTAAATGAAACTAAAATAAATAATTTAATTTATAAAATATTACATAAAACAATATTATAGCACAATTTTAAAATACTTATTTTAATATTATAAAATCGAATATACACTTTACTCACTACGTTATTACTTCTAATTAAAGTTTTTAAAAATATAACTACTAAAGACAATTATTATTATTGAATAATCTATTCATTTAACTTTAAAGTATTACTTTTGAAATTTACCTTAATCATTTATTTATAAGACTTATTAAATCAGTATTTCCTATGGCCAGTTCTCCCAACCATACAATCTTATAATGATTTTTAGTTAACTGTTTTCTTACAAATATCAACATAATATTATACATTAATTATTTTACTTGCCTTAACTAAATTATTCAAAGATACATCATTTCTTACTTAACTTTAAAATTTTCCAGTAAATTGATAGAAATAATCCATTCTGACCTAAACAAAAGGGTACTATATATATATATATATATATATATATTATATTTATATTATATATATATATTATTTTATATATATATATATATATATATATATATATATATATATATATATATATCAGGGACAAAACATCCATGTATTGAACAGAATGAGTGCTTCTGTAGAAAAATTCACTAAAACTTTCAAAAGCTTTAATTAAAATTCAATTTAAAAAATTCACTTTCAATTTTTTACCAATAGTTGAATTGTTTTTATGCATGCAAAGAATGAATTTCACTAATACATTCTCATTGATTGTAAGACATTCAATGCTAAGATCTAATTTACAGTTAAAAAATTTTTAAATGTTAAAAGGATTTGGAAGATAAAAATATATTGATAATGTATTATAAGTATAAAGAATTTGAATTCAGATTTTCAAGCACCCTTCAACTATCCACACTATCTCATACAACTGATACACATGACCACACACATGTAGAAAAGATTAATAATCACCAATATATGTATTTCGTATATAATGTATTATCTATATTTAAACTAATCATAGTCTGATTATAATGAGCAATTTAAATTCATTATTTTTTGTATATTGTTACTATTGTCTTTCAATTTTTTTTACCAACAGTTGAATTGTTTTTATATACACAAAGAAAGAATTCAACTAACACATTCTCATTGATTATAAGAAGTTCAAACAATGCTAAGATCTAATTTATAGTTAAAACTTTTAAGAATGTTAAAGGGATTTGGAAGATAAAAATATATTGATAATATATATTCTCTGGAGAGTTTCAAATTATTCTAGATGTGTGTAATATATATATATATATATATATAGTGCTATTATGCAAAAATTGTTGTGGCAAGTGAAATAAAAACATTATTAAAAAAAGAAGTGTGCTTCTGTTCCTAAAAATGTCATGGTTTGTCACTGATATATATATATATATATATATATATATATATCAGTGATATATAGTATAGTGTATATACAGTTTTGGTTTTATATATATATATATATATATATAAAACCAAAACTGTCTAACACTATACTAGCAAAAATAAAAATGCAAAACCATAAAACAATACAGTACTAGATTAAATTCAAAATTTTACCAAAATCTTACACAACCATGGTTTCATCTACTACAAATAGACCTTCTCAAGTGAAAATCAACCTAAAGAAAACATATATATATACAAACAAACAAACCTTCCCATAATTCATTTCAAACTCCACCTTCCCTTAATATCAAAAGAAGTCTTCATAAGATTGATAGCCTCAGAATCAAGGAGTTTTATCATCAAAGTCTCCTTTATTCTTTATTCTTTGGTATTTAATAATAATGTTTATAGTCGTGATTTGGATGATAAGAATTTTGTTGGTAAGGATGATGATTATATGTCTTTACCATTTAAAGCATCAATTTATAATTTGGTTTATAGGAATAGTCATTTGTTAGGTGGAAAGAAGGTTGCATGGAGGAAAGGTTCTGATTTGAATTCATTACTTAATGGTTCAAAGCAGTCTATTGATAGTAGGTCTATTCCTGGTATTGTTTATAAAATTCCATGTAGTTGTGGTAAATTTTATGTAGGCCAGAGTAAATTTAGTCTTAAGGAAAGGGTTAAGGTTCATATAAGTAGAGTTAAACATAGGTATCTTAACTCAGCTTTATATATTCATGAATTGAATACAGGTCATAGAATATTGTTTGACAATGCTTCGAGTTATTTTTTATGAAAAGAATGAGTTAAAAAGAATAAAGGAGACTTTGATGATAAAACTCCTTGATTCTGAGGCTATCAATCTTATGAAGACTTCTTTGATATTAAGGGAAGGTGGAGTTTGAAATGAATTATGGGAAGGTTTGTTTGTTTGTATATATATATGTTTTCTTTAGGTTGATTTTCACTTGAGAAGGTCTATTTGTAGTAGATGAAACCATGGTTGTGTAAGATTTTGGTAAAATTTTGAATTTAATCTAGTACTGTATTGTTTTATGGTTTTGCATTTTTATATATATATATATATATATATATATATATATAAAAATGCAAAACCATATATATATATATATGTTTATATATATATATATATATATATATATATATATAAACATTAAAAGGATTAATTTTGATGAAGCTAAGGTCATCTTATTTGAGAGAAATAAAATGAAAAGATGAATTAAAGAATCTTTATTATGAAAAATTTATGATTCTGAATGTTGTTTCTCCAATAAACATCACATGACCACCACCTCTTATGCTTGTGTATGACTGTTGTTAAAATAGGCAAAATCTACTATATATATTGCCACACACAACAAGCTAGAGTAATCAATGGATGCCAGAAGGCTTGTGCATAAAATCCCCATCTAGTACCTACTCATCCAATATCCCCAGATTAGTTTCTGGCTTATGTCCTTCATCAGTGAGGAGCCTTGGATCTGAGAGCCCTGCACCTAGATCTTAGGATCTAATGCAACCCTCCATCAAACACCTTTTATCTCCATTTAACTACAGAATTATGAGTCTTAAACTGAAAACACCTTAATGTCTTCAATTCAAGCCCATTAGCTTATATAGTCATATGGGTCTGAACCCAGTTCAGTACCCATACATTTTGGTGTCTTTGGTTCTTTAATAACTATAGCTACCACTATCCTATTAGGCAGGATTCGTTTTAAGCCAATAAATGTCACATTACCACCACCTCTTATGCTTGTGTATAACTGTTGTTAAAACAGGCAAAAGTCACTATATATATTGCCACACACAACAAGCTAGAGTAATCAATGGATGCCAGAAGGCTTGTGCATAAAATCCCCATCTAGTGCCTACTCATCCAATATCCCCAGACTAGTTTCTGGCTTATGGCCTTCATCAATTATCATAATACTACTTTATGTGAATAAATTAATTAAAGTTTTGATCCAATATAATAGGATAATATCTAAAATGGCTCTTAGCAGAAAAAACGTTTCCCCACTCCTGCCCTAAGATATATAATTTTAACCATTGTAAGAAGCTGATTTAAAACTCTTATTATTACATAAAGATTATGTATTTCCAGCTCTCCAAATGATTGTTGATCGATTTAATAAATAGGCTTAAAATAAAGGTGGACCGCCCATTTTTTTTAAACATTTATTAGCAAGAAGTGTTGGCTATTCATAGCACATGGGTGGAAGGGTAGTTTTTTTTATATCAATATGATGCACGCACACTTGTAGGGATTCCACCCTTCTTGTTAAAAGGAGATTGCCTTGACAACAATTTGAAATTGTTGATTGTTATTTACATTGGATTTGTTTAAGTGTTGACTGTTTTCTAATAGATTGTTATATATATATATATATATATATATATGATAGATGAAAAAAGTGTACTGGTATAATGTAGAAAAAATAATTAAGGATAAAAGAAAGTGGGTTAAACTTGGAGAGATCTTTGAAAATAGTTGAAAATGGTGATTATATATATGTATTGCACCTTTTTTATTTAGTGAATAGTAAAATTTATTGTAGATTAATTTACTTAGTATTTTATTTTATCTCTCTCTCTAATAAAAGTAATTCAATTACTTTTAAGTAAATTTTGATTTTTAATGAACACGTTCACAAAGTCTAAAGAAATCATTTTATTTCATTTAATACAATCATTTTAACTCCACAAACCATGTTTAAGTACATATATATTTAAGGCTATAACCTTAATACTATGCACCTTGAGCTTTAAATTTGCCAGTAGAGGGACCTCTGCAAATCTTCAACACAAAATAACTCTATTTATACATTTTTAGATCCAAAACAACTTTACTTTCTGCAACATCATTTGTCTGTTTCCACATTACTAACATTATTATACTTGTCATATGCATATCTTAACAATATTTAGAATTCCTGACATTGTAAACATCCTTTTTTTCTTTTCTCTATCTTTTCTTGCTATTACATTCCCAAAAATTCTAATCATCAATAATTTACTAATAAATTTTCTCTTCTCTTACCTTGTTATTTATTTTTACCAACTTGTAAATAAATTAACTTAGTGAATCTATTGCTCTTAAAATGATCATTTACAGAATGATTTTTTGCATCATTAACATAAATGTGTAAAAAAAAGTAGTTATAAAGGATTTGAACTCAGGCTTTTAAGCTCATTATATCCGTCCAATCCATCTTATACAACTGATACACATGACACATACAGAGATCATTTATCTTTTTCACATGTATGCAGTTGTGTGTATCGGTTGTATAAGATAGATGGATTGGATAGATATAAGAAGCTTGATAGTCTGAGTTCAAATCCTTTATGATTAGATTAAGTTTAGTATAGATAATATACATATATTTAAAAGCAATTATTGAGATGAAGCATTAGATATAAAAAAAATCACATTTAAAATAAAAATATAAAAGAGTTGTAATGATGTTAAACCAAATATTTTCCATAACTGGGACAATTCATTTCTAACTTGAAAACACTAAAATTTTATAAATTGCAAATTGCCTACTAAAGGAATCTGATTCAACAGCAAAACTTTTAGAACGTTATTGGCATTTGATGGACACTCTTCATATAATTCCTTATAAATTTCATGAGATACACATGAAGTATTATATACTTTTACCAGATTTATAGACTATTTTATAACAAGTATTAATAAAAGTTGGAGCCTTAGCGTTAGCCAATGTCTATCGTGTGGATCCTTAAGTTTAACCCCTTTGACTATTAATCATTGAATTAAAAGATACTCCTAAATAAATAATTTAAAATTTAACCAGTAAATATTCATTACAATTAATTGATAAAATTTATTCTGCATTATCAGTTGCTTTAATTATTCTTTTGTTTATATATATATTCAAAAAAAAATATTAAGGTATACTGTTAAAAATACTTTAAAATAGCCTGTTTTAAAATGTTGTTTAGGGATCCAAATTCTAGCTATGCCCTGGCATTAACTAAGACTTCTAAATCATTATTCAATATGTCAATGATTTACTTCTTATCTTTCAGAAGTCTTTTAAAATATATATTGTATATACAATTATATTGATCGATACTTATAAAGCTATCTTTTTTTTTCTTTAAATAATGAAACTAAATTTTTATCGTAAAAAAAAATAAATAATGAAACTATTGCTTAAAGTAATTTTTCCCAAGCAGAAAAAGAAAATTTAGACAACTGCAAGGAGAATAATTAAAATTGACATTCCTCGAAAGTTTGCTTTACAAAATCTTTTTAAAATTTTAGTTATTTAATTTGGGTTTAAATAATAAAAACTAATAAGTAGAAAATTAAATTAATGAAATGAAAAGAAGTTATTCAAAAGAATTTTATAAATTTAAAAATCTTTTTCTTTAAGAAAAATAATATGTTTTATGACTTATCAAAACTAATTACGGAGAATTTATTTAAGAGTTTTTCAACACTAAACTTTACTGTGAAACTAAATACTATTTATTGCTTAACAATATTCGGAGGAATTGGTATAAGCCTTATAATAATGAGTATTCTAAAATATCGAAAAGTCCATACTTTATTTATAAATACTTTCACTTTTTATCTATAATCGATTAGAGATCTGTTTATCAAGACAACATTTGTTCTTTGCACTAGCAGGTTAATATATATATATATAAACTTTATTTTAAAATTTTATTCTGAAATTTGGATACAACTCATAAGATCAAATTATTGATGGGATACATTAAATGGTATTTATGCAAGGAAAAGCTCAATGATGAAACGTCCTGTGCTGCACAATTTAAAAGAACTAAAAGGTTCATAGGAGCCAAGGAAAGCGCCAAAATTTGATATCTTGGAGATTGATGACTAAGCTTGCATGACTCGAAATGTATAAAGGTAACACCAAAGTTCTGTTCATGGAAAAAAACCACATAATTACATAGATAAATCAGATCCTTCAGCATAAATTCCAAGGGTGTAATGCCCAGGATCTGAGAGAGGTTTGAAGAGGGAGGCAAAAAATAACCAATCCCAAAGGAATGCATCATATCCAGTAAGTCGTTAGAAGATTTCCATCTAGCTATGCAAGGTACCATCCCTAGGGGGGCATAACAATCAACTTCCATGTGGCTTCAAAAATGTAGTGAGGCAAATTCTGGCCCCTCTTCCGAATTTTTTTAATTTTGTTGATAAATAAATGAAGCAGATGATCCAGAGCATGATTGAAGGTAATCCAGCAATGGGTGAGCCATAGTGAAAATAATATGAACGGTGATGAACATATCTCCAGGATGGATCCACATGGCATGTTGTCAATGAGAGTAGATAATGTAGGCCTTTTGTCTTTTAGCATAGAGGCTATAAGGTCTCTGTAATGTTGAAGGGAAAGATAGTGACAGAGATGTAGAGAAGTTTCTTCCTCTCTGAGACATAGGGAGCAAGTGGAATCAATGCTTGAGAAATCTTGGCAATGTACAAAAAAATGTTTAGTAGACAAGGCATTCAAGTTAGTTTTCAACAGAAAATCAAAGAATTTACTATACTTTTATAAAAAAAAAAACATGTGCCATAATGTAATATTAGTTAATTGAAGAAGTATAATTGTGATATATATATTATAACAATCGAAATGAAAGTGAAGATCGAATCTAACCGCAAAAACCATATCTGCAACTACCAGGGCGCCATCTAGGCATTTGAGCCTAGAAAAATTTATAGAGTAGGCAGATACGCGCTGTTAAGATTCCACTTTATCTAAATATTCCGATCGTTAGCCCATGTCACTAGCTCAGCAGAGACGCAGAGATAAAAATCTATATCTTAAATATAAAAGACTAAAAGCCACTGCCAGAAATTAACACATAAAAATATTTATTTACACACATATAAAATCATTCTAAATTCGAGGAATAGGTTTAACATTTTTAGATTTTTATATTACTCTTTAATTGTACATTTACATAAATTTCAATGAGTTTAATATTTTATTTAGATGGTCAAGTATGAATAGACTACATAGATTTGCATTTGAAAATAAAACATTCTATCCCTATTTAACCTTAGGCTAAAATTCGTAGTCAAACTGGCATCAATCCATCTGATACATTTATGTATTCAATGTAGCATGAAAATACAACAGCACAAATATACTATACTGTCAGGAATGGACATCTGAACAGTGTAGTTAGAGAAAACATTGACTCTTGTCTGATACAGGAATATGACGTCTGTATAGCAAGAAGAACAATAAAATAAAAACTCCATAGGAAGGGACCGCGATCCTTTTTGCTGACTTACAATCCCATCCATAGGCAAAGGGTTGGTCCGATGCATTCAGCGATTCTGCACGTAGCGAAACTTATACTACATCTACTAATTACACAAATATATCCAATCCATTGAGCCAATTCAACCACGAAACATATAACCTAAGATTACCCTCCCCTAATATAACTTTACAAATCTATATAGCCATTCACGCCCGACTTAAATTTAACATTTAAATACATTCGCACAATGCATTTTATAAAATTTGTTTTAAAATGTTGAGTACAGATCAGCTGCACAGATTCCACGGTCAAAAACATTTCAAATTAAACACAACCGATCAAAATACAAAGTCATCTATAAACGTCACTTACATAGGGAATATATAAATCCCATTAGCATTCATCGTAAGATGCTTGCAGTGATATCGTTGACCCATATATTCTAATCGAATGTGACAACCACAACATTATCAACCGCTAACGAATCTATGCAACGTCTATACCCAACCTAAATTTCATCATTTAAAATTTAAACAATAAACAATTTATACAATAAGAAAGAAAAAAATGGAAATGATTTTTATCAATCGGAAAACATATAAAATTAAACATTATTAATTTGATTTAAAAACTTACAAAAGTCAGATAAGAGTCCGTTTTAACATTTAAGTTGGCTTGTTTATTAATTTGTAAAACTTGACGAAAGTTCGTAATTGATTTTAATAATTGTTCATTTCATATAGCTTATGGTAGAAGAGTCCAGGTTTCTGCTTTTAATTCCCATGATGCCTCCATTGGAAGATAATGTCCTGGAGATGGCAATAGCTGGTTCAAGGTATCACAGTCTTTTCATTTTTGTTTTAAATAGAGAGTGTGGTATGTGCGTCCTACCACAATTCTCAAACACACAACGCTGGAACTGCCCGAAAAAACTGTATTTCCCTTTTTATATTATCCACACAGATTCAATCAACAAAACGTCACTAATCCATCACTTTCATTAGGGTCCGAGCCAAGGCTTAGTGCTTCCATTGGTCAAGCTAATTTCTCTTTTTTTCTTATCTATCTTTCATCAGATCATTTTAATTATACAAGAGCCCACGGCTAGCTTGCTTTTCAAACAATTTATAAACAATCATTTCCATTTACAGATTACATTAATTAATACCTGTTTTTATTTTTAAATCTTGTACTTTTTTATAAAAAAAAGTACGTTCAAATACTTATTTGTTTTTTTAAAAAAAAAAAAAAAATTTAAAGTTTGGCATCTGTGCGAATGTATATATATGTTTAACAAACATTTTAATTTTAGCGTTTAGTTTTTTCCTTTTATTTGCGAACTTTTAAGTTTTTATTTTAAATTAATGTAACAACTTTTTTATATATCGTTACAATATATATATATATATATATATAAACCAAATATCTAAATGAATAATATATTTTTTCAAATTTTATTATCTCAATGCATTTACCATCTTAGCTCAATTATATCGTAACCATCTATCAGACCAAAAGTCACAGTGGCCTCTCTCATATTGAATGCATTTTTAAAACACCCTGCTTATCTTTATTTCAAGTGAGTAAGACATGCATCAGTCGTATTGTAACTTTGACATCATACATATGTATGTGGTCATGTGTATGGATAGTATAAGATTGAATGGATAGCTGTAAGGAACTTGAAAGTCTGAGATCAAGTTCTGTCTAATTACATTAAATTTAGTATAGACAATATATATATAAAGAAAAAAATTAACGGTAAATTCAATATTATAGTTTACATTTAATAGTAATGAAATAAAAATATTAATGGAAGAAAGAAATCAATCATAAAAAGAGGAAAATTAAAGAGGCAATATTAATTGATAAATATAAGAACAATGTTATTAATATGCAAATTGCAAATATGGCCATACACACCTTATGGAAATATACATAACATTAACTTTAAAATTTTGAAATTCAGTTAAAGCTGACCAGGATTACCACTTAATCGAAAGTGCTACAAGAGAATTTAGACTATAATATTGAATTTACCGTTAATTTTTTTTCCTTTATATATATATATTTTATAACGAGTATCGTATTTTATATTTATATATTTCAATAAGTATATTAATATATATATATTTTAAACTTCTATTTCATCACAAATTTCTGAAACATATGAACAAAATTGAAAAAATGAAATGACCCCAAGATGTGCATTTCTTGGTGAAATAGAACTCGTCAGTTGGTCCAGATCACAATCTCCTATACACACTTTCATCATTTATTTAAGATTTTATATATAGCAATTTACTAAAGTTTATTTATAAGTATCAAACTTTATGAACTCATTCATAACTTTGCTACTAATGACATTATAGAATTATATTAATAATTATTACTTTTATTTACTTTAAGAAACAATGCACTAAAAACAACAAAAAAAAAATTCTTCACAATTGGGATTGTTATTTTTAACTTGAAATAAAAGCATGGGCTATCCAGGAATTAATTAATTCAATGGAAACTAGTTTGAGATACCCCCCCCCCCCGCACTCTTATTTCAAGTTAAATATTAAAACGTAAATTGTGGTTAAAAAAATATATTTTGGGGAGGTTAGTGCTCTATTTCTCAAATTAAATAAAGACACTTATTTACAAAATATTTTTTTATATATTATTTTTTAAGGTTTAGGCTTTGGATATTTTACTACTGACTTTTTGTAACTATTCACATTTAAATTTAAAAACTGAGAATATAAACAGTGTCACGATAGTCTTAGTATAATTAGTGCATGTGGCTTCAAAATGTTTTTTTATGAAGGCAGTGTTTTAAAAAAGCAAGTTTTAGTTAAACAATTAAAAAAAATTAAAATACCATTTTTATTTGCACAGTAATGCAAAAAATATATTTGCTACCTATATAAATTATGTATTTGTCTTCAATATCTTTGTAATTCATAGTTAATGGATCAATTTTGATATTTTTTAATATTATTAAATGTAATAAAAATCTTTGAGACTAATTAATGTTTTGGCTTTACCAGAAATTACAATTCTAGAATCAAAAAATTGCCAGGTTCTCCCATTTTCTGGATGAGTTGTATTTTCCATTTGAACAATTGACATCATTTATTCTTCAATTTTATTGAAGAATAAATACTTCCAGTTAATCTAAATTTACTTTTATAACAGTAGTAGGGCTGTTTGACTGCGAATTTTACTGAATTAAAAAAAATGTCGATTATAATGATAATGTTTTTAACTGTCTGCTGATGCAATAATTTATTAATGTTTTTTTTTTTTAATAAAGTTCGATTTTTTGGAAGCTTTTATGCTATTTTGTTTTCCTGCTTTACAATGAGTACAGTTATGGCCGAAATATACATTCAAAAAGAATATTGCATAGAAAATTTGGAATATAATGAAAATATTTTAATGCATGTTTTAAGCACAAGTGCATGTGTGATGCAACTGTTCCCAAAAGCTATTAATATAAAATAGTTAACTAAAAATAATAAACTAGCTAAGCACTTTCAAAGGAACTTGCCTTCATAATCATAGCTTGTTAATACATTTAATGATATGCAAATATGCTAATTCCCTTTTTTTAATTCCATTTTTTCGATAAAGCGTAGCATGTATTCTTCCTATTTATGACATCACTATCTCGTGAAATGAATAAAGCCTCATTGATTTTTCTTTTAAGATCATGTTTTTCTCCCACACGATTGTGGGATTGTCTGGAATGCACTCGTGGTGACTTATGCTCTGGTGCTGATAAAAAACTGAATAGGTAGAAGGATCGTTGCGAGCTCTATTGTATGAATATTTATGTTGTACTAATCGTGTGGACAAAGATGCTCTACTTTCCCCATAATATATGCCTTTATAATTATTGTTGGAACATGCAATATTATATACTGTATGGGGATCTGTAAAAGTGGAGTTTGGTCTTTAGTGTTATTAATTAAATTGTTAGAATTTGGAGGGTTCGAAAACAAAGCTGATATCTGTTGTTGAGGATGGAATGCAATTTCTTGTGTAAATTGGATATATATGGAAGCAATAATCTGGGTTTATCCTGTATGATGTGGGTGTTAAGCTGTTTATTTTGTATATGTAAATTTTTTTGTCAACAATGGACTGCCTGAACCCTAAATTCAATAAGTCATCTCTATATTCTATTACATTTGCTTTTACATCTGCCTCAAATTTACATAACAATCTGTTTCTGTGCAAAAAAGATGCTAGACCAGATAATTTATATTCTATTGGTGTGTTAGAAAAGAAAAATCAAAGAAGCCTTATTCATTTCACGAGAGAGTGATGCCATAAATAGGAAGGACATGTGCTACGCTTTATCGAAAAAATGGAATTAAAAAAGGGAATTAGCATATTTGCATATCATTAAATGTATTAACAAGCTATGATTATGAAGGCAAGATCCTTTGAAAGCGCTTAGCTAGTTTATTATTTTTAGTTATCTATTTTATATTAATAGCTTTTGGGAACAGTTGCGCCACACACAGACTCGTGCTTGGTTACATATATTTTCCAAAAGTAAAAAATTATTTGACTTAATGCATGTTTTATTAAATGTAATTAATTATCAGTATATGACAAATGTTTTACTCTTGGATGTTATAAGTAGCATATTAGCATGTTAGTTGGCTCTGGATTATGCACAGTTGCTTCATGGGATATAACATTTTTATTGGAATATTTCACAATGTTAATTCTAGGCTTCTCAAATCTTGGTGAGAGAAAGACTATGATCAAAAAAAAAAAACACACAATCCATATGGTTGTGTTCTGTATAACCCAAAATTTACGCCATATAAGGTAATCTATTAAAGATAGCTACCTATATAATCAATATCCAAAATATTTATCAAAGTAAATCTTATATTACAAGTAAAATATAAAGCAATAAAATAGATCTTACTATCTATCTGAATTAATTAGTTAAGTGTTTCCAGATCTATCTATATCTGAAAATTTTTGCCACAGTTTTCTCAAATATTTTTTTTAAGAATCTTCTTTTCTAAGGGAAAAAAACAGACATATAGATTAAGTATAAATTTTAATTATTTTGATAGTCAGTTAAATCTGAAATATCCATTTCTAATCTATATTTTTTTTTTATTCTATCCGGAAATATATATATATATATTTCTAATCTATATTTTTTTTTTATTCTATCCGGAAATTAATAATTGAAAACAAACGTAGAATCGTCTATCCTGTCCACGTTTCCATCAAACATCTTGTAACATGGTTATCTCCATTAAACATGAACTCAGTTAGTTGATCTAATAATATTAATAAATAAATAATCGATGTCCTTATTGCTTCAGACTTTATGAAAAGTCCATGTGTTAGAAACGTCTGAAGTGGAATCAATATATGGATCATATACTCCAGAGTGTGATTCTCTGTCACTGCTGGAAATCTTGTAGGAGAAATGATAGTAATTATTATTATAAAGGATAATGATTTTTTACATTGACAACAACAAATTTATCTATTGATAATAAAACTGAATTGAACAATTGTATATTAAACAAAGTACATTTTAAATTCTTTGATTCTTGCAGTAATCTGTAAACAACGTTCTTTAATATGTAGTATCGTATTCATTTTAATAATAATTTCTTTCTTTAACTTCAAATACTTTTATTTTATTATTCGTATCTTTAAAATATAATTTACTTTATTTATAGCTCAAATGATTGCAATTTCAATCTATTGAGATTATACACCTTCACAGAGGACAATCGAAACTATTAATAAGATTTATCTTTTTAAACCCAACAAAATATGATAATATTTTATTATTTTAAGATGGATATTACATGTGTCCATTCTATAATATGTAGAAGAATTTAGAATTTCTGCTCAAATGATTAAATATTGTGATACATCTTGTTTTGCTGCTAAAAGAGTAAAAGAATTACATATCTAAATAATAATAGAATTTTTATGGAATATACTTAATAAGTTATCATTGAAGTAAAATTTGTGTCTGCAAAATGATTAAGTCTTATAAAAATGTATGAAATTAGAGGGGATTTAAATCCAGACTTTCAAGCTCCAGTTAGTCATTTACATGTAGATTAAAAGTGTATACAATATATTTCTATTTAAATATAAAAATATATGAAACAACTAGTCATATATTATATATTATTTTTAATATAATAAATACAATCAAACTAATTGTATGATCTCAATATTTAAAGTCACATTAAAAAGAGTGCCCAAATTAAATCACTGCATTGCTATTCCCTTATAATATATCTGCATTGTCTTCTGTAAAACACTTTTCAAATGTGGTCTCTGAAAGCACATGCCATATATTCTCATGCTACATATCTAATAGTTGCTGATAATTTTTGAGTTACTATATATATAGTTGCTGATAATTTTTGAGTTATTATATATATATATATATATATATATATATATTAAACTAAAACACTGGAATTTACATTTTCGTATACCAATAAATAAATATACACAAATTATGAAAGGTTGGCCATTCATATTTGATTTTTAAATTTTAATCATAAATTCTGCTCAAAATGGAAGTCTTACTGTAAGATACCTGTAGCAGTTATTTATTTATTTATTTACTTACTACTATTTTGAAAATTGTAGAGTTTATTCCATTGTTTTATATGTATACATATTCTAAAGATAATAAACTTGTAATGAATAGAAGGCTTCTATGTAATAATGTAATACAAGCCCTATTCATGAACTACCTATTCTGAATATGTTATGTCTTAATTTATAAGAAAGATCCCAACGAATCATTTAAACAAACTTTATAAATAAATCCCACTTTTTACAATGCCAATGTATTGTCAAGTAAAACATGACTTGACTACTATTATCTTATCTCTAGTTTATTAGATAGTAATAAATAATTTATCTGATAAATATATGAATATCAATATAAGATAAAGTAAGCATTACTTAAATGTTCAATTAAAAGGTTCTTTGGGAATCTGGCTTGTGAATAATAATTTTTGGACTTAATTATTCCAAGAATAGGCTTATATGATACAGTCTTAAGCTAGCACAATTGTTAAAGAAGGTAGCATGCTTTAATTCTGTGTTGCTCAATATTTTGAAGAGATTTCTAGTAGCCAATTTAATAAATTGGCTCTCTTTTTTCTTGAATATTTATTTTTTACTCCATTTTTTAAAAAAAATTGTGACAAATATAACTTTAAAAATTAAATGTAATCATAACAATAATTTATCAACTTTTCAAAAAAAAAAAAAACTTATATCCATAATCAGAATTATATGTTCCTGTAGTTTTCATCTAAAAATGTATTTTTAATGCAAAAGAATTATTTCCATGATTTTAATGATTTATGCAAAAAAATATAATGCAATGCAATTTTTTTAAAACATTAAAATTCCACTCATAAAAATAACAAAAAAATAACAGCTATGGTAATTATAGAAACATTTATTTTATTTTTACCAAAAATTACTTTCAGTTTTATGGTATTACACTTTCATTGATGTCTATTCTTCTCTGAATCTAAACATCATATAATTATCAAAAAACAATTTTTTATCTAATTTTACAAAATGCAAAAAAAATTATGATAAATTACATGTAAACTTACAATTTTTAATTTTAAGATTTAAATAAAAGCTGAGATCTTGCATATGCACTGACTATTTTTTAATGTAATGCCTTTTGCTCTGACAACTTGCCCATTCTGCTTTGTTTCCTACTTTTCTCAAAATGTTGTCCTCTAGTGATTTTAATTGGAATTAATATATCAACATTTTATTTGAGTTCAAGTTTTTACTAACAAATGAATGCAAAACTTATAAATAAATGCGATAGATAGTACCTACAATTGATATTCTGTAATCCAAACAGGTCAAATTACTTAATGCAATTCATGATCACAAACACACATGTATATTGAAATGATATATATCTTAAGGAATATATTTCATTAGTGTTTAAATTAAGAAAATGTATAGAAAATAAATTTTATTAATTTAAAAGTGTGAAGTCATTGATATGTTTAAAGTATTGCATTGTTATTATCATATAAAAATATTATGCTCTTTTAATGGATAAAAATTGATTTTGTTAAAATATGATTTAAAAGAAAGTCAATTGTTTAATTTAAAATAGTAATTGTAAAGAACTGACAATGACTTGTTTTAAACACTTTTAAATATACTCTCTAATTATTTACTGTTCTATTAGGAAGGAGTTTGGCCAATACAAAAAATTTAATGTTAGCTATTTATTATACCATTATGGATTAAGTACAGAACTCTCTGTCATATTTTGTACTATAGCTTCTTATTCAAACATTCTAGAATCTTAAAATTTTGGTAGTAAATATCTAAATTAAGTCTGTATGTAATGCATGCATTCATCAAAAGATGACACTGCATGTAACTTAGAGAAGATCTAATCACCTTTCGACTGAAATCCACTGTGAAAATATATGTAGAATACATTTATTTCTGACATATATTTAACACATACAGTTATTAAAAAATACAAGTGGTTAACTAAAAAAGTCTTTAGATATTACATATTAATTTTTAGAATTCTGACTTACTACATTATTTTCAATAGATTTTTTTAAAATTCTATTTATTTAAATTCCCCTTGGATCTTATAAGTGCAATATTTGTGTGTATATATATCATTAACAACAACCAAACACTTAGACAATCCCAATATCAATAACAATCAACAATTTCAAACTGTTGTCAAGGCAATCTTCTTTTAACAATAAAGGTGGAATCCCACCATTATTAATAGTCTACTACACTTATATAGACACTAAAGATTGCATGCAACTTGACAGAGATTGAAATTATTGATACAAAGAATTTTAAATAAACCTCTTTAAACAGGTAAATATAACCTATTCTGAATGCAGACTAATAAATAGTCAATTATAACATTACTAAATGTGATTATAATATTACTTAAGTAATGAATGCAATAAAACTTGAGGGGTACATGGATTTATAAGTAATCATTAAAAACCAATCAACACTTAGACAATTCCAATATCAATAATAATCAACAATTTCCTTTTCCTGATTATCAATTCCCACCTACCCAGCATTATAGAATAGTCATTTATAAAAGAAAATATTCATGTCTATATTAAAAATGCTAATACCATTAAACAAGTTCTTAGAATCTCTTCACTATACCTAACCACATAAGAGTATAACATTGTGCTCTCATAACATAATCTAGCCAGATGACATATAGAACATTATATAATCATATTATTGTACAATTTATTCATTTATGTATCCTTTATTAGTATGTAATCACTATTTATTGTTAATAAAATTTTTATTGAAATGAACAATTTCAAACTGTTGCCAAGGCAACCTCCTTTTAATAATAAAGCTGGAATCCCACTTTTATTAATAATCTAATATACTTCTATAGACATTAAAGATTGCAACTTGACTACAGAGATTGAAATTATTGATACAAAGAAGTTTAAATGAATTTTTTTAAACAGGTAAATATAATCTATTCTGAATTCAGACTAATAAATAGTCAATTATCATATTACAAACTGTCACTATAAATTTCAAATTGCGCTCAAAGAATTATTTAACTAAACAGGTAGTAACTGAAACTTCTGATGAGTTATATATATATAAATAAACACTTCAAAAGATAGATGATACCACCTGTGATTTTAGCATTTGTTCTTATATATGCTTAATTTTTTAAATATAATTTTAAATAAGAGAGGGATGGAATTCACTCCCTCATTTAAAATATTATAAGCATATATAAGAACAAATGCTAAAAAGACAGATGATGTGATCTATCTATCATATGTCTTTTGAAGGATTTATTTACATATATAACTCATCGAAGCTTCAGCTACACATATAATGTTAGTTATTTATTATTTACATAAATAAATATATATATATATCTACACACGTTATAATGTAGTACATTCGCATTAACCATACAGTAACACAATTACCATTTTATATTTATCAAATTTTTGGAGCACACCTCTATCTTTTCTAACCTACAATACTTTACTCATGAGCTGCATCCTTATTTCCTCATCCCAAATTTTTAAAATATTCTATTATAATCTGAACAACAATGCACAATACATTTTTTTGTTTGATATTAAATAAGCAATTGAATAAAAATACTTTAATATTAATAATAAATAATTTAAAATTATTTTTTTTTAAAAAAAAGAAAAAGAAAATCTATATCCTGCTAAATTACATTAGATGTAAATGAATTAATTGACTTAAACACTAATCTAATGACTTTTGAGAATTAATTACCTATGTTTTTACGTTTTTTTTAATCGCATGCCTTTCAAACGTTCTGATATGATTAAAAAGATTTTAATTCTGTAATGCAATATTTTATTAAGTAAATTATGTTTTCAGTAATTTATTTAATTTTTAATATGGAACGCTTTTTTTTTCCAGGTTGCTGCATATTTCTTGAAGTCTTTCTTATTCTAAATTAAATAAGCAGTTTGATCACAATTGGGAGTGTTATAAACAAGCAAAAGGCTGTGTGCTCGGATTTTACTTGGGATGTGAGTGGCTGAGTAGTGGTTATCTTATTTAGTTGATTGTAAATAATGATTCACAGTGATGGACATAGATTTCAAAACTATGGTAGCTGGTGCATTATTGAGAATTTAGGGAATTGGGTGCATACTGATTTATTTTGTAAAGGTACTAGAGATCACCTATTTATTACAAAAATGTGACTTAGAGATTAATAATAACAAACAAGGCATCACATAATTTTTAACATCTCCATTAAGAGTCCTAATTTATTTTATTCACTCTTCTTCAAAGTCACAGCATAGAATATAAAACTTTTTAACTTGGATACTATTAAAAAACAAAAAAGATGTTAGATGTGTAAATGAAACTGATATTTCTCTTGTAAGCCTGTGTAACTAATAATAAAGATGAAGAAGAAGAAGAATTTAGATATAATTTTGAGAATAAAGCAGGTGTATTTTATAATAGGATAGTATTTCCAATATCCAAATAGTGGAAAGAAATTAGGTAGACACACAGATAATTATACTGTTGCTAGTAGAAAACAGTAGGAATTTAGTCACTAACTTATTCTCAGAAAGGCACCTGAAAAGAATCACCAGATTAAAATATTAATAAGAGTATATATTGCTAAATATGTTTAACTTCTAATGATGCATAACACATGTTTACAAATTATATATAAGTATGAAGAAAACAATCGGTTTTATTCCTATAGGCTTCTGACCTTTCATCAATATTAGAAGGTAGCATAATATTGTAATTTATATTTCTGCTTTATGGTTAGAATTTTATTTAAAACCTTTTCTCTTCAGATATCTCTATTATAAAGTTAATAGAAGGGTTGATAAAAAATAGATGAGTTGGTAATTACTTCCCAAAATTCTAAGCTGATCAAAAATTCTTAGATATTCACTGAAATATTTCTAAGATTCATTCATGCTTAAACCTACATTCAAGGCTATAGTAAGCAAATTGAAAATGTATAACAAAAAGATTGTGATTTCTTGTGATTAAAGAATATTCATATGTATATGAGATTGTTTCCCAATCATAGTAGGAGGTGGATTAACAAAAAAATTGTATTTCATTTGTTTTTATAGTCAGCTGATTTATTAAAATTAATTTTAAAAGAAAAAAGATAAAACAATGGCATTTTATAAGGCTGGAGTAAGTTATATTTTTTCACATTTATTCAAACTAATTGGCCTTTTTAAAATTTCAAAAAACTTTAGTAGTTTTTAAATTATATTTTTCCAAATTGTTAAAATTTTAATACTATCAAAGTCAATGTGTGCTATCAATTTCCAAAAAATGCAGTGCAAGGGCTAATGTAATTAACTTTTGATTTAAGATATTTTATGCTTCCTAATTATGACACCAATATGTCTATTTGATTGACCCTTGTAAATCTTTTTGCTCTGTGAACATGGAATTTTATAGACATCTTAATGTTTTAAAAATAAACTAATTTAAGCTTATAGAATATAATCACCAAGTTTTTTTGCTAATGGAAAAGGTAAGCAATCTTGAAATTATATATGGATCTACTTATTTTATCAGTGACAACTCTTTAAGCAGTTGAAGAGTTCTCAACATTACCTTCTCTTCTCTTCTTGGTATCATTACTATGTAAAATCTTGGGTATAATGTTTTACTATAATCATTGAAGAGTAAAATATTTTTAGTTACTGTTATTTTTTAAGCAAGATGATCTCTATCAGTAAAATTATATTCTCTCATTAAAAGATTTTTTCTCATAGAAAATATATAAGCAGATTGATGATGAGAACTAAAATTAAGATATCTATTTGTATGGATGGATTTTCAATAAATAGATATTTATAAAAAAAAAAAAATCAGGTTTTTCCACATTTAGGCAAGAAAAGCACTTATTTTCAACTTCCAAAGTAAATTCAATATTAGTATGCCATCCATTAAAAAAAGCAATAGATGAATTCAATGAGGTCATGTAATAAATAGAAAATCCATTGTAGAAATTTATTTTTCAATTTTAATTTTCATCATAATTATGTTCAGTTATTTTCTGTATCAAAAACTCTTTTAATAAGAGCATATTGTTTGTCTATTAAAGATCATCTTGCTTAAAAAATAACACTAACTAATAATGTTGTACTCCATAATACTTACAGTATAAATATTATGTATAATGCTTTACATAGTATTGATATCAAGAAGAGAACAGCTAGTAATGTTTGAATTCTTCAATTAGATATAAAGTTGTTTTACCTTTTATTAAAGTAGGTAATTAATAAGATTAGTAAATAACTATCTAATTTCAACATTAAGACACTAGCGATAACTTTGTAATTTTTCCATAAAAACTTGGTGATTTTTCCATAAGCCTAAAGACTGAATACTTTTAGAACAACAAGCTGTTTAAGAAATTCCATGTTCACAGTGCCCAAAATCTATGTGGGTCAATCAAATAAAATATTAGAATCAGAATTAGGTATAAAAACGTTTTATATCAAAAGTTGATTATATCAACTTTTACATTGCATTTAGCTGACTTTGATATAGCTAAAATAACACATACACTGGTAAAATATGATTTAATTATTTTCACACCCAGTGCCACTTTTTCTACTTGAATAAGCTCTAGAATGATTTTCCTCAATATTTGAACATTTTATTTTTACAATTAAACTTTTTTTATATTATATATTAATAATCTTTACACTATTTATTACATATGAAAGCTTTCACGTGATAGATTTAATTTGAAAATTAAAATTTGAACTTTGTAAAATAGAAAAATAAAATAGTAGGCAAAGATCATAAATATAACAATGGTGCCTAACATTGCTGGTTATATTTTATCTGTTAAAAAGTTAGTAGAATGAGATATTAAATTTATAAATTCTATTTTTTAAATTCAAAAGAAATTTAGGCTTAATTATTATCAAGGAAAGTAAATATATGATATAAATAAACATTACATTTATTGCTATTAAGATTTTTTTTAAAAATTCTTTATCAAAATTGACAAACCCACTAGAAACTGATTCCACTTTGCCATAATGGACTTTTTATGACTTGTCCTTTAAAAAAAACAATTTTTTTTTCAAATAAAATTTAATTGTAATCATGCATGTTTGGGTTTAAAATAAGTATTTTACAAAAATATTGCACAAATGATTTTTATTATGCAAACAAATTATTAAAGTTTTTTGTCATAAATGGAAAAATAAATAAAATTTGGCCTGAGGAAAAACAATCTACTGATCAGGAATTGCAATTTCTACTGAATTCAAAAGTAGGCAGGTCTGATGGCTTTCATATGCAAATTATATATTGTAAATTGCTAAAGATCTATCTAATGCTGATATCATCAGGTTTTTTTCAGTGAATAATTTTTAAATGGTAACTACAGTAAAATAAAAGTTCACTTTGTAATATTATAAGCTAGGTTTAAAACTACATTGAATAAATAAAATGTGCATGTATACAGTGATTGATCACATCACCATTGTTATGTCCAAAATGGCAATCATTGTACAGCTTTGCTATGACTCTAATGAAGATCATTAAGAACTATGACAGAATTTATTAAACTTCTAAAATGGACAGTTTAAATAATTATATTGAAATACAGTATATTTGAGCCTTATAGATGTTCATTATTTGATATCTTTTTCTAAAATCAATTTTAATAAATCATCTGACTGTAAACAAAATACATTTTTGCTAATTCATCATCTATTTGGAGTGAATAACTATCTAATATACACATGAATGAACATTGTTTAATTCACATGCAATCACAATCCTGTTACTACCTGAGACACACCTGTTTTTCATTACAGCCTTGGCCTTGTCAAAGATGAATGCAATTTCACCAAAATGTTAACAATCTATGTGAAAACTGTATTCATGGTCTGGATAATTATCCAAAAAGATTTTTTTGTCATAACACATGAAAAAATATAACTGTTACATTAGATAATTGAAATTCACTCTAACCATAGCATAAGCCAATAATTTTTATGCAAAAAAAGTGATTCAACTTCTCTAATTACCTCATTTTCTTACATAGAGAGATGTCTGAAACAATTAGACCAAAGGGAATGAATATTTAAATTGATCATCAAAGTTATTTCAAAGGTGTTTCAAATTGATTCATATTATTAATTGACACCTGAGAACTTCAATTTATACATTATTGAAAATAGTGAAAATATGTAATATATAATACTTATATAAATATTCCTCTTTAAAATCGAAATGAGATAATAAGATATAGAATGCTCTTTACTCACAAAAATTATCTTATTCTAATGCTAGAAGGAGTTTCAATTGATAAAGAAATTAACAGTGTTTTCATATAATAAATATGATGTAGCTATAATTGTATGAAAGGGAGTGGCAGTAGCAGGGTTAACATATGTCAATGATATCTTATGTGTTAGTAAAGGGATATTAGATTACTTAGAAAAAGTACAAAGGGAAGTAGGAAGACATGCATTAGATGCAGAGGTGTGAACAGCAAAGGAGGCAATTCAAGGAGAAATGGGATGGTCAAGTTTTGATTTGAGAGATGCAAAAAGAAAATGAAAATGTTTGGTAGATTGCAGTTTATGGATAATAAAAGAATAGCCAAAATAGTATTTAATTGAGTTTCAAGTAAAGGGCAGGCAATAAGATGGGTGAGAAAGGTAATGCACTATGCAGAAGATTTGGATAAAGAATTTATGTCAGTATACTTTTACAAAAGGTGTGATGATTGTGTTAGGAGGATTGTTGAGTGTTATAGTGGTAAGGAATGGGATAGAAGAATAGATGCATTAATAAAGAATAGGGAGTTGGAGAACTAGTATGGAGAGTAAAACTAGTTTAAATATATATAGAAGTAAACGGAACATTGGGTGTGAGTTAATTTATGATAATAGTAAGGAAAGTAATTTATTATTTAAGGCTCGAATGGAATCTTTAGCAACAAGGGAATATACATGTAAATGGAAAAATATGGGTGATTTATTCTGCAAGTTATGTAAGGAAGGCATAGAAAATATTAGGCATCTGTTACTTCAATGTAATTGTTTGGAAGCAGAGAGGGTACAAATAATGAAGTTATGGAAGAATAAATATGAACAAAGTGATTATACAAAAAGTAAGTTATTGATTTTTATGCAGGGTTTGGGAAAAGAAAAGGGGGATTTAGATATGATGGTCATGGAGTTGACAAAGATTATATTGTGGACATTGGATGGAGCAGATTGTGGGAAAACTTAGGGTGGAGAATGGAAAGGAAAGGTAAAGTGGCTAACAGGTTTTTTTGGGCATAGTTGCTGAGAGATTCCTGACTCCATATATGGAGAAATCACAGTGCATCACATCACAGTTGCAAGAGACTTAATCTCACAATATTAATCACTGGAAGTCTTATATGCATATTTTCATTGTTTTAACAATGTTTAAATTGGTAAAAATTTTAGATGTGGCAATTAGTGATATTAATAAATTTGAAATATTTTTAGAATAAATTTTGTGAATCATTTAAATATTTATTCTTTCTAGCCTAAGTGCTTCAAACATTCATCTATATCAAAAAATGAAGTAACATGAAAAGAACTGTTTTTTTCTTATACAAATTACTGTCCTATGTATTCCTAGAAGATATATCGACTATTTTACTGTAATAATTGTACAAATCTTAGTATATATATATATATACAAAATTTTAGTAAATATAATAATTCACTGAAAAGAGTTATTATATATTATAATAGGAATTTATTTAAATATATTCCAATTATCATACTATTAGGCAAACAACCAATTAAAACCTAGAAATACAAAATGGAGTCATAATATCTAATAGCATTTACATTTGACTCATCTTTGAGTCAAAACTAGACTCAAATGGATCCAACTTTAGTTTAGTATATAGATTGTATTAGTTGTTAGATGAAAACACTTTATATATGTATAAAAGTTAAAAAAATAAATGCTTCCTGGAAACAAACTTTCCATAAAGTGTTGTATGCAACAATCAGCAGATTTTCACAGGTGTTACAAATGTAAATATTGAAATTATAATGGGAGATATAACCAAAAAGGAAATAATTAAAAACTGGAAATGCATACTGAAATCATTAATTATCTAGTATTTTCTTGGCCCACCATTAAGCCAATATTTTATAAGAGTTTCTAATTGCAAGTTTTCCTGGTGACAACATAACAGAAATACATTTAAATCATGATCAGAAAACGGTAACTCGCAAGCTTATAAATATAAACACATTTAAAAATTTCCTTTTGTAATTTGTAAATAAATATTTTGATAACTCTAAAAAAGAAAAATGCGTATTATAACGTTCTTTCTTGAATGCAGCCTTATTAAAGAATAGTAATTATCCAGGTAACATGCTTTGGAGGCAAAAAACTAAGAAAAGCTTTAAATGGAATTATTATAGGAAGCGAAAAATAAAGTGGAATTATTTAAATACAAGTATAATTTATGTACTTGGAGCTTAGATGTAATTATATGGGATTTAAACACAGACTTTTAAGCTTTGCTATCTTAATATAAACTGATAATTTATTGTGGAAGAGGATGATCTGGACCAATTGATGAGTACCGGTTCAGCACAATATATATATATATATATATCATATATATATATATATATTAGATATCATTTTCCTTTTTCATATTGTGTGGACATGTGTATTGGTTTTATAAAATAGAGGATAGCTGAAAGATGATTGAAAGTCTGTGTTCAAATCCCATATAATTACATCTAAAATATAATTATTGTACATGTAATATAGTAAGCTGAACTTGCTTTTGATATATTTATAATGATAACATAATCACTGTGAAATAGCCACAAAGCAAAAGATACTTGATAATTTAAAGTGCATGTAAATAATATGTAAATGAGATAGTTTATATGACCCACTTTTTAGAGAGGGGGAACCAGGATTCTTTTTGTTTATTGTGTTCCTATTGTATATGCCAGGCTTCTTTTACTCTGCATTTTCCATCATTGCATTCTGAGCATACTGCACTGGCCATTGTAGATTCAAAGGAATGGTCTTTATTTTCATTATCTAAAAATATGGATTTATAATCAACATTGTCCTTTGCCCTGTTTTACAGATACTGGTGCTGGGTAAATCTTGTTGCCAGGCTAACATGGGATTCTCTGAAATAGACTGCATTGTGACTATATTGCTATGATATCAATATATAGATATCAAAAGTGTACTCACCTTACTGTATTAAAGGTATAAGAATTCCATCCTCTAATATGAGTATTGAATGTCTTTTAGAAAGTTTAAACTTTATTTAAATATTCCAAATACCTTCAACTGTTGGAAATAGCACATCAATCAGGTTAGTATATGCACAATGTTTTGAGAGGTATTATTCTTCCCCTTCCTCAGGTGTTTCTGACTTGAACAATGATGGTAATCGAACCAGGACTCTTAGATTCTTGAGTATGAATTTTAAAGTAATGCTCTAACCAACTGAGCGATCCTGCCAAAGGTAACAATCAGTAGAAAATTTCATATACTTAATTATGAGGTTTCTCCTCATTTCTACCCTTTTTCTTCTTAAGAGCAAAGTGTATTAGTGATTTTCATGCATTATGTATAGTCACACTAGATTGACTTATGGGATTGTTTGCTATATGAGCTTCTTTAAATTTTCTTCTCTGTACCTTTTCTTCTCTATTCAATATTTCTTTGCCAATTGAACAAATGTTCACTGGTATACACATGGTCTGTATTCTGCTACCTGGAATAAGAAATTTTTACTGACTGTTGCCTTTGATAGGATATCTCAGTTGGTTAGAGCTTTACCTTAAAGATTCAATACTTGAGAATCTAAGGGTCAATGTTAGATTCCCATGCTAGTGCTGTCACTGACCAGGCTAGCAAGACCTGAAGAAGGGGGGAGAATAATGCCTCCAGAAATATTTTGCATATATTAACCTGTTTGATGTATTATTACTACCAGTTGAATGTATTTGAAATATTTAAATAAAGTTTAAATTTTCTAAAGACATTCGATACTCATATTAGATGGTGGAAATAGTCCAAACAATATATATAACTAAAACACTATCATCACAAACCTTCAGGAAAACATGTAATAATTCCATTTTATTTTTCATTGCCTATAAGAATTCAAATTTAAGTTTTTCTTAATTTTTTGCCTCCAAAGCATTTAATCTAAATTACAGTGGCATGAGAAAAAGCATACAGGATAATTGAATGGTGATTATTGTATAATATTAATAATATGAATATCTAAATATTAGAAATTTGTGAATAAATCAAACTGTCAAAATTTTATCAGAATCCAAGAATTCAATCTCTCTTTGGACACACTCATTCGGTGTCTAAAATCATATGTAGGGATGAAGCTATCTTATGCCCAAGCATGGGAAATTATGAGATGAACATGGTAATGTAGTACAACTGTATTGATCATTACCTACAATCACTCTACATGTTTAATATATTAACCATGATGTAAATTTTTTCCATTACTGAAATTTTATTCAGATGCAACAACACACATGATAATGAGGAAAGCAATGAAATTTCTGAAAAATTTGACTACCTTAAAACAAAAATAAGTTGGAGGACATATGTAATAATTCTGGACCACAATCCAAGAATCTTGAACTCCAAACATTGCCACCATTCTTTTAAACAAACTATACAGGGTATTGCATTAATGGGTAAATAGAAAAATACATTTCATGCCTTTTTTTAGCTAAAATCTTTGTTTTAGCTTACCCACACCACGCATTCATACACACTTAAATGATTTGAAAATTTCTTTAGGAAATTTTAAAAAGCATTAAGGAAATTAATTTATTCTCTAAACTTTTAAAAAACATAATTAGTTTTTAGAAAATTAAAACTGCTTTTCGATTTTTTTATTAATTAATAAATTTTTAATTTCTATGATGGATATGTTTGACCTTTTAATTTTAATTTTTAATAAATAATCTATACAATTTTTTGCTTTTTTTTTATAATGATTTTAATGCTCTTTTTTGTTTTAGCTAAGTAATAAACTATTGTAATGGAGAGCCATAAATGCTAACCATAAATTAATTATATGTATTCAACACAAACAATAATAGAATTAAGAGTGGAAAAATATAATCAAGCTAAAGATGTAAATATAGTGTCCTAGTGAAAGCTGCCTGCAATGTGATCTTTGAATTGACATGCGTTATGTAGTGACATAAGTTAGCTAAATTATAACATGTTTGGATGTCATAACATGAAATGTGACAGTTTTAATGTTTTGATTTAAATTAGGCAAAACAGCTGCTGAGACATTTGAAATGATTTAAACCATGTGTGGCAGGGAAGCCTTGAGTCATGAGAATATTTTTATGCAGCTTACAAAATTGTGTGTTATCAGAGAGAGACTCCTAAATATTTATCCTGCTTCTATTCACTGTCACTCAGAACTTGTTTATAAAGTTTTTTGTCTGTTTTTCCAGTTATTTAGGCCATTTTAACTATCTTTTTTCTCAGACACATCCTTCTCTGGAGCAACTAAACGCCTAAAATTCCACCCAATTTTCTCATTATTCAACTAAAAATATAAGTAACAAATTTTCCAGTGTTTTTTTTTTGCATTCTCACCAATATATATAATTTTTCCATTTCAAAGTTGTTTTTATTCATATTATTTTTCATTTTTTCAAATGGTTTAAAGATGGCTGTTGCCCCTAATGAAAAAATGTGCAAAGACCTAAACTGCATGAATAAAAACCCTCAAAATTACCCATATATTACATTTTCAATTTCTTCTTGTTACTCCTAACATGGATTGCTCAATACTTTTTGATTTGTCTGAAGTCTCTGTATTAATCTCCTATTTAATGTCCAAGTTTCAGATTCATAAGCAAGAACTGATAAAATATGTTTATTAAAAACCTTCCTTTTCAAACACATAGGAATATTTCTTTTTAATATTGAATTATTTCTACCAAAAGCTCTCTGGCCAAGTTTAATTCTATGATTAATTTTATCCATTATGTTCCCATCTGTAGTAATAATTTGACCAAAGACTGTAGTTGTTAACTTCTTTTAACTTCTCATTATCAATTTTTATCTTTTGAGAAAATCCATTGAACATTACTTTAGACTTTTTAATGTTGACCTTTAATCCTATTTTTTTAACTTTCATCTGATAATTCTTGAAACATTCCCTGAAGCTTTGAAGCATTATTCGCAAAAACAATTACATCATCAGCAAAATCTAGGTGACTTAAATTATCTCCATTTACTTGTATTACCTTAGCTTTATTCCAGAAAATACTTTTTGCAGCACATGTTAATTAATTATTAAATGAGATTACCATTATATAGACAAAGTTAAATTCACAGCCAAGGAGCATTGATTAGCAACAATCAATTGGATTATTTCAGCAAATTTGAATAAAATCAATAGCAAACCTGTCCAACTATTTCCTAATTAATATGCATCTATATTAACCATTAAAAACGTTAAATTAAATATTTACTTACACACACACACACACACATATATATATATATATATATATATATATATATATATATATATATATATCATTGGCTTATAGATTTTTTAACAGCTAAAGTATTAACAAAATATCATTTAAAGAGCTATAAAAAAGACTCCGATTAGGAAATAGATTTATTGTAGTCATATATTTGAGATTCATTAATTATATATTTTACAATTTGTACTTGTTCACATTTCAATGGTTATAATTCCATTTATAAAATAGGTAAGCACAATGATCATAAGTTGTCCTGAATCTGTTGATGAAAGTCCATTTATGTGTAGAAAAGTCCAATCCATCTGGCTTTTTGATGAATAAAAGCTATTTTGTGAGCCATCCTGCAAGTAGCATACATTAGTTTGTGAAAGTAATAGTCTAAATAAAAATTAGATTTCATCTAGTTGAAGTCCTTGTTAAAAACAGAAAAATTTGAAATTACATATATATTAGGATGAAAATAGATTTTTGATCACATTTTAGTAGCATTGTATAATTCAAACTGATGTTGAAGCCACACTTTAGTGTAATAAATATGTAAATTGTTAATATGTTAAAATATTAAAAAAGAAGTTAATTATTCTTAACCAGTTGTTTTATCAAAATAAGGAACTTCATATGGAGAAATTGAAAAAAATCCTGTCATTGACATGCTTGTATAGCTATCTATTGAGATATTTCACTAATATTTTTTAATCCCAAACTACACATATATTTTTTGATATTTTAATTCCAAAAAATCTAAAGATATTAGTTAATGGCAAATATGACGAACATTTTTAAACATTCCTTAACATGTTTGAGAAGTTTTTTCATAATTCTTGTATTCATTCTTTTAATGAGATTACTTTGAGAAAGTTTTAAAAATGACTAAAACATTGTTTGATTCTATGAAAATTGTTAAGATTCACAATTATTTTTCACAATGATTGTATAATAATTATTAAAATTCAAAGTATACATGGTTATACATTTATTTTATATGCTTATGTATTATTTTTAGAAATAGATAGTAATAAGATCTAACATAAAGTTACCAAAACAAATTACAGTGTTAAACCATCAAACATCACATGATCACCATTCTTTATGCTTACCTAAGCTCTTTTTTCACAGAGGCAAAACTCTCCATACAGTAGCGCTCCATACAAGCCAGGGTAATGAATGGATGCAGGAAGGTTTGTGTACATAATTCTTATCTAATGTCTACTCATCCAATATCCCCAGACTAATTTCCAAGGCTCCTCACTGATGAAAGCCACAAGTTAGAAACCAGTCTGGAAATATTGGATGGGTAGGCACTGGATAAAGATTTTATGCATAAACCTCCCTGCACCCATTGATTATTCTGGCTGCACTGAGTGATGCTACTTTGTGGAAAGTTTTGCCTTTGTGAAAATTAGACTGTTCAGATAACTATGCCTTTCATTCTGATTGCTAATAAGCCATTACTGACTCTCTGTTAGATTATATTGCAATATTGTAAAGTCTATAGACAATATTAATATTTTAAAGTAGAATTTAATAAATTTATCAAAGAGTAACATTTTTTATTCAGATTTTAAGTATGAATTACAAAAAATATGTTGATTTTATAAACTTAATCTGCCCTTTTGGACATCAATGCTAAAATGTGCCTTTATTTTAATTACTATCTACTTTTTTCAACATTTAAAAAGTTCAAATATGATTTTTTAGAATTTATTTTATTTGAAACATAAATTTCTAGCAAATAATGTCCAATTTATTACATTCTAATATAGAAGAATAAGTTTTACTAAAATTAAAAGCTTACAAAATGCTTTCCAGAGAGAACAATTAAGTCTGATATAGTGTAAGAGTTAAGAATTCAAAATTATTATGTATCATTAAAACTTAGATATTACTAAAAATAAAAGTCATAAAAAGATGTGTGGTAATATCAATAGTTGTAGCATGTATACAAATGTGAAAAAAAAAATTTTTTTATTATATATATATATAACCATTTTTATTTATAGGTATATTTTAACTAATAATTTCAGAAATAGAATTAAAATAATTATATAAAGAAAACAATTAGAAAAAAGGGCTAAAGAACATAATAATGCTATTAATAGGAGAGACAACAGATCTGCATTATATGTTTACTACTTAAATGATGGACATAGAATAGATTGTGTTAAAAATATAAGTCCATTAAATTATATTAAAGAAATTAATAGAAGGAACTTATATAAAACTAACTACATTAATTATAACAGAAATAATTGTATGAACATTTATAAAATGTCAATTAATTTAACTAATAATTGGATAATGAAAAATGAATGGAGGGTTATATAATATGTGTTATTATAAAGATATTAAAGCATAAATAATAGGCTTGTGTTAATTTTATATAGAGCTGGTAAATGTCACTATGTATGCAATATTGGTTATTTTTGTAGTTCACCAAAAGGGCAAAAATTTAAAAATTGCCAAAAAGAGCTTTTATTTGTTATGATTATATATGATTATATTACAGCCATTGTCATATATTACTTTGTTGTTAGCTAAAGATATTTTATTCTATATCATATCTAGGATTTATTTTTAAAGAAAGAATTAAGTTATTTATAAAACTGTTTAAAAATCTGGGGGGGGAGGGGATTGTTGTGATCACTGAAATCAAATTTAATGATACGGTGTCAGAAATGCTAAAAATAATACTCAAAAATTTGTGATACAAATGTACTTTATTAATATGAAAAATTTGAAATACCAGGCACTCATACTTGTAGCCTAATTGTAAATATAGGGGATTTGAACTCAGACTTTCAAGTCCCTTCACTATCCACACTATCTCAACTACTAATACGCATGACCACACACATGCAGAAAGATAAATAATCACCAATATACATGTTTCATGCTAAACCAGCACTCATCAGATGGTCCAGACTACCATATATATATATGTTAAAACGAAGATTTGCATGGGTTAAATATATAAAATACATATTTTGCGGGTTCATCCGTGTTAAAAACTTTTAATATTAATATACTGACGTTTTGACTTGGTCACACAAGCCATCCACAGAGTTATAAAAGGTAGAAAGATGGTTGTAGAGGCACTACAATCACTGATTTGAATAAAATGTTAAAATTCCACCAATAGCAAAAAATGTTAAATTTAGGAATGTTTTTTTAAAAAAATCTTTCCAAATAGGAGGAAGTTTGCATGTATCATCTCGCTTATTGATACAATCTGGCCTTTTAAGTATCTCAATGGCTTCTCTAATTTTGCATTGGTAGAGATTATCACATCTGGATATGATCCTGGTACTAGAAAAATCAATTTTATGACCTGAATCTATAGTATGGAGTGAGAGTGCTGATGATGATGAGTGTTGTTTAACTGCATTAGCATGATCATCTCTCCTAACACTGATGCGACGATTACTCATACCTATGTAAGAAGCTTTACAATTTTTACATGAGATTTGATAGACACCATGAGATTCAAGAGGCCCAAGCCTAAGGATTCAATTCCTCTTGAATCTCATGGTGTCTATCAAATCTCATGTAAAAATTGTAAAGCTTCTTACATAGGTATGAGTAATCGTCGCATCAGTGTTAGGAGAGATGAGCATGCTAATGTAGTTAAACAACACTCATCATCATCAGCATTCTCACTCCATACTATAGATTCAGGTCATAAAATTGATTTTTCTAGTACCAGGATCATATCCAGATGTGATAATCTCTACCAATGCAAAATTAGAGAAGCCATTGAGATACTTAAAAGGCCAGATTGTATCAATAAGCGAGATGATACATGCAAACTTCCTCCTATTTGGAAAGATTTTTTTAAAAAACATTCCTAAATTTAACATTTTTTGCTATTGGTGGAATTTTAACATTTTATTCAAATCAGTGATTGTAGCATCTTTACAACCGTCTTTCTACCTTTTATAACTCTGTGGATGGCTTGTGTGACCAAGTCGAAACATCAGTATATTAATATTAAAAGTTTTTAACACAGATGAACCCACAAAATATGTATTTTATATATATATATATATATATATAATCAGTGCTCAGTTTGTATTAAGATAGCAAATCCTTACACATTAATGGAAAGACTTCAAACCACTCCAACCTCCAACTCTTCAGCCATCCATACCATAGAAAATCCAATGATAGAATTCCCAAATCCCATGCTGTTGCCAATATTGTTGTTATGCCCATGTTAACCTCAAGTCACTCTGATCTTTCTTCTATGTATTTAAATGAATACTGTTTTCTACATGAGGGGTCATAGTGACTTGAGGTCAACATAGGTTTGACAACCATGTTGGCATCAGCATGGGATTTGGAAATTCTATCATCAGGTTTTTAATGGTATGGATGACTGAAGAGTTGGAGGTTGGAATGAGTTGAAGCCTGTCGATTAAAGTGTAAGAATTTGCTATCTTAATATAAACTGAGCACTGATTTTATATATATATATATATATATATATATATATATATATATATATATATATATATATATATATATATATATATATATATATATATATGTATGAGAGATGATAGTCTGGACCAACTAATGAGTGCTGGTTTAGTACAAAATACATATATTGGTAATTATTTATCTTTTTTGCATGTATGTGGTCATGTGTATCAGTAATATGAGATAGTGTGGATAGTAAAGGGGCTTGAAAGTCTGAGTTCAAATCCCCTTTTTGTCTTTTAAAATCATTAATCTTGTGTTTAAATTTGTAGAGGTCCCTACTGTTGTATTTTACATGCATAGTCTTAAGGTTATAGAAATTATTGTAACAGTAAATTTTGGGTGAACCAATGATATACCAAGATGTAATGATATATTTTGATTTACATTAAGCAAAAAAAGTATTTAGATTAAAAATGGTCAATATACTTAAAAAATGATTGAACTTAAGCATATATAAAAATATTAACTAAATCTCTGCAAGTAATAATGATGATTTATAGCCTAACACTGGAAGTTAGTACTCACACAAATATTTTTAATTTGTTTTTCTAATTTCAATATAAAAAAATGAAATTTTAAGGCACCAAACCTTCTAAATAGAAAGTTTACTTCTGGAAAATTTATTAACTATCATTGTCATTTATAAATTATTACCCCTATTTTTGCATGTTATCCAGTAAATTGCATGTTTTCTCAATATATTAATAGCATAATGGTTGTTAACAGCAAGATGTTGGATTTGAGTTCAATAAGCAAACATAAACTAAAAAATAATAATTTAACAATAAATATATAAAATTGTTGTTTATATAGGCAACTATTACTAGAGATACAAAATATTAAAAAATAATTATAATAAAAGATATTTTAAATTTAAGATCAGATTTTCTTACTGAGGAAAAGTGGAAAAAAGTTAAAATTATGATTTTCTGTAGACATCATCCCCCCCCCCCATATTTATGAATGAATCTTCATCAAGTCCTCCAAAAAAGGTAGTTATCCTCCTGTTGCATTGATGATGCTTAGTAGTTATGGTAAGTTTTATGACACAGTTCACTTTTTTTCTCATGACATGATTAAAGCTGGCACTGGCTGATTTTGATAAACTTCAGCAGGCAAACTTCAGCATTATTCTCTGGATCCCATTGTATTTCTCAATGTTTTGACTTGTGTGGTTGCTGGTTTCTAGTCACACATACAAGATAGTTTTTTGCTGGCAAATGTCATGGTTTATGGACTACAATTTAGTTTTGAAAAATAATTTTAACATCAGTAAGCTATATCAATCCAAACTACAGAGGAAAACTACTTTAACCAGTGTTTTTTTTCTGCATACAATCACTGCAACACTGATTTTTGAATAAAGGCTTGGAATAGACTTAAGTAGACTGCCCAAGTTGGTTTTTCACTTATTTATATCCTATGTACTATTATTCACATTTATTGCTGGACTTGACAGATATTTTCCACTCAGCAAATTCATTAGCTAATTGCACGATTTGACATGTTTTTTATAATATGTTTTTAAAAAAAAACATTTTTTTTTTATTTATTTTACAAAATAATTTTACAGATATTTTAAAATTATATTCTTATTTTATGACTAAGTGAACAAATAAATAGTTTTTCCTCACTTTATTTATATTAGCAATAGAAAGAAAAAAACAAACATTACCAATCTTTAAAAATTAATTGATAACTTTATTAATTTTATTAATCAAAAATTTTAAATAACATATTTAGATTGACATTTAATTTACTTTAAGAATTGGTAAATAGTTTATTATAAATCTATTCAGAAGGCAGATCAGAAAGTGGCATAAGATACTTTAAATTTTTATAAACTACACAAATCTAAAGTTTTTAATATACCAAAACTATTTGTCTTTCTTTATGTTGTACAACTTATTATTTTACTGTTTTTCATCAATTACAAAATACATTTTCTTTATGGAATATGGGGTATTTTAGGATTAAAATGTATAAAGTAATTTCTCTTTTAATTTATTAAACCAATATACTTAAGTGACATGTATATTAATTCTAGCATATGTACACATACACATATGGCAGTTTATACATTTCTTAGTCAATTTATGAGATTTTTTAATTAAACATTTTCTTTTTTAAATGCACCTTTGTTAAGTAACTAATTTGAGCTGTTATCAAATTTGTTCTGTTACCCTATATATATATATATATATATATATATATATATATAGGGTAACAGATATTATATATATATATATATATATATATATATATATATATGATAGTAACCCTTCATCATGCTATTTAAAATAGCATAAAGTTATTAAGAGTTTGTTTATAGGATCTAAATTTAGCTATTATTTTTTATGAGTAAACAAGTACTTTGTCTAAATGATGTTTTATTGTTATTAATATTTTAAATGATAAGATGTCAAGGTAATAAAAATTATAGATCTGGTGACTATTAACTAAGGTCAGTTGTGAAAAAGTATTAATTGAATTTATTGTATTAAATTGAATCAAAAAACATCTTATAATATTTACTGTAGATTATCTACATTATTACTGTTTTAACCCTTTCAAACTCTGCATTTTCTGACATTTTTCTTTGTCCCACAAATCAACATAAAATATATGATAAAATGATTATTACTTATCTAAAAATAATAAATTTGACTTCATTCGATAGATATTTTTGTTTACTACTGAAATAAATTTTAAATGTTCACATTTGTTTTTGTAAATATTAAAAAAATGATATTGTAAACAAAACAAAGAGTTTAGACATCATCATTTCTAGAAAGATTATTTTCAGTTTATAAAATCAACAAAATATTTCTTAATTTTTATTATTTTTAAACATCTGAATGAATAATTATTTATTTCTCTTATATCTAACAAATTATGCTTTAAAAGTTTAATTTTTTTTAATATTTATAGCAAAATTGCGATAGTTTCATACTCATAAATAAAAATAGATTGCTTATGTAGAAGCTTATCTTGTAAATTGCTTCAGGCCATGCTTAGATTTGCTGCTAATATAATGTTATATTTTTGAAAGTAAAGTATTTCAAGTCAAAATAAGTTATTAATAATTATATTTCTTGATATCTAATAAATATAGTGTGAATTATTTTAAATAAACAAGTTTTTGGTCATTGGAACTATTTACTTTAAACAGTGTCATAAGACACCAAATGTTTTACAGCCTTGGAAACAGACAATGGCTAAACTTGTCAGAGCAGGGCTTATGTCTATTGTAAGAGCAGGAATTTTGAATTTTCCACCTTCTACCACAAATTTTTCAGTGAAAATTTATTATAATAAAATATACCATTTTACATGCTTTTTAATATATAACACTTAGGAAAAAATTCACCAGGGATGAATTCATCAAAAGTCAAATTTCTGGTGTCCTGCTAAATTGAAAAGTTAAAAAACTCATCAATACTGAGTTTTTAAGCCAAAACAAAAGATTTGCATTTCATATGCAGTTAGAACTGTTGTTAAGCGGAACAATTGTTGGTTTTTTTTTCTCTAGCAACTAGACAAGAAGGCAATCATTCTTTTTCTTTCTCTTTACTGAAATAAACAAAAAAATTATTTATGTTGCTACTAAACAAAGAAATAAAAGGCTAAGGAGAAAGACAAATTTGGGATCGAGGAGTTAATCCCACCCTAGCTGGCAATTAACATTTCAAGGAACATCAAAAAAAGAATAATGAAAGTTTAAAACAATGTCTGATATCAAAAAAAGAAATCACCATTTTTCTATTTATTAAAGATCAGAACATTTCCAAACCTTATTGCATCAATTAGGAATTGATTCTCCTTCCACATTCTTGAATCATTAATGAAAAATCTGAAGAAAAGGAAATAACAGAAAATAATCTATTAAATACAGCAAGTGGTCAGCACAGCTGCTTTACAATCAGTTGTCTCAGGTTTGCGGGTTCGCTTCCTGGCCAGTGATTTGACACATGAAAAAAAAACATTATATATGTATATGGTATATTTATGTGCATTCAAAAAAATGTATCATTTAATAATAAATTAATATATAATTCTCTTTCTTTACAACATTGTTAAAAGAAGACAATCCTCAAGAGGTAATTGAAATTATTATTATTATTATTATTATTATTATTATTATTATTATTATTATTATTATTATTATTATTATTATTATTATTATTATTATTATTATTATTATTATTATTATTATTATTATTATTATTATTATTATTATTATTATTATTATTATTATTATTATTATTATTATTATTATTATTATTATTATTATTATTATTATTATTATTATTATTATTATTATTATTATTATTATTATTATTATTATTATTATTATTATTATAATTAATTTTTTTATAGAATTTTTAATAATTCAATTAATTCATGTATGCACATTTAATATATTATAAAAAAAAATGAATGAAAATAAAAATTATATTTATATTGTTAATAGTAAATTTTTTTAAACTGTCTCCAAGATTGGTTGAATGGATTTAGATTTTTTAGGTGAGACATAATTATTGTTAAAATATGTAATTTAAAACAAAGCAGCAATAACTTAGATGTTATCTTATAGACATACTAGATCACAGGTGAAGATTTTATTTTATTTATTTCTAGCATAGAAATATGCATGTTGTTTGTAATAGACAAGAGATACAAATAATTCTTCTCTTTTAAAATATATATGTATGTAATTTGGAGAATATTTTGAAAATCACCACTGAAGAGTTATTATACTAAACTGAGTTATTAGTAAAAGCTAAAATATTTATGTAACAAGTGTAAAGATTTTATGACTAGAGAAATAATAATTTAATCAATCACATGGAAATAGATACTATATGAGAATTAATTCATTTACTAAATTATTATTAATAAAATAATAACAATTCATCCCTAATTCTTATTAATTTATTACATTTTGATTATTTATTGCAACATCCAAAATAATCAGATATATATATCAATAACTTGACATTTAAAAAATAGTGGAGAATATTTATTATTAAAATATAAACTTTGTATGTGAAGGATGTTTGATAAAATAAATTGTTTATTTTATTTTTAAATTAGACTTTAGTATTTTATTTGGATATAAGATTATGATTGCTAGATTAATATATGAGGTCACTTACAGAGATACTTGTATTCATTCAATATTTCCTGAGGTATAACGAATATAAATATTCGAGTTTCATATATTTATTTATTTGGAGAGCAATAAAATACCCATTTGACTCAGATTAAATCTACCAATAATGGTATCATCATAGTATGGCAGTGCTTTTAGGATTCATGCTTTTAATTCTGATTGATAATTAGTTGTTTAATTTTTATATACAGTTTTCTGTAAAACTGGTACTCTGATTCAGGTGGCATATATCATCATTATTATCTTAACACATATCAAGATACTTTATCATTGAGAATAAATGATTAAATATGATAGATATTTAATTATATATATTGTTGTATAATTTGATATATATGTAGGGCTATGTAGCACCTTATTTCCCACTTTCATATATAACCATCTACCATTATAAAATTTGGTGCTAAAATTACAGGGCACTCTTTCCAATACCTATTTACCTTTATAATATATATACACACCTGGGTCTTATTTTACATGATATATAGGTTCCTCAGAAAACACGCGCAAAAGAAATCACACAAAAATAGATGGAACTTACCTTGAAAAAGGGAAAATATGGACTGTGATTTTTCAAAAATCGCATAAAAGCAAAGCACCAACGTAAAATTACTTTAAAATTCGCGCAAAAAAAAAATAAGAAAGTAAAATATGACTAATAAAAATTTTCAAATTTAAAAAAAATTGATACAAGACAAACTTTTTTAACTATAATACTTAATTCTATTCAAAACAATATCGTTTTATGCATAATTTACAGTACAGTAATATGCATTTTTATACACGTTTTAATTATTATCGCTATTTGCCGATAAACAGGTTCGTTTGCAAACTGGTAAAAAATCAGATTCTTCACAAGAGGAAATACAACTAGTGCCAACTTCATTCTCATGTTATGTTAATGGTTTTCAGGTGACAATGTAATTAGTAATTAATCTTTGAGATGATGATTTTATTGTTTATAAGCTCGCGATATCTGGACATACAACCATTTAGCTCTCATTGGAATATAAGAGCACATCCGTGATTAGTGTCATTTAATAAGAAAATAATTTGCCAACTGATTAGAAAGTTGAAGATCTTCTCGAATCATTTTTGCAGTGAAAGGAACAGGTTCCACTTCTATTTCATTATCTTTTTCTACACTACTGGGAACAATTTAATTAAAACTAACAACTAAAAATTAAATTCTTATTTTTGTCTTTAATTTTTTAATTTTCAATTCCGTTTAAAAATCAAATTTCATTTCACATCACTTTAATTTCAGGTCGCCTTAAGTAATTTTTAAATTGTTAATTACAATTAAAAATCAGATTTTAATTTTTAATTGTCAAATTTAATTGTGCCCACTGCTATTACTCACCTTTTAAAAATAAACTTGCAGACACTAAATGATTAATAATTGATTACATTTTTTTTTAAAAAGCAAAAACAGAATGTGATTTAAAATGAAAAATTAACACGCACAATGTTCGAACAAATTTACATTATAATCTTGTAAAATTTAATGTGTGTATACATAAAATGTGGAAATCATGATTTTAATTTCATTATTGCATAAAATCTTATTATTATAAAGCACTGAAAATATTGAAATTATTAAGATGAAAATTGAATTCCAATAATGTGCTATTACTTTCAATATGACATAAGTGCACAAAATTTATTATTTAAAGTAATAGTGCATTATCGGAGTTCGACTTCCGAAGAAACATGAATTGTGTAACTTCACAATCGTGTTAAATAAATCCACGTAAAATGAGACCCAGGTGTATATATATATAAATGATTTCTGTAATACAAATTTAGATGCAAAAGAAAGTTGCTTAATTAACCCTTTTCCTGCCTCCTACGAGGCTCCTCTATTGCATCTGACGTCACTCTAACTCTGCCAGTTCTTATGCTAAAAAATTCATTTGATAGGTTTTGAATAGGTTTTTAAAAGTTCTGTAAGATGGTGCCCTCTTCCGATTTATTTTACAAGTAAAAAATAAAAAAGAACACATTTAAACCTAAACAAAGAAAGAACATTACTTGTTATTGGTTCTTAGCATGCTCTCAGCCGAAAAAGACATTCTGATTGGCTGGAAAGAACAAAGAAACCGCCTGATCAAAGAAAATAAAGAAAAACGCTGAGATTTTCATTTTGAATGCAATTTTAAGTATTAAAAAAATATAATTTCAGAAATTAAACTAGTTTTTTAAAAAAAAAACTAAAAAAACAAAATTATTTTCGAAAAATATTGAAGATTTTAGTAAAAATATTAAAGAAATATTTAAAAGAAATATTTACTTTTCTATAACATAAAAGTCGACATTTTTGTTTATATTATAGCTTTTATGTTGCCAAAATTGAATATTTTAGAATAAATAAATAGCAATTTATTTTTGAAAGAACTTTCGTTCTCTTCATAACCTGAAAAATTAGTAATATACTTTTTATAAACGTATCTGAGTTGAATTTAATATTATAGGTGAATATGTTTTAACAATAGGCTTTGTCTTCAGTTTGTGAGTTGGCCAATTAAAAGATTTGATTTTTACCTCATACAACCAATAATATAATTAGCGGTTAAAAGGTTAAAGATCAGGCAATTATTAGTGTAAGAGGAATAATAATAATATATTTACCCCAGCAACATTGATGATATAGGCAAGTAGTTTTTTAGAAATACGAATGTTGTATTTATGTTATTCAAACAATTTAAGTTATTAAAGTTGTCTTCATAGAGGTGCAAAATGAATTTGGGAGAGAATAAAATCTAATACACCATAGGTAGCCAAGCGTAAAAAAGATAATCCATTGAATAACTACTTACTAGAGTAGATTGAATTGCATTTATGCCCATGCTATTTCTCAACTTTATGAATAAAATGGCAATATAACCTTAAAGTTTTGTATGAAGAAAAAACAACTAGCTAAACTCTAAATCCTGTAAGAAAATAATTCTTATTGCCTATCAAATCATGAATTAAAAAAAAAAGTTGACTTGTCTGAATTATATTGTTAGATGTTAAATGCAGTAGACAATGTAATGTGTTAAGATACATTTAAAAACTGAACAATAAAAGGATAATTGATATACAAAACTAACAAGAGTTTTGGCATTAAAAATATATAGTAAATTCAAGAAAATCAACATTATTAGTATTCACTAAATTTAAGAGTTCGATCAAAAGTCTATGAAGTGCATAAATTATAAGTATAAACAATAGATGAAAATGCAAATTTTGTATAATATAAAATTAGATATTAAAAAGTTATTTTATTAACTTTGGATATTTTTTTCATGTAAGTAAAATTTAGTATTTATCAGTTAATATCTTGTCTAGTGACATTCATTTGATATATAAATGAAAGTATATGATGTACATAATTCACTATTGCTCTACTATAAATTAATAGAAGACTTCATAATTTGTCTCTTTTAAATAATGAATGAGAAAAGCAATGTCTTTAGATATTTAAATTCTATCAGTAAGATACATGCAGTTTTCACCTGTGAAAACTTCACTTTAAATATATCAATATATTTTTTGTCTGTAAAGTTTATTATCTATCTATCTATCTATCTATCTATCTATCTATCTATCTATCTATCTATCTATCTATCTATCTATCTATCTATCTATCTATCTATCTATCTATCTATCTATCTATCTATCTATCTATCTATCTATCTATCTATCTATCTATCTATCTATCTATCTATCTATCTATCTATCTATCTATCTATATATATATATATATATATATATATCATTTCAGACAATCAATTCTAAAGCTTTAAACTATCTATAATGTTGTTTTCTTTATAAAAAATATATACAAATGTGTGTGCAATCTACAGTTGCCATGTGATAAAATAAACTTATTAGTTGATTTACTAGTATGTGTGTATAAATATTTTAATTGCTAATTCCAACATGTATAATTATTATGTTCTATGCTAACCAGTATTTATTATTTTGTTAATTGTATATTAAATGTTTTTAATTAAATCTTTACATCAAATACAATCTTTTTCTCTAAAAATACATTCTGTACTCTTAAATACATTCTTTATATGTGTGTAAAAGTCCGATCACTTTAATGCAAGAGTTATATTCTAAAGACTGTTTCACAACTAGAAAACATAACTAATGAACCAGTAACGAACTGATACTAAAATATGGGAGAGCCAGTTCACTTAGCAATCGATTGTAGTGACCCCAGCAACAAATAAAATTATTACAAAAAAATAAAAGATGAATATTCACCATATTACTATTCATATACTTACATATAAATCTGGTACTCCCAAAATGGAATATCTGAAATATATCTTTAAAAGTGGTAAAGTGGATTATTATTTGCTTTTATTTTTTTTTTTTGGAGTTCAAACCGACATATTCATTTGCAAATGGTTGCTGGTAATATATATATATATATGAAAAGTGTGAATTAAAGAAAATTAACAATATTTGGAAAAAGCTATTGGAGGATAAAATAGTTTTTAAAAATTCTCAACCAGTAGAATTTGAGAATGAAGAGAAATCTATTATTATAAAGTGCTGAAAACTTTGAAATTATTTAAATGAAAATCAATCTCTGATAATGCCCTATTTCTTAAATATTATAAATTTCCACCACTCGCCCACCTGTAAGAGTCTAAAAAAACTTAAGTGAATCACTTAAGTTTAGTGCGTACATTTTATTGCACATTATACAATTGGATATTTGATTATAATATCAGGCACACAATAGACTTAAGCCCTGATTTAAGTATGGTCTGTAAGAGTTGGTGTATATAGAATGTATGCTCTAAATTTAAGTGATTCACTTAAGGTTTTAAGACTCTTACCGGCAGGCAAGTGCGTGGAAATTTATAATTTTTAAGAAATAGCGCATTAGTGGAGATTGACTTCTGTTTGAATAAAAAGAAAATAAATGAAAAAAATAACGATTTTAAATCTGTCCACACACATTCTTATATTTTGAGAAAGAAGAAGCTCTGAAGAAAGTATTTGTTATTGCACCAAAACATCAGGTATTTGGCTATTGTATTTTTATTACATGGAAGCTTCCAGAAATAATACTATGAATTCATATATATATATATATATCAATAATTAATTCTTTAGTTTGTAATATAATTATTTAATTACATTAAATTGGTTTTTGAGTAATATTTAAATAATTCAATCTTAATTTGATTTAAAAGAAATAATTTCAACATTAATTTAAAATCAACAACTTAAATAAAATATTGATATGTGCAATTTAATATTTTAATTATTTTAATACATTTTACTTAAATTTAATTTTGTTGTCTGTTGTTTTTAATTATTTTATTGTCAACTTTTAGCTGCTCACTTTTGTGATGACATTTTGTTACATAAACAAATTACCATGCTTTTATTTGCTGCTCAGCTTAAATACCTCTGCATTTTTATTTTATATTTTCAGTTTTATTAAAATATATATGTACAAATATGTGGAAATACAGCTTTCAGTTTTTCTCATGTGCATGATTGCAATATTATTATTGTTGTTATTATTATCATCATCGTTCCCTGTCATCATTTGTAGAATATAGGTGCCTTAGTAGCTGGGTGTTACTAGAGATTCGGGATTCTTATTTCTAAAAACAATATTTTTAATAGCAACATTAATATCAATTTAACTAGTGAATATCACTATGAAATTTGATATTCAGCCAAAAGATTTATTGTTATAATAAAAACATGCGCAGAAAAATAAAAAACTATACTAGTATGTTTATATTTTATTTTCATACTCACACTATACATATATACTGTAATGGTCCAGATTCCCTTTAAGAATCAAGGTGGTCCACATCTAACTATAATCGGACTTAGTGTCTTTATATAGGATGCTATGAATGATATGATTTACTTTAATACAAGATTTAATCCATTTCAAACAAGATAATTTAGAATTAAATATTTAATTTAGATTCAATTTAGACTAATTGATCCAATCTTAACCTTTTTTGATTGTTCCGTTATGTGCAGTATTCGAACTCAGGGTAGTTTTTACATTTAACTCTCTTTGGGAGTTTACATCAATATCCTACAGCAGTAATAATCGTTAATATAATCTTAATAGATTTTTAAAATTAATTTTAACCAAGTTAGCAGGATATTAAATTAATATGATATATGTATATGGGTATGTGTATTCAATCTTATTTTGTTTCGGAAAATAAATAAATAACTTAAATAAATTAGAGACCTCCTTAAATTTAAAATAAATTTTAACAGGTTTATTAACAGATAATAATTTAAATTTCTTTCATATAACAAAAAAAAATTATTATCATAAGTGCTTTACATACATTTCTACTATTTTCTGATATCAAATTAAATAATACTTCACATGTTCCCAAAGTAGATATATGTCATAACATTAATATGTTTTAATAAATTATAAAATGGCAAATGGAATTTTATAATTTCAAAAAAAAATTATAATAATACTAACTAGACAAATTTAATTTAATTAATATATGTATAAATGATGATCTTATATTATCCAATCCTTATGAGGAAATTCCAATTTTTACGAGACCATCCTCCGTTTATGTGTGGTCATAATTATGAAATAAAAGATCTTTCATCCAAGATATTAATCACTTACACAAAGATTAATAAACAAATATTATTATATTAATTAAGTTAGTGATAAATAAAAATTATGTCATGTCCTAAATGAATTTAATATGAAGAACAATAAATTCTTATCTTCATATTCAGTTTATTTTTACTTTGATAAAGTCGCTTTATAGGTAATATCTAAATTTTATTAAATAAAAAAAAAATTAACTCAATGATCTTTCCATTTCTCTTTATCTAATAATTTTCTTAAATGGACTACTTAAATGGAAATGGATTTTAGAAGCAAAGAAAATAAAATTAGATGTCTGAAGCCAATAACACACAAAGATAATATGATATATTAAAATTTGATGGTATTGTCCTATTCCTTTCCATAATGAGATTAATAATGTTCATTAAAGATAAAGTTCTTTATTTTTCGGTCATCAACCATCGATGAGGTAGTCAGCATACTCTTTGTTCATGGTCAGAGAATAAAATTTATTACCAATATTTTTTAAAAAGCTAAAAATAAAGCCATACATAATAATATGTACCATAATATATATTCTTCATGAGCTATATGTTCTCCTATTTTTGCAAATATAAAATTAAATAAAGAAGATAATTCTTTGCAAATTAAGATTGATTTTCATTGTTTATTATTGATAAGCAATATCATGAGATTTTAGAATTTGGCAAAAATATTATTGCTACTTCTTTTGATGTGTAGATAGAATTAAAAATATAGTGATGAATAAGGGTGATGTTATTGCTTCATAAAATGTGACATAAATGTACGGTTCTATTGACAGATTGAATTCCATAAAAATAAGTGAATATGCATTAAAAAGTAAAGGTATTTGCAAGTATGTGATAAAATTTGTTATTGATTCTTTAAAATTTTTTGTTGATAACATTGTTGCTTGTTTTCAAGGTGGATATTATAAAATATATAGAAGTTGGCCTATGGGTCTGCCTGTTGTTGCATAGGTTTGCAAATGTGTTTTGTGTACATATGAGAATAGTATTTTAGATAGGTGTACTTTTAAAGATATTAAAATTTACAAAAGGTATATGCATGTTGTTTTTGTTTGCAGAAAGATCAATAATCTGCTTTTTCTTGTAGAGGAGTTAAATAATTTGGATGGCTTAAAATGGACCATTAAAAAAAGAAAGTATTAAATATTTGGATTTATTTATAACAAGAGATAATAGTATGTTAAGTTAATAATTAATAGTCAAACCATTGAAAAAAGAAGATATATTACCAATTATGCATAAGATGGCAAATTTTAGATCATTTTGTTTCCTAATGAAAAATTTTGTCATTACCAAAGTGATAAATTTAAAAATACTGAAATATTTGCCAAGGAATTACTTGAAGTTGATTATAAGACTAAACATAATAATAATACTTTATGTCAAATTTAGAAGAGTTATTATAATGATTTAAAGGAGTTGAAGACTGATATAAAAATGAATATCTATTCCATATATTTCAAATTCTCATGTCAAATGTTTTAAAGATATATATAATGTAACGTTTATTTATATACGTTGCAAATATATTGGCATTTGGTAAAAGCTAAAAAAATAAAAGTAAATTTAGATTTTTTTTTGACTAATTTTTTTTTAAAAAAAAAATAATGTACAATGAAAGTTAAATTATTCTTTCGTTTTTTTTTATGTAAGTAGAAATAAAAGTAGAATTGGAGAGAACAAAAAAATTCCAAAAGTAAAATAAAAAAAGATAAGAGAAAGTAAAAATATTTTGGCTAATTAAAGATGGCTGAAAAACTTGATAAGAAAAGAGAACTGTATAACGTAAATTTTATAAAGAATCTACAAGATTATGAACCAAAAAAAATGCCATAATAATAGCATGCGCAGAAGTCTGAAAACTGGACCTCTGGTATAAAAAGGAGGGCTTCGGTTGGAAGAAAGACTTGTTCCGTTAGTCTCTCTAGTCGGTCCTAGATAACAATAATGCATCCAGGATCACCCTACACTGAAATAATTCGGCATGTCGGAGTGAACCGGAGCTTCTGTGAACATCATGCCTGAAGATGTACACCAGGAAAAGCCTTCTTGACCGACTAGGAGAATGGATCCAAGATCAAATAATAACCAAAAGGCCGAGCTCATTCTACCAAAAAAATTATGCATAGTTATCTACTACTGAATTCACAAAACTTACCGGTAAGTTATGCTTCATTATCCTGATTGTGACAAAGTTAACCATTTTAAAAACTACTCGTAAAAATAAGCTTATAATAGGATCCCAATAGAGACTTTAATTTTCTTGTACAAGAGACATTCATTTTTTTTAAGAACTTTCTAGAAGAAATTTGGAAGTGAACAGTAATTGTAAAATTGTTTTTTTTTAATTGATTCATGTCTGAATTAAGTGTTCTCCCCAATTTATTTGATTAATAATTTCTTTTAAACATTTTTTATCTATTAGAATAAAAATATTTCTAATACCAATTTTCATTTGTACATTATTAATAACAATTATTATTTTTTATTAATACCAATTTTCATTTGTACATTATTAATAATAATTATTATTTTTTATTATTAAATTTATTATTAGTTTAATAAGATTTAAAAATGTAATTTACCTTTTCCAATATATTTGAATAAGCCCAGGAATAATAATCTTAAAAAAAATAATTCTCGTTACGGTATGATGCAATACCTAGTAGTTTAAAAGTATTTTTCTTTTTTATTTGCGAGTCGTTATATGACGAAGTCAGCAGACTCTTTAGAATAAAAAGTCCTGGTGCCCATATTAAATAAATTAAAAGCTGATTTCATCGATAGCATAATTCTCAACTATTAATAGGCCGAGTTGATCAGGAAATATAGCTATGTTTTTAGAATAGAAATACAACTTTCTTCTTGTTTGACATAGCTTGATCAACTTGCGCGCAATTTATATTAGTGTGTAGAGGTCTATCAAAATGGAAAATGTTATAATGGCTTACCCAACTAGGGCTTCGATTTAACAACTACAACCTGAGATAAGTTGTAATGATAAAGAACATTACAACGATGACCCAAAAAAACTCACAGCCGGAAAATAAATAGTAATTTTTAAAAAAAAAAAAAAAATTATAAAAAAAAAACTAACTAATTAAACCCTGATTATTAAAATATAAAAAAAATATTTTTTTAATATGACTTCCAGAAAAAAAAAATATGTATATATTTTTTTTGATATGTCTAAAAAAAAAAACACGATCGTGGCTGATGTAGACATAAGTCACAAGTATTTGACCAGGTAGGCGGTTACTGAAGAGGGGAAAACATAGCCCCGAGTCCTAGTACATAGTATATTAACATAAGACCACCTTTATATGCCCATCAGACTATTTCTAGCAGGAATCTCAATAAAGGAGAAGGCGGATCAAGTTGGACCAAGTTGCCGTGAGCCTGTCAGACTCAAAACGATGAGCAATGCTCATTTGTACTTATAACTTGGGCTTCTTATCGTTAATATTACACGAAAGCAGAAAGGATACAGATAAATGTGAAATATTTTCCATTTCCGCTGTGTTAGTCCTAAAAGTGGGCGTTAAAGCTGAACGTCACTTGTGAATGAATCTACAGAATATGTCAGCATGCTACTACATAAAAAAAACCCCCCACAAATATGAATTTTAAAACTTAAGAATAAAATTAGTGTAAACCCCTATTTTATTCTCACCATCCGGTCACTGGTGGTATTGTAACATTTATTTATATACATTGCAAATATATTGGCATTTGGTAAAAGCTAAAAAAATAAAAGTAAATTTAGATTTTTTTTTTGATTAATTTTTTTTTTTTAAAAAAATAAGTACAATGAAAGTTAAATTATTCTTTCGGTTTTTTTTTTATGTAATAGAAATAAAAGTAGAATTGGAGAAAACAAAAGAATTCCAAAAGTAAAATAAAAAAAGATAAGAGAAAGTAAAAATATTTTGGCTAATTAAAGATGGTTGAAAAACTTGATAAGAAAAGAGAACTGTATAACATAAATTTTATAAAGAATCTACAAGATTATGAATCAAAAAAATGCCATAATAATAGCATGCGCAGAAGTCTGAAAACTGGACCTCTGGTATAAAAAGGAGGGATTCAGTTGGAAGAATGTCTTGTTCCATTAGTCTCTCTAGTCAGTCCTGGATAACAATAATACATCCAGGATTGCCCTACATTGAAATAATTCAGCATGTCGGAGTGAACCGGAGCTTCAGAGAACATCATGTCTGAAGATGTACACCAGGAAAAGCCTTCATGACTGACTAGGAGAATGGACCACAAGATCAAATAATACCAAAAGGCCGAGCTCATTCTACCAAAAAAATTATGCATAGTTATCTACTACTGAATTCACAAAACTTACCGGTAAGTTATGCTTCATTATCCTGATTGTGACAAAGTTAACCATTTTAAAAACTACTCGTAAAAATAAGCTTACAATAGGATCCTGATAGAGACATTAATTTTCTTGTACAAGAGACATTCATTTTTTTTAAAGAACTTTCTAGAAGAAATTTTGGAAGTGAACAGTAATTGTAAAATTGTTTTTTTTTTAATTGATTCACGTCCGAATTAAGTGTGTTCTCCCCAATTTATTTGATTAATAATTTCTTTTAAACATTTTTTATCTATTAGAATAAAAATATTTCTAATACCAATTTTCATTTGTACATTATTAATAATAATAATTATTTTTTTTATTAAATTTATTATTAGTTTAATAAGATTTAAAAATGTAATTTACCTTTGCCAATATGTTTGAATAAGCCCAGGAATAATAATCTTAAAAAAAATAATTCTCGTTACGGTATGATGCAATACCTAGTAGTTTAAAAGTATTTTTCTTTTTTATTTGTGAGTCGTTATATGACGAAGTCAGTGGACTCTTTAGAATAAAAAGTCCTGGCATCCATATTAAATAAATTAAAAGCTGATTTCGTCAATAGCATAATTCTCAACTATTAATAGGCTGAGTTGATCAGGAAATATAGCTATGTTTTAAGAATAGAAATACAACTTTCTTCTTGTTTGACATATCTTGATCAACTCGCACACAATTTATATTAGTGTGTAGAGGCCTATCAAAATGGAAAATGTTATAATGAGGATGTGTTTAATATTGCATTTTGTGTTACAAATAATGTTAATAAGTCAGTGAATAATTTTAAAAGTGTTATACCTTTAAATCAAAAAAGTAATATTGCATATCAAATTTTTTTGTGGATGTATGTTATCATATATAAGTGAATCGAGATACTGTATATAACTGCTTCAGTTTTTTTGGATTATAAAAGGATATTTGAAATTATTAAGATTCTTCATGAAGAGAGAAACCATAATAAAAGAAAAAGTAAGGCAATAATTTTAATTAATTGAAATAAAAGGAATATGATTTGAATTAATGTTGTTTGCTTCTATAGTTTTTTGAATTTAAAAGCAGTTGAGAAGGATAAGGGAATTAACCAAAAGTATTTCTGCAGATTGAAAGACTGTATATAGTAGTTAATTGCAGTTTTATTTATATATATATATATATATATATATATATATATATATTATATATATATATATATGTAATGTATATATATATATATATATATATATATATATATATAAACATTACAAGCATAAAGTTAAACTAGTCAATATATAATCAAGACTACCCCAAATCCAAAATTCAACCAGACCAGCATAAAAATAATATTGAAACACAACCAAAGGTTTCACTGCTACAAGAAGACTTTTTAAGTGTAAAGAACTACAAAAACTACATGTATATATAATATTAAAAATTACCCACAATTCCATTCACTTCTTATCCACCCTTAATATTAAAAAAACTCTTAAATAAGTTAATTTCTTCAAAATAATAAATTTTCAATAATAAAGATCCTTTAATTCTTCTTTTGATTTCATTTCTCTCAAAGAAGACAACCTTAACTTCATCAAAATTAATAGTGTGGCCTGTATATTTTTCATGGACATACAAAGCAGAACTAAGATATCTATTTTAACTCTACTTTTATGAACCTTTATTCTTTCATTTAAACTCAAACTACTCTGATCTATGTAAACCTTCTTACAAAATAAACAAGGGATAAAATATACTACACCAGGAATAGTCTTTCTATCAAAAAGTTCTTTTGTATTATTTAATAAATTATTCAATGTACACCCCTTTTCCAAACAATTTTTTTATTTCCAAACAATTTACTATTTCTACATACAGTTTTATAAGAAGACAATTTATTTATTTAAGAGTTCTTCTAATATTAAGGGTGAATGGGAAGTGAATGGATTTGTGGGTAATTTTTAATATTATATATATGTGTAGTTTTTGTAGTTCTTTACACTTGAGAAGTCTGCTTGTAGCAGTGAAACCTTTGGTTGTGTTTTAATATTATTTTTATGCTGGTCTGGTTGAATTTTGGATTTGGGGAAGTTTTGATTTTATATATATAATATATATATTAAAACAGACACATTGTTTCATGTATATATTGAAGTTCTCTCCCCCCCCCCCATTTTCAAATGGTTTAATTAAACCAAAAGCTGACACTATTCAGTGAATGAAATGTAAAAATAAAGAATTGACAATAAATTAAATTCCATTTTTTAACTGTGTTATAAAAACAAATGTATAATATTTAAATTCTCTAAAAAAAAATAGAAATTACAAGACACAGTGAATCAACAATTTGCAGTTTTCAAGTTAAAATATTACAGATGTATATTTTTTGTGTTAGAACTGTATGTTTACAAATTACCAAAAAACATGGTAAAAGATAGGGTCACTTGCTTGCCTTGGGCAAGTAAATATGTTTTTGAAAAACATAATGGCCAGTGGGGTTAGATAAGGTCAGATATTAAGTGTTGAAAGTGAGAGAATATAAATAATGGAATCAGGCAGTTCACTGTTATTATTGTAATTATCATAAGGTAATTAATTACTAATGAGCTGATTGTGTTCACTGCTACATAGCTAGTCACAGCCTAGAAGTCTGAAATAATCAAGTTGGAATCTGCAGTAATCATCATCAGGGAAAAAACTCATAGCTACTGGATAACTGAAAGATGAAGAAGCAGATTATTAACTTTTACAAGAATGAGTAGCTAGAAAAATATATCTTACTCTCTCTTCCCACATGACCATGAAGCAACCATCAAGATAAAACAGAAAACATATCTAAGTGACCACTGAAAGGATATGCCATTCAGCTCTAAGAAAAACTCCTTCTTAATATGAAAATTTATTAATGGAAAACCACTAACAGATAAATGTCAAGGTAAGGAAATTTTAGATACATTTGTAATATTTAAAGATATTTTCTGAAAATGTATTTATTTAAATGATTAATTTATAAAATGGAGCTACTGGAATAATTTCTGATGGAATAATATAATTGCCATTGAAAAAATAAAATGAATACACATTAATGGTTCTATAAACATCCACCAATTTTTACAAACTTAAGAATATTGATTTGAAAATAAGTTCTATAATGAAAAATATAATAAAATGTATCTATATACATGGAATTATTGATTACAAAAACATCATTTATTATTTTTACAAAATGCTTCTATATAAATAAATTAAACCTGCATCTATACAAAATGTGTCTATGCTTCTATATAAATGAATTAAATCTGCATATATACAATACATGTCTATGCTTCTACATAAATGAATTAAACCTGCATCTATACAATGCATGTCTATACTTCTACAAAAATAAATTATACCTGCATCTATACAATAGGTATCTATGCTTCTATATAAATAAATTAAACCTGCATGTATACAATATGTGTCTATGGTTCTTTATAAATAAATTAAACCTGCATCTATACAATATGTGTCTATGCTTCTACATAAATGAATTAGACTTGCATCTATACAATAGGTATCTATGTTTCTACATAGATGAATTAAACCTGCATCTATACAATGTGTGCATATACTTCTATATAAATAAATTAATTCTGCATTTATACAATATGTGTTTATACTTCTATATGAATGACTTAAATCTGCATCTACATAATACATGAATAAAATTACATATACTTCTATTCATATAAAATAAAATGGTTCTATCTACATGAATCAAATATACTTCTATTCACATGAAATAAAATGCTTCTATCTTCATTAATCAAATACTATACTTTTATCTACATGGATTAAATATAACTCTATCTACATGAATGAGATTTACTTCTATTTACATGGAGTAAAATGCAACTAACTACATGGATTAAACATAATTTTATATGGGATTGAATCCACATCTATCTACCTCAAAAAGAAGTTATGCCAGCCTAGAACTGCACTGCCATATGAATTAATAGACATGTCTATGACCAATAATGCTATATATGCAGATATAAACTCAAGGAGAACTATTTCCACTTATGAACTATAAAGGGATGTACTTGTGATGTACACACATATAACTAAAAGTCCCTAGTAAATGAACACTAGTAATCAAACAAATAATTCAAATATTGTTATTTAAATAAAGCATTGTTATGTAAAATAATACATATTGTCAGTTTCATTTCATGTCATCCACTTTCTAGTGTACTTGTTCACAGGAACCTCATGTTTCCTCAGCTATGTCTGGCATAACCAGATCTAGGAGAGTAAGATTGTAGTAAGCTGGGACTCTAGTGGTGCCATTTGGGAATTCAAACATATAAATTTCTAATTGTTCTAGTCTCTTTAATACTACACCCTCTGATGAGCAGGAAATATTGTTGTGTGTGTGTGTGTAGAGGGGGGGGGTGATGTCAGCATTGGGTAATGCCAATCGATATCTCCTTCCTGTAATATGCCCATCAGGAAATAAATTAACCAAAAAAGGGTAAGAAGATCTAGTCCCATTACTATATATATATATATATAGCATAGTTAATGGCTCTACTGTTAAATATTATTATGTAATAAATGAAATTTAATTTTAAAATATTAAAATGCATAAAATAATAGTTATAGTTTAGGTAAAATAATCGTTATAAATTGTTTTGCTATTAATGATATAAAATTAAAAGCAAATAAATGTAAAAATTTTTTTTAGATATTTGTTGATTTAAAATAATATGTATAACTACGAAGAATGATCTCTATTTAATATGTATAATTAAAGAGAAAGGCTTAGCTATGGAGCAACTTTATTAAAAGATTCATTGTTGAATAAATTATTAAATTTTATTAGTTCAAAATAAAGAGTTCAATATAAGAAAAGTAATTATATTTCTGCATATAAATGAAACTATACAAATTATATTATTAATAAATATTTTCTAATCAATACTTGACTTAAAAAGAATTTTTTCCAACAACTTTTACTATTAATAAATAATGAGTAATATCTGTTTATAAATGAAAATATATAAAGACGCCATAAAAGTTAAATAACCTACAAGATGCATTTAGTGCTGAACCATTACTCATCAACAGATCCAGGTGACCATTTCTCATACACATCTTTAACATATGCAAAATGTTCAATTCACTCTCCCAAACATTATGCTTTTTTAGCAACATCCTCTATTAAGAAATATAAAAGTGTGAACTTCAAAGGCCATGATTCAAAAGGATACCCTATGAAAAGGATATGAATCAGATGTTACAGTAATGTTATATATTAAAATACAGATTTATTCAAACAAAGACCATGAAATAAAATTAATGATCATAAATTTCTAGTAAACAAAGATGTTTAACTTACATACGCAAAGAAAGACTACAACATTAATTATTATCTTAGTGCATATCATTAGCTGAATATTCAAATACAAAATGTTCAAATCAGTCTCTCAAATGTCATGTTCTTTCAGCAATACCCTCTGTAAATGAAAGTCTTAATGTCAAACTGCATGACTCAACAGGATAACCTCTTGAATTGTATACTGCTATGATGTTATATTATTGAAATAATATAAGTATAATAAAACAATCCACTAGAATAAAACTACAAAATTTTAAAAAATGCCTATATAAAACTGAGGATTAATATCCTCTGCTATAGCCAGCTTTGGTGTATTTCACCATCTTAAGCAGCAATGGTAGAATAAGCCAAAGCTGACTATAGCAGAGGATATTAATCTTCAATTTTATATAGGCATTTTTAAAATTTTGTAGTTTTATTCCAATGGATTGTTATATACTTCAAAAAACATGAAATTAAGTTAGCAATGATCATAAATTGCTAAAAAAAAAAACATGTTTGGAAGGGTGATTTGAACACTTTGTCTTTGAATTTTCATCTTGCAATATGCACTGTGATAGAATCTTTAATACATGTACAATATTTTGCAATGTGCATTAGCCTGATTGCTAATTTACAATTACAATTTATTAACATAGCGCTATATAAATAAATACCTTATTATAAATATTTAGCAATAGTAAATTGTTATATTTTGATATACAAGTATCAAACTTACAACATACAGAACTTTGACAGAAACCATTGTAGATAAATACAGCAATGATTATCATTAATTATTTATTACACTAGAGATTATCTCTAATCTAGATATTAACTTTAAATCTCAGTTAAAGATTAATGTATAGAATATTTAAATTAAACACACGTGGAGTTATTTACCTTCATTTTTCTTTTCCCATGTGTATATCTTGTCTGTTTAAGTATACAACTTAAAAATAAGTTCATTCATCAACTTGTCAATATTTTATTCATTAAGAAACTGGTTCCTTTTAATATACTTGTAGACATTTTGGTGATTAGTCTTGGCAAATCTGTTTTAATATTTTGTTTATCTTTCTTTAGTATTTTTTTTTTTTTAATGTTACAATAGTAGTCTTATTCTTTTATAAAAATTGTTTATAATATATAATATGTTTGAAACTAAAAGTAATTCAATAATAAAAATATAAATAACTTTGATATTAGAGATTGAAATTTTAAAAACTTAAATATTTGATTATTAAATCATCGTTTTGTAAATAATTTTATTAGTTTAAGTAATTTTATAAAAAAAAATAATAAAGCAATCAAGAACATTATTTTGTTTACAAAAATAAAATATCCAAGTCAAATAATAAGTTAAAATATTTATTCCCATAAAATAATAATAAGCCAAATAATATAAAATTCTATAATAATAGTTATATTAAATGTTTGGATGAATAGATTGCTATAGTTAATGTTCTATCTTAATTGCTTAATTTTGCTTCTAATAAACAAGAAAAATACCTAACTTTCTTTGAAAGTTTTCAGCTACCAGTCAAATATTTGGCTTTGAACCTATGTTGTGGATACTTATTTTGACTCTGGACATATTCTCCTCATATACATTTCAATGCCATTTTTATATAATTTCTCTTTTATTTTTCTTACAGCTTCGACTGTCCTGCAGTCTTTATCAGAGCTACAACATTTAAACATATCATCATATAACCATGATTTTATATACATATCTATATACATAATTTTTACATTATTATTGCTAATTACATCTAATTTTAACTGATTTTATATTTACATCTTTTAATTTATACTTATTATTTATTATTTTTATGTCATTCTATTTTATTTTTACATCTAATTTATCATTATACTTTCTTTTATATCATTATATATTTCTATTTCACTTTTATTTTCATTACTTCAATCTCTTTTATCATTTTTTCTATTATTTTTAAATAATTCTTCTACATACTTATTTTATCTTTATATGCATATTTTATTCCTTTATTAATAATTTCTATTTTATTTTTTTATCTCTATTTTTAGTTTTTACTCCCATTTATTTTATTTACCTTTTATATAAAAATTACATTGAAGTGTATATGAGGAGACTATATAAGTTTGATATATAAGAATATATGAAGAAAGATGCAAAGGAAAGAAAAAAGAAGAAGAATACACATTTTTTATCCTAGGTGGAGCTGCTTCTAGAAAGTCACTTGCTTTACAGCTCTCTGAAAAAGATTTTAAAAAGTCAGTTTTGCTGCAGTCAAAGGTATTCCTAACTTATCCCGTCAAAGAACATTATTTGCTGTTTGTGTGCTTTTTCAGTAACAATTCACAGTTTTTAGTGTATTTTTATCATTATCTCACTATATCTACCATATCTGCTCATCTACAATAGACAACCAGATTCTTCCCCCTGTTTGATGGGTAGTTTGACTGTTTTATGGATGATAGAGGGTCTTATTCCCTCTTAGACTCTTGAGTCTTCATTTCCTATTCCAGTTCTTCTATCACTCAAAACATTTTTATCAAATTTTTTATGTTGTTCCAGTTATTTAGGTCATTAAAATGATCTTCTTTTCTCCCCCCTCCCCCTCTGTGGTAGTAAACTGCCTAAAATTCTAATCAATTTTTGTATAAGCCAACTAAAATTAACACTAACAATCTCTCCAGTGTAGATTTGCTTCATTTTTTTAAATCAAATTGATTAGTTTTCCACTTCAAAATTGTTTTTCTTTGTATAATTCTTAACTCTTCTAAACAGTTTAAAGATGTCTACCACCACTGTTGGCAGAAATGTGCAAAAACCTAATTCACAACAACAAAAATCTTCAAAACTTCCAAAAATGTTACCTAAATTAAATTCCAAAAAAACTCAATTAAAGACACCATCAGCACAGCCTAATTCAAGGTCTCCATCCCCAGACCTTCTGGATTTACCTCCCCTACAGGCTGAGTCTTGCCCCATCAAAGGCAAAAAGCAATCACAAAAAATTAATAAGACTAATCATAATGTTGCTCCAAGCAAAACTGGGAACATTAAATATTCCTCACCTATGAGGGTGGAAAATCCACCTGCTACACTTAAGTTTAATGCAAAAAGCTCAGCCATCTCTGAATCTCTAAAAACATAACACACAAGAATTACTCCAAAGATGATGCTACTCATGATTCCCCATCTCAATCTACCAGTGCAACAAGTCTTCCAACATTACTTCTACTATCAGTTGCACTGTAAAGTCATCCCTTATTACCCATCCTTCCATAACTAGCTCCTAAAACCACAGCAAGTTTTTGCTAATTCCTATGCTCAGGCTGCAACCAGCACTGTACCAAATAATCACAAACATGCCAAGCTGAGCTCCTTCAAAATCTGTGGGGCCTTGATAAGGACAATCCTAACAATCATGATTCAGCCACCTCAGTAACCCTTATTTCTACTAAATAACTCATACCAGAGAATCACACTATCATCTCAGAACAATTTAATCACAAAGTTCCACCACTTCTCCTCAAGTCACTTCATTGCTACCAGAGTGACAGTTCAGTCATTCTAGTAGTTACAGATTTACAATGTGGACTCCACAAATTTCCAGCACAGCAGCTCTGACTCCACATACTAACTGATATTCCTCACCCTTTCCAATGACCAATACATGGCAATAGAATTTCACAATACAATACAAAGGCAAGCCTTCAAAAACAGATTCAAATTTTTAAACAATATGTTCCTGGTTGCAATAGACACCAATAGACCATCCATACTTAAGGGGTTTATCAAAAACTATCACATAATGATAGAAAGGCAGCACCAAGTTGAACAAGTTACCTCATTTGACTACTGTAGGAATTCTCTCACCAATGGCCTCATCTTCACCAACACAGTCTCATTTCAATTCATCCTTAAAAAAGGTCTCTCTCCTGAAAGCATTCCCACAATAATAGCAGCTGACCTATCACATTTGATCATCTCGATTAAGGGAATCACAGTCCACAATGTTTCACCCGCAAAGACTGCAACCACCTCATTCGGAACTGCCCTCTAAAAAAATGCAACTCTTGCCAGAAGAAAAAACTCCTAAACCACATCTGTGTTTCACACAGCTCCAATAGACATGAACTTCCTCATTCAGCTAACCTCTCACCTCCATCTATTACCAATTCAAGCTTTCAGCTTTGGCCACCATCTTACCCTTTAATAAGACTCCAGCTTCCTCTAGGCTACATAATTTTGAATTCACTCACAGCCCACCACTTTCAGTTACAGCTCCACCACAGGACTCTTCTTTCTTGATGGACATGTCCACTAATTCAAACTCAGAAATCATCCTACCTGTGTCTACCAACTTTGGCCCTTCCACCACAAGCAACAACCTCAAACACATGCATGGCCTAACCCATCTGATAGTGATACCAACTCTGACAGACAAAATTCCATCCTTGACCTTCCCAGTAAAACCATAATGGATCCACTTCTGGAACCCAGGGTAAGTCTCAGACATACAGAACATACAAGAAAAAAAAGAATTCTTTCAGCAGAGAATTCTCTGGTTTCAACCTGGGCCTCATCAGCTTCCTCCCTTTGCACTCTCTCATCTTCCTCTGCTGAAATTCTATTGGACAGTGGTTTATCAAGTGACATCAAGAATGAATCATTGTGCAATTCTGGCAGGGGAAGAAAGAATGGTACTTTTCACCTCTCTCCCTGCCCAGTTCATCCCCACTCACCATAAAATTTTCTGAATTCCTACTGGTTCTATATTTCTTATATCCATCTTGAGATCACCATATGCTTGTTTCTGTTGTTGGTTTAAACATTCAGGGTTTTAATTTAATCCATAAGCTCCTTTCTCTCAAACATTGGTTTAAACTCAACTCTCCCAATATCCTCTTCCTTGTCAAAACTAAACTCTTCACTCACTTTAACTACAGGATTTACTCACTTTGTCCACCTTTGGTCTATTCAAGTATTCTACTGCCATGACTTCTGCTGGAGGAGTTGGCATCTTCATTAATAAACATGCCCCTCCCTCCACCTTTTTCATCATATATATCAATGCTCACTCTATTATCTTAGAAATGCAATTTGTGTGCTTCAGAACTTTTGTGATTTATTTATATCTCCCCTCCAATGACAGTGACACCCTCATTAAATCCATTATTCATTTAATCAACAACATCACAGCTACCATCTCCCTTCCCATATTTCTTCTGGGTGACTTCAATATGGACTACCAGTCCTTCACAAACAAATATCTACATCTCTTCTCCAGGATCTTAATGTGTGGCCAGGGATTTTTCTCAGACCATGCCTACTTTTTCTACACCCACAAGCATCAGACCCTCATTGATTTAACATTCTACTGTCCTGATCTCCATTTCATGATTGAATCGGCCCAACTCCACACCATACCTTTTTCAGATCACAAGGCATTACACCTTTCCCTTCCATTAACTCTGGCTTTCCAGTAAACCTTGCCTCAGAAGAACAATACGATTTCTCAACAAGCAAAATAGACCAACAGCATTGCAATCAGAAATTTATATATACCTTCATAAAAGCAATATTCTTCAAATGGAGCCCATCTCTGCATGGTTGGCATTTGTGGAAATCCTGCAAGCTGCCATCCACAAATACACCTGGAATTCCCAAGGACCACTCAAGTTTCTGGCTTCCATGGACAAAATTTCAGAGCAACTGAATGATCAGGAAAGTGAGCTATTAGACATTAGCACCATCATACAGCTGAAACTTCAATACCATGATGCTCAAAAGGCCTTGGCTGAGTACATGTCAGTCAAACACACCAAGAGGTATATGAGGAATCAACATTGTTGGACCAGAAGTTACCTGGGGTGGGCTATTGGTTCCCACAGGAAATAAACCACCCTCTCATTCATCACAGTCAGCAACAAATCCTACATAGATCAGGAACTGCTCCTTCATTTTAGAAACCATTACAAGCACTTGCTTCTCAAATCTAACATCCCTCCTTTCACTATGTCATCAACCTTGAATGTCAACTTTGATCCTGGCATAACCCAGGTCCTGCTACTTAACAAACTGTAAAGCTTCCCTGACCACATTTACCCTGGTCCTCATGCCATCCTCAAGGTCCTCTTTCTCCACCTAAGTCAGATCACCATCCTCATCACTTTCAACATGATCAACATGTGCATTATTTATTATGTATTTTGTTGGGTTATAAAGTCATTTCTTTGAAGTTATATTAGATTTCTATTAGAAGGTTTTACTCTATATTACTGATTTGTTTTATTATTGTTATTTTATTTCCATTATGGAATATTATAAGGTGTTTTATCTGCAATAATTGATTAACATCAAAGTAGATGATTATCATTTGAAAAGGGCACAAAACCATGTACCAAAAGTTCTTTATGTGTAATTATTATTGTATTATATATATATATATATATATATATATATATATATATATATATATATATATATATATATATATATATACACAGCTGTTATATATGATTTTTATTATTTATAATTTATATAAAAGAACAGAGTAATGAATTTAATTAATTGCAATTTTTGATGTAATCACTCTTATACTTAATCTTAGTAGTAGCATTAAAGGATGGCTTCAGATAATTACTGAATGTCATCTATATAAATTTCAAACTCTTTCTGTCAGTTTAAAATTATCATAACAATTATCTTTACCAATAATATATATGCTATTAAGTAAAGTAATATGAATGTGTTATTATAGAAATAGGTTGATTTTATACAATTAAAAATGATTATGAGTTCTATGTAATTGTTCTGTGTAATTGTGTCACAATTCTCACTGTATGTGAAATATAATTCAATAAAGATGTTATAATCTCCCAACTTTGGCATGACCAGTGTGTTAGTATTTGGATTGAGAATTTAAATATATTAACATTGAATGTTTGATTAAAAATAAATTTAAACTTTACAATCAAACAGGTTGTGTTTATTATACAAAATTCTGAGTAACACATTTAGAATGAGAATATTCTGTGATATTATTATAATCCTACATATTCAATCAGTATATGATGAGAAAGACATTTCTGGAGTTTTTATACTGATGTTAGTTTTGATGTAAAGGAATTTGAGGCAATGGTATTTTTATAAAAATTTGAAACATATTTGGCCATATGTGTTTATTTAATGCAACTCATTAGTTGCACATATTTTTTGCAATTTTCAGAAAATGTTTTAAGGTGGATGGAAGTCAATCCCACTTTGTGTGGAAACAATATAGTGAATAAACTATGTTGCAATGTGTACCTCTACTCTACTTGGCCTCACATATTGCTGCACTACCATTTACTAATACATGCATATTACTTGTCTTGTGATAGTTTTTATCCACAGGGTGTCTAAAATGCATAATTATTGTCTGTTGCACTTTGAGGAATAATGCAAAGTAGAAAGATCTGCTAACAAAACTAAAATCACAGCTATGAATTATTATATCACCATCATCATCAACCATTATCAATCCACTTCAGGATGAAGGTCTTTCCAAGTTCAAACCATCTTCTCTGATCTTTAGTTTTTTTTCTCCACAGCACTCCTGCACACTTTATTACTTCATCCATCCATCTCACATATGATCTCTTTCTTGGTCTTTTACAATCTCTTGGAATCTAGTTTATATATATATATATATATGTGTGTGTGTGTATGTGTGTGTAATTTCATATGAAGTCTAATAGGATTTAAAATGCTTTCTCCCTGTATGGGCTTTGTGTTAATGTTGGGATAACTATAATAGTCATTAATGTTTGGTTGCAAGGAAATTCAAAGTTTGAAATCAACAGAACATATTTATACTAGATAAATAAATAAATCATCAACATGTTTGTTTGTAGAGATCTAGATATTTCAAACCGTTTGCTTTCTCTATAAGTTTTACAAACATATGTGAGAGAATGTGATGTGAAGTTTTTACATTGGTGGATAATTGGAATACAAAGAAATTTGAGACTATTGAATGTATTTGTGGAAAACTTTGATACACATAGTAAATTGCCAATCTATTGGTGAAATATACAGTGGAGTGTTTCAGATTGGATAGAATGTTCCAATCAAAAAATGACTGCTCTCTCCAAGCATCATGAAATGGCATTTACCACATAAATTTTAATGCACTAGCATGTCTGTATAATGAGTTTGTGACAGGTTTGCAGATCTATGTTTCTGGAACCCATGGTGTTACTACTACTAGCAGTTTTTGCCTGATTAAAAATAAAATTTAATGTTAACCCGTCTTAGGTTAAGGCAGGAAACATACTGTCATATTTTATATTACAACTCATGATCCCATATATAGTATCACCTTAAAGATTTTTGTGCAAAATACTTTGTCAAATTGGAAACTGGTGTTTATTCACAAGATGGCACTGCAAGCAACTTGGAAATAGACTGTTTTACTGATATACACTGTGAGATTTAATAAGAAAGAATTAGTAAAAAGAAGATACTAAGAGTAGCTGCTTTGAGACATTCATTTATCAATGGCTAAATCCTGCTTTTTGTCTGTGTTCATTCTCTTCTTTAGATTATTATATTTTGTCATTTAATTTAGGGCCCCATCATCATGACTTTAAATGCTAATGATTATCATTCTGAACTAATTGAGATAAAAAAGCTGTGAATTTATGCAATGTTTACAATATACACATTTTATACATAAAGACAATGACAAAGATGATTTACTAGGCTAGAATTTATTGTTTGTGATATTGTATCTAAAACTGAATTTGGTGAGGAAATTTTCAGATTTTAAATGATCTCAAGTATGGTCAATACTATTTCAACATTCTTATGTCATCACAAATGTGGATGAATGTCATCACAAATGTGGATGGGTCTACATAAAAAAGTGGTCTAAATTGATCTGGCTAACAACCTTTGCCAAGATCATGGTGCCTGTTGAATTATTCACTTAAATGACACACTCATTTAAATGACTTATTCATTTAAGTGACTCACTCAATTTTAAATCACTCAGCTCATTTATTTAATTGACTCATTCATTTGAATGACCCACTTATTTAAGTGACTCAATCATTTAAGTGACTCATTCTTTAAATGAGTCAATTATTATCAAGTGACTTAATGTAATAACTTAATCTTTTATGTGACTCAGTTATTTAAGCGACTCATTCTTTAAATGACTCAATTTAAGTGATTCATTCATTTAAGTGACTCAATATTTTCAAGCATCACAATCATTTAAGTGACTCACTTCTTTAAATAACTCAATCATTTAAGTGACTCAATGCTTTAAGTGATTCATTCATTTAAGTGGCACAATATTTTTAAGTATTGCAATCATTTAAGTGAGTCATTTCCTTAAATGACTCAGTCATTTAAGTCAGTCAATGTTTAAGTGATTCAATTTTTTAAGTGATTAATCTTTTAAGTGATGCACTTATTTAATTGACTCTTTCTTTAAGTGATTTAATCATGTAAGTAATTCATTCATTTAAGTGATTCAAGCATTTAAGTGGTATTTTTTTAAGTGATTCAATCATTTAAGTGGTTTAATTAGTTTAGGTGACTCATTCTTTAAGTGACTAATTCATTTAAGTGACTTAATATTTTAAGTAACTCAATCTTTTAAGTGATTTATTCATTTAAGTGACTCATTCTAATGACTCAATTATTCAAGTGACTCAATCATTTATGTGTCTCATTTATTTAAGTAACTCAATCATTTATGTGTCTCATTTATTTAAGTAACTCAAACTGGCTCATTCATTTAAATGACTTCTCATTTTAAGAAATTCGATCATTTAACTGATTTAATCATTTAAGTGGTTCATTCAGTTATTTTTCTTGATTATTTAAGTACCTCATTCATTTATGCAACTCATTCATTTAAGTGGATTACTCATTTAAGTAACTCATTTGTTTCAATGTTTTAAATCACCTGTTCATATAAGCATCTATACCTGTTGTAATATTGGTCATGTGAACAATAATGATAAAACTAAAAGAACATTTTAAATTTTTCTGAAGGTTTGTGATGATGGTGTCTTACTTGTATTTTTATATTGGACTATTTCCATTACCTAATATGAGTATTGAATGTCTTTAGAAAAATTTAACTATATATAAATATTCCAAATACATTCAACTGTTAATAATAGCATATCAAACAGGTTAGTATATGCCCAACATTTCAAGGGGTATTATTCTCCCTTTTTCTTCAGATTTTTCTGTCATGACCAGTGACAGTATTAGCATAAAATTTGAACATGGACTCTTAGATTTTTGTTTATTGAATTTTGAGGTAATACTCTAACCTAGGGGTGGGCAATTGTTTTGGCTCAGGAACCACAGAGGTTGTCAGAGGGTCACATCGGGGGACATTTTGTGAAAGTGAAGATTAGCAGAGATCACACATTTTCTTCATGACACAATACACTGCTTTATTCCCTGTATTACCAAAGAAATATTTGTTTGTCCATTCTTCATTAAACACATGACATTCATCACTGATTTTACATTTATTTGGAGGGTTCATGGTTTCACTAAAGTTGGAAATGTATATACTTGCTAATGCAAAGACAAAATTGAAATTAACCAGATCAACTGGAAAAGCACTGCACATTGTATCTACACTGTGCATGTGTATTGTTGTGGCCATTCTAGTGGAAAATATGAGATGAATCTTTGGTTCCACATGGGTAGAAAATCTCAGTTCAAGGTGGATTTTTCTGATTGTCTTGGTGGGCCACATAAAACATCTTAGTGAGTCACAGGTGGCCCTCAGGCTGCAATTTGCCCACCTCTGCTCTAACCAACTGAGCCATCCTGCCAAAGGCAACAGTCTGTAGGAATATCATATACTTATCTATGAGATTCCTCCTGATTTGAGCAAAGTTGATTAGTGGTTTCCATACATTATGTATAGTTGCACTAGGTTGGCTTACAGGATTTTTTGTCATTGTCATGTGAGCAGTTTCTTTAAATTTTCTTTTTTGTATCTTTTTTTATCTATTCAATATTTTTGTGTTTTCCCAATTGAACATATGTTCATTGGCACATACATGGTTTGCTATCTTAGACACATCTGTTTTCTCTCTTCTAATCATCAGTTTGTGTTCTTGCAAGTGTTTTTCAATGGCATGACTAATCTCACCAATATATGTTCTTCCACTTTCACATGGTATTTCATAGATGCAGTTTTTTTCTTTTCAGAATTTTAAGTTTAGGTTTTGTAGATGTTAGAATTCCTCATAGTGTGGTATGGCTCTGGAAAGCTGTTCTGATTGCAAATTTTTTAAAATTGTTTTGCTATTTTTGGAATGTATGGGTACAGTACATTTACCAATAATTGTTTTTTCTCTTGATGATTTTTTTGTTGTCTATTTAACATTTTCTTAATAACAGCTGATAAATAACCATTTTTCATAACAGTTTGTTCTATATAGATCTTTTCTTTTTCCAAATCACTGTTTTCTGAACAAACTTCTTTTGCTCTGTTCCATAGTAATAGTATAACTCCATGTTTTGTGATTCTGGTGTGATTGGATATATAGACTATGTATTTTCCTGTATGTGTGGGTTTTCAGTAAACTGTAGTTTTGATTTTGCCATGAGGGAGTCTTGTCACAAGAACATCTAAGAATTCCAAATTTTGTTCTTGTTCTGGGGATATATTGTTGATGTGTTTCCAGAAAGTTTGTAGCAGTGCTTCATCATGTGGCCATACAACAAATGTATCTTCTACATAACAAAGCCAAACTTTAGGTGGATATGGAATAGTTTTTATGACTAAGGTTTCAAGTTCTTCTATGTAAATGTTGAGAATCTGGGAGACAATGGTGAGCCCATAAACATTCATTGATTATGCTGGAAAAAGTCTATGTTATATTAAAAGTATGTTGTTTTTATGCAGAATGTTAATAGCTCCATTATGCTATCAATAGGAAGAGCTGTTCTGTTTTGAAAGCTATTATCACCATTTAATCTTTTTCCTACAATAGAAAATGCTTCTTCACATGGTATATTTGTGAATAAACTTTTCACATCAAAGCTCACCAGTAAGTCAGTTCTTTAATTTTTCTATGTTATTTATTAATTCTACAAAGTGTCTAGAATCCCTGACAAAGGACTGGGTCTTGTGTGCCAAAGGACTTAGAACTTTGCGAAGAAATCTTGTCAAATTTTGGCAAGGTGAATCTCTAAAACTAACGATAGGTTTTAATGGCACACCTGGCATTTTGTTTGTAAAATCTCTTATTCTATTTCATATTTATGCAGAAATGGGTTAATTTATAGTAAGCAACTGTGATACTAAATATTTGTGCTTTGAATCCAAAATGGTTGCTGTTTTACAATACTAATACTGTTGTTGTATTGTTGGTACTGCTTCAATGCAGCTGACAGAAGTTATAACTGAAATTCATGCATTCCACAGAGCAGTTTATCAATTTTTTTTAATAAAGTGTGATGTCTTTTAATGTCTTATCTGATAGCTCTCCAAATATAGTATTGGAAGGAAATTTATTCAAGGAAAAATATATCTACAGATAGTTCACTTTAAAGGGAAAAAGTATATATATACACATATTTCAGTTTAAAAGAAAAAATAATAATACATAACTAATCAAAGAGTACCACAATAAGTATTTTCAATAGCATTCAGTGAATTATATTATTATTAAAACCTTTTACAATAAAATATGAAACAGAAAATACATTTCACTAACGGTTAGAGCACTTAGGGACAAGTGACCAAATGACTGGGAAAATGTCTGATAGGGTGATTTTTTATCTTTTTGTTTCATTATCTCTAATTTGTTATCAAATGTATTAAAATTTCTTACATACTATTGTAAAGATAAGTGCACCATAATGCATATAGTATAAAAGTTGTACCTCTTACTTCTGCGAAGCAGGCATTTGAAAAAGACTATAATTGAACTTATAGTAACATTCTTTTTCTAATAAACTTTTACTACCTTCTATTATTGTTAAATTTATTTGGTAGTGCCCTGAAATAAAAATTAAAAGGTTTATTAATAATGAAAACGAATAAAATAGTGCAACTGATACTTAAATTCATTATTTCCAGATTTATTTATTTTTTAAATATTGATTATCAACTATTAAAGAATGAAAGTGAAAGAATCCATCCTATTTTAATGTGCACTAAATTGTAATTCTTAATAAAAAGAATAATAAAATCAGTTTCATATATTATTTATTTGCCTCAAAGACTATCTTCATAGTTTGCTGACAAGTGCTTACGAGAACAATATATTACCAGGCACTTTAAAATTGAACGTAAATGACTTTAATATGTCTATTAAATTACCACATTAATCAAAAATAAAATCTTGGTTACTGAATTGACAAGCATTATAATAATTTAATATATTGAAAAATAAATTAATGACTGTTAAATAAGTATTTGATGGATTAGACGCAGTTTTTTTTTTAATATTCAGAATCACCTGCGTTTGATTTTTTTTACTGCGTTGATTTCTAAATATATAACAATTACATATTTGATTTTATTCAGTAACAGATATTTTATTAGAGACAAAATGAATATTTTTCAAAATAAAACCATTAACAAAAATAAAAATATTCATCATTTGATATTTTAAATCGTTTATTATATATAATTAATAATGTTTGTTCAGTAGTTAAAGTAGCCGTTGCATGCATATGTTTAAACAGAACTTTGTTAGTATCGTAGATAAATAAAAGATATAAGGTTAGGCGTTATATCTAGAACTACAGAACATCTAACAAATAATTTTTTTAAAAAGAACTTTATGTGCGTTAATTATATGTTGGATTATTTCCATCATCTAATATTAATTGTTAAATGTTCACAAAAATTCAAACTTTGTTTAAACGTTTCAAATACATTTAACTTTAGTAATAGCACACATATTAATACCTAACACAAAGTTTCAAATGGATTTATTCTCTTCTTCAGGTGTTGCTGGCTTGACCAATAACAGTTTCAATATTGGAATTGATTCTGGATCTTTATATTTGTAAATATTGAATGCAAGGTTAAGCTCTAACCAGCAAAGCTTATCATTAAATGAATTCTGAGAGTTTCTTTTAATTTTGATTGAAGTAAGAGCAATGCATTTTGGAATCATGTTGAATAATCAGATAATTCTTGGTAGTAGTGTATGTGAATTTGCATTCCCAGATTGGATTTTGGCATGCTATTAGAATAGCTGACTCAATAGCAAATGCTCCAAGAACTATTTTTCGTTGATTTATATACCTATGAGCTTGAAAAATAGAAATTTTAATATATGTGTTTTATCTTTTTTTATTTATGGACCTGATGTAAGGACATTTAACTAAAAAGCAATGCTATGACTTCAGACCTTCAATACAGAATGTCATATATTTTATGATAAGATCAAAAACAAAATACATAGATGAAAAAGTAATCAGAAACCACTAACATTTTTGAAAGGATTAAAAGACAGAAATGGAATTGGGTTGGACATATTGTTAGAAAAGATGATGATGGATGGGCAGTTAAAGTTTTAAACTGAATTGTAAGAAATTGTAAAAAAAGTATCAAGAAGACCACATGTGAGTTGGATTGATGAAATATGAAGTTTACTGAGGTGATGTGAAAACAAGATGTTATTGGTTACATAAACTAGATTAAATTTAGAGAAATCTTTATCCTTCTGGGAATTAATGATGATTGAAAATGATATTAATGATGAATGTAAAAATGACAGTTCAATTAATTATATAATACTATTGTCTAAACTTGCCATTAGAGATCTTGAGCATCACATCATTATTTTTTGTTTTTAATGAATGAAGTGATTAAACTGCATTTTGTCACCAATATCATGTTAGACCTGTTTGTCATATGTTTTTCTCTCTTTCCATTATTTATCAGGAATAGCAGGTAATATTTTCTCTACACTTTGACATGTATTAGAAATAGTTGAAGCCGTAGGTTAAATACAATATCTTAAGTTGTCAAATAATTAAAGACCGGTGAGTTATTGATTTCATCTGATAGTTTGTATAATCATCATAATTCTCATATTTTATGAAATTAAGATGGCCATATTTACAAATAAGTGACTGCTATAGAGGATGGCAGTATGAATTACCAAAGTCAAAAGCAAAATAATAGTCTACAATTTTTCCCAAACATATATATGTATATGGAGGCTTTTTCTTTCACACACACATTCATTCTGCCTTCAAGAAAACTCAACTAATTTTAGTTAAAAGCTATTAGACAATTGAAAAGAAAGACCATGGATTTTTTTTTGATATTAAACTTGGAGGTAAAAAGGTAATAAACTCAAAATGCTGGCTAATATATGTTAATGAGCAGATCATCCATGTTCATATACTACATGAATAATCACATAGTAATAGAAGCTGCTATGACAAGAACATATGGAGTAGACATTGGAAATTTACCCTGCTTGGTTCATTTAAGGCTTTCAAGAAAGATCAAAGGGTCTCCTTTCAATTAACAGCAAATTCCTTTCTGTAGTGGACTGATTAGGGTTGAAAATGATGATGACTAAGGCCTTATATTTTACAATGACCAAGTTGAAAATATATCCTGGTTTTTAAATCTCAACATAGATGCTTCCATTTATTGTTTTTTTTTTTTGATCCTGACTTTTCCAGACTTTTTTTATGTTTTATTTTATTTTATTAGTGACTTTATTAATGCATACCTATTATATATATATATATGTGTGTGTGTGTGTGTGTGTATCATGACTATTGAGACCTGTTTTACCTGAAAATAATAAAAAACACTTCAATGAATATAAAAAATAAACAGTTTTATATTGTTAGACCTTTACTATTGTAACGATCCAGAGAAAGAGAGCTTACTGTCATCTGCACTACAAGGCGCCATCTAGGCATTTGAACCTAAAAAAATTTATAAAGTAGGCAGATATGTAAGTAAAAAAAAAAAAATTTTTTTTTTTTTTTTTAAATTTTGATTCCGGTCATTAGCCCAAGTCACTAGCTCAGGGAGTAGCAGAGATTTAATAATATAATACCTTATCTAATTATATTTCAATATTAAAAAATAAATAAAATAAGCCACTGCCAGTAATTAACATACAAAAATTTATTTACGCACATATATATATAACATTTAACATTTTTATTTTAATATGTTTATTTTAACATTTAACTTTATTTTTAACTTTTATTTTAGATTTTTAATTTACATTTTAAATTTTATACTATTATTAGTTTGCACAGATTTGTTTAAAAATATTGAGTATAGATCGGTTACATAGATTCCACGGTCAAAAACATTCCAAATAAACATAAACGATCAAAATACAAAATCATTGATACCGTCAATTGCAGAGGGAAATTTATAAGTAACCCAATAGCATTCATCATAAGATGCTTGCATTAACACCAATAACTTAAAAGACATCCAAATAAATACATTTTAGATACTCACCATAAGATATCAGTATTTACCGAATGTCTATATATATTTTGATCGAATATGAAAACCAAAAACATAATCAACCGGTAACGAACCCATGCAAGCGTCTATACCCAACTTAAATTTAATGCATCTTTATTTAGAGTGTCGAGTATGAATAGACTACATAGATTTGCATTTGAAAAGAAAATATTCAATCCTTGTTTAACCTTAGGCCAAAGGTTCGCAGTCAAACCAAACTTCAATCCATCTGATATATCGATGTGTTAAATGTAATACGAATACGGCAGCACAATTAGGTTAAGAGAAGAAACTGCTTCTCATCAGATAGGAATATTACATCTATCAGACAAGAAGAGCAATAATAAAAAAACTCCATCGAAAGGAACAGCGTTCTACGTCTTATAATCCCTTCCATAGGCAAAACGGAAGTGTGCAGCATATAATAGCGATTCTGCCCATAGCGAATCTTGTACTACATCTACTAATTACACCAATATATCCAATCCATTGACCTAATTCAACTACAAAACAAATAATCTAAGATTACTCTCCCCTGATATAACTTTACAAATCTATATAGCCATTCACACCCGACTTAAGTTTAATATTTATATAACTAGTTTAATGAAAACCAGAAATCATAATAAAACTTAAAGAACAAATAAATAAATAAATGGAAATGATTTTACAAAAGAAATACATTAAATGAAATTATAACTAATTAATAAATAATGTTGGTCAGATAGGATTCTATTTCTTAATTATTTTAAATATGGAAAGTTTTTAATTTAATGTTCATAGTGTTTCAAAATGTTTTTAAAGTTCTTACGATTTTTTTTTCAACGTTCCTCTTTATTCATTGCATGCTGTTTGGAATCCACATTAAATCCCCCGACGATCCTGTTGTCCTCAGTATAAGAAAAGCGATGTTTCATTTTTCCATTTTTATAACAACTGAAGGAATTGAAAGTGCGTCTTTCAATCCCTTCACCTCCAACTCTCCGACTTAACACATCTCAGTCCTCTCTTAATATTCCCTAATAATTTCCAACTTTTCCTTTTATATTAATCTTAAGGATTGACTCAACATTACATCATCAATGATGGTGGTCTTTTCGCTGAGGTCCGATTCCATAGGGATTTCTTTTTATTTGCTAAAAGTTTCTATTGTTTTTCTATCTGACCATTGTTTATACATTTAAATGCCCAAGGGCTTATTCACTAATTAAAATAATCATTTCCATTTTACAAAAGATTAATTAATTTGTTTTCGAACTTAAACATATATTTTTATCTCTAAATCTTTTCTGAAAATTTAGTTTTAAACTACTCTTTTTTTTAATAAAGTTTTATTTTAATAATTATTTACCTGTGCAATTTTATATATATGCAAGTTTAAGATGATTTTTTAATTTTCAGTTTTTAATTCTTAAAAAAGAAATTTTTATTGGCGAACTTTTTTTTTTTTTTATGTTTACTAATAAAAAATAATGTAACGTACGTATGTGCCCGTTACACTATATATATATTAATAATTTATTTTGGTACCTTTATTATAATTTTATATGTACATTAATTCTAATAGTCTCGTGGATAAATACTGATTCCATATACTAAATAAAATAGATTAAATTATCATTTAAGAAAGGAGAAGTTCTGAGAAAAGTATTTGTTATTTTATTGAAATGTCAGCTATATAGCTATTTTACTTACTATATAAAATTCCCAGAAATAATACTATGAAATCATATTTATATATATGCAAGTTAACTAAAATATCCATTATATAATAACAATTGTAGTAATAATAAATAAAACTCTAAATTATTAATGGATAGTAATAAATATTTATACTAACAATTGTAAATACAAAAGAAATACTTTCAATAAATATTTATACTAACAATTGTAAATACAAAGGAAAATACTTTCAGTTATTTTTGTAATTATTTACCGCTAAACATTTTAAATATATTAAAAGTAAAAGCTATAATGTGATACTTAAAATTCATAAATTTTAATATTTACATTTTCTTTGATATTTAAAATTTTCTTATTTTTATTTATAAAAATTGGTTCTTTGATATCTTTTTTTCTTTTATTATGGTTTCTTTTTTCATGAATAATTTTTGGTTTATCCAAGTCAAAATTCAAACTAAAATTACATATTCTTTTATGATCAATGAAAGAAAACAGATACTATTATTAAATAATTATTTTTGTTTTGTACACATTTATATAAAAATAGATATTGTTTAAATTGTCTCTCAACATTACATCTCTGTCAACATATGAACTTTTATATTTGGAAGTAATTTGGTCCACTTCTTTTCCCACATAAGTATCATATTTTTCAAATTATTCAAAAATCTACTAACATTAAGTTGAACAAAAAAAATTAAACATAAAATTTGCTATAAATACTTTAATAAATTTAGTTTGAGTATTTGAAAATAAAGGAATATGTATCCAATTTTTATCATTAATATCTTACTTTTAAATTAAGGTTATATTTTTTTAAAGTACTATAAAGTATAACAAATTTGTTTACTTTTACAGTTGGCTCCAATCAACTGTTTTATAAAACTTTTCAGTGTTTAATAAAATAAATTCATAATGTTGCAACTTATCATTATGAAGCAAAAAAAATCTAAAACTTGCCCATGTTAAGAATAATGGCATTTTGATTCATGGTACCAATTAAAATATAAAATATTTTACAAAAAGGTTAATTACTGTTGGTTATAATAATGAACAGATTCTGAGTTCAACTTAAAAAAATTATATAATGTTAAATTAATGAAACAAGATATTAGCCCTCTTGCCATCACTAGAATTCTGATAGTGTTCTTTGTTTTCACTTGCTCTAAACATTCAATATTAAGTTTAAGATTAAATCATTATTACTTATCAGAATATACTCTGAAAAAACTTGAACTAAATCAAACCTTTATGAAAAGGTATAACCATATAAATATATTCTCACTTAATAGCACTGAATTAACTTTAAATGAATTCTCACCAGAAACATAGTGCAAAATTATTTAACTAACTGTGCCAGAAGCAGGATGAATATATATGTTAAAATATGCAAATCATTGCATTGAAAAATGTAAATAATAAGTATCAGATGTTCCATTTTTGACAAAGGAATGCAAGACTCCTTCCTGTTAATTGAATTCATGTCTCTTGAAATAACCCATGTCTCCTTGAACTTTTTCTTACAATCATCCCACTTTATGCAGAAGATCTTAATGTTATAAGGGGGAAACGTGTCTTATAGCAAGCCCATGATCCAGAAAGAGGTGAATTCAATCAATAGAAAAGTGGCTTGCATCATTTTGTCAAAAAAAATTGAACATCTCACACTTATAATTTATATATTTTACAAACTATATATTCATTCTGTTCCTAGAGCTGTTAATTTTGCATTATGATTCTGGTGAGAATGTGATGAAAGTTAATTCAGTGCTTTTAAGTGACAATATATCTATATTGTTATATCTTTTCATGGTGACTTGACATAGCTCAAGTTTTATTTCTGTTTACAAATGAAGTAAATTTTAAAGATTCACATTCTATTTTTGAAGATATTAAAAGTATGAGATCATAATCAAAACAAATAAATCATACATCATCATTGGTGGAAATATTTTTATTTTAAAAATCAACAAAATCTTCCTTATGTGACATGTGATTTTAAAATATTGTAACAGTCAAATCTGTACATTTGCACAACAAAATCCAGAGTTTTAGTAAATCATCCCAAGGCTGACCAGAATAGAGTGATATGAACCACATTGTCTGATATAGCCCCAGTTCTTTACTAATGCTCAAAGATTTACCACCTTGCGTATGACATATATGAGGCCACAGCAGCATTTTCTTTCATCACGTGCTGGCAGTAAAACATCAGTAAAGCATAAGACTATGGAAAATTGACATTCTAACTAGTATAGCTATATAGACGATGTATGTGGCGAAACATAATTATCAAATATGGATTGTGATTCTTAACTAATGATAAACTAATCAATAATGACTTAACAATGAACAACATTTAGACATGAAACAAAAAGTTAAATTTAAAATTAATTTAATGAAAACCAAATAATAAAATTAATAAATAAAAATAATGATTATTATGTGGCTATATAGGTTGTCTCACTCGCACGTGATTAAGTAAGGGATACAATTTAACATTTGAGTTTTGGGTTCACACACAGGTGATGATTGAGGATATAATCATTTATGGTTTTCTTAGTTACATGTAGCTTTAATTTACATATACATATGTGACAATTTAAATCACTCACAGGTGACATTAATTATTCTGGTTACAAATTAGTTACATTATTATATTTATCATATATACATATATCACTCATAGGTGATGATTTTAATATGAGCATTTACTGTTTATATATAGCATTTCCAATTATGCACAGGTGATTGTAGTTTGGGTTACAAATAATTTAATTTACCTTGCTACATATATCTCTATCACTCACAGGGGATGAAGAAATTATACGTTTAAAATTACAGTTTCATGATCCTTAATATTACTTTATAGATTGAGGTTAATTTGCTCATGATGATCTATGCCTAGTTTATGCTATATGACAGGATATAGATCTGCCCCAGAGCTAGCACAGGTGATTATAAACATTTATAAAGAATATCACATTTTATTAAGCATGAATACTTAATATTCTCTATATAGCTTATATGCCTATGAAATTAGATTCGAATGCAGATCAAATCTAAAAATTACAATTATTATGGCAGGATAAACTGATGATTGGCAGTCAGACTTCAGATATCAAGGTGTATAGAAAATATAAGATCTGAGTCCCTGTGTCTCAAATGTGCCCTTTCAGCGAATTTGTACAAGTACCAGTTCCCTTCTCACCATACTCATTGCTGTGGAAATAAGAGACCTTTTAGTCCAGTGATCGAACAACTAATTAAACTATGGAAGTCCCATGCTCCATTTCTGAGGATGCAAAATGGGGTGGGAGTAGCCACCCACCATTTGAAAGAGATAGTTGTCTGAACTAAGAAAGTAATGGTGTAGCCCTTACACATATGCCCATTAAAGAGATATACACAGCAACAAATATATATGCCATAGCATTTCTTAAAGATACATTCGCACCGCTGACTACATTATTATATAACAGAAATTAGGATGCTAAACAATAGTTTCCTTCATGAAACTACCATATATCAGTTCATTACATAGCATCTATAATTATGCTATTAAAGAAAGCTTATGAATCTAATTTATAAAGCTACCTATATAGGCATTTATAATTCTAGGAAGGAGTACAGCATATTATGGAGAATTACGATATAAAGTTATAGCTTTATGCTGTATTTCAATCACACTGGCTAAATATTAGTTAAATATGATCTCTAAAGCAAATTTATCTTAAAGTATCTGTATGCTTTTAATTATCTCTTAAATAAGACATTTTGTCCCTTTCAAAACGAGTTTCTTTTGTGCATTAATAGACACAATTTTACATATATGTGTGAGAAGATGTAATCACTCCTCACTAAGCATTTAACTAGAGTAAAACCCTGTTTTAAACAAATATAGCACAAACGAATATATAATTGAAAAATAATAAAATTTGGCATAGATTTAACTAAAAGAAATGTAAGTTTAAAGAGGAGATTTCACGTAAGTGAAATTTGAAGTTTGGCTTTGTTTTAACCTACTTTAAAAAGGAAATGGAAATGCAATTAGTTTACATCTGATTGACTCGGTTCAATACAAATTTAAATTGTGTACGAGAATTAATAGAGGCAAATATTATCATTACATTAAAATATGTAAAAGCAAATATCATTAAGTTAAAATATGTAAAATCAAATATCACTAAGTTAAAATATGTAAAATAACTTAGAAACTTAATTATCATTTTAGAATAAAGCATTTAGAATCATACATAACAAAAGTTATGATAAATAATTTAAAATCAATTGATTTAAGGAAGTTATAACTAAATAACTTTTAATAACTCAGAATAAGGTAAATACATTGAACCAAATCAATCAGAGATAAATCAGCAAACCAACAAATAAATCAGTAAATAAATTGAGTAAGTAAAGCAATAAATAAATAAATCAGTTATTAAACCAGTTATCAAATCAGGCAAGATTTTAAGATTAAAATAATGAAAACAAAATTACATTTTAGTAGTGAGTTTAAAGTACATTATTATTATGGCCATAGATTTTAGATTTAGCTAGCTTTAGGAATTGACACATTTTAGTTGAAGAATTAGTTTTAAGTGGGGAGGTTATTACCAGCTCTTCTTTCTTTCTACTGGCAAGCTGTTTTCATGTTGACATACTCTGTTAATTGGCCATTGGCTTCAATCCTACTCCTCTCCACATCTGGTAGATCTTCCAGGGTCTGGACAGCAAAGTAGATGCTATTCTAGCTCACTATTATCATCATCATCACCAATTTTAACATAATTTGTCAACAAATTGACTTAAAATAATGTCTGAATGAGTTAAAAATGGCTGTAGAGGCTTATATTATCAGCTTACCCTCTCTCCCCTGTCATAGTAAGTTTTAGATCTGTTTTTCTAATTTTCTCACTGCATTCTAAGAATCATGGAATTCCACATGTTTTATTTCTTACAGCTGGATTTTATATCTGGTCACCCAGGATAATTTATTCATATCTTATTCTACAATCTATTGTTACTTTTAATTTTGTAATTAGGTCAAAATACAGCGAGAAAGATTAAGTTTTATGAGTTTATCTTTTTTAGAAAACAAATCTACAGATGAAAAACATCTGGTTATATTTGTAACTCGATCAATTAATTTAGCGATATATGCAGAATTATATCATACTTTCAAATATTACTTTTAGAATAATTATTCTAAATAAAGAAATTTATAATGTTTTAATTCTGTTAACATTATTTTTTCCTGCATATATGTAGTCTCTTGTTACACATACAACACATTTTTCATTTATTTACTACTAGAAATATATATGTGTGTATATATGGGGTTTTATATATACAGATGCAATTTTCATACTGTATGCTAAGATATATGCACACATACATGACTAATATCTTTAGGTTTAAATTTAGCCTGTTTTTATACAATATTAATCTGATATACAAGGATTTGGTGATAGTTACATTGATAGAAATACTACAATAGTATATAGTAGGTGAAACAGTAGGATTGATAGATCTAACTGTTTCAATATAAACAAATGAATTATAATATAGAGTGTGCTAATAGTTCTAATAAGTGTTATCAATAAATATGACAAGAGAAAGCGTTTAAAATCTCTATCTAAAAATTATCACAGACCCAGACCACTTCTAGCTATTGGCTTTCCTCACTGAGGTGCTAGGATGTCTAAAATGTCTTAGCACCTCATTGAGGAAAGCCAATAACTAGAAACAGGTCTGATTGAGGGATAATTTCCAAAGAAAGATTTCAAATGCTTTCTCTTGTGGAATTTATTGATAAAACTTTTTAGAGCTGTTAGCATGCTCTTTGTTTTAGCTCATAATTGCAAGCTTGTCAAATTAAGTCATGTGGTGTATGACTATTTTATTTACTAAACAAATTAATATTTATTTGTCTAAAATAAATCAAATTAAGTTTTAAAAGTGTAAATTTTTAAAATATTTTTATATGATTACAATAAATTCATACACTCAATTACTCATTGCCCCAATTATGTATTAGCTAAGGTTGTAAATGTCACATATTGTCTGAAAATATAATTGATTATTTTTAAAAATAAAATATTTTCATTCAAAATAAATAATTAATAATTTATATTTTTGATTTCTAATAACTATTACACACTTATTGTATAAAAATAATTCTGAATTTAATAAATTCATAAATAATCACATTTTTTTTATTATTTGAACTACTTTTCTCAAATAATGTTATAACAATTAATGACATAATAAACACAAAAGGCCACTTATCAAGGAAGAGCTAAAGTCTTTATTATATTGTGGAATTTTCATTTCCCTGGCCATCTATGAAATTTCTTTAAAATGAAAATTTTACAATAAATTATTTATAATTTAATGGAAGTGTTTAAAACTAAAGTTTGCAATAATTTTTAATTGATGGTGAATAATTTTTAAGTGAATTACTTTATATGAATTCAAGAGATTGTTAATGCTAAAATGGACATCTATTCCATATATTCCAAATATTCATGTTAAATATATTAAAATGGTTCATTTCACTTAATGTAATAGATTCATGAATAATTTTTAAAATGTGATATCTATGAAACATAAAATAAAGTGTGCATATCAAACTATATGCAAATGCAAAGCTTATATATTGGAGAATCAAGATGTAGTATGGAAAAATAGTTAAAAGGGCATATAAAATGTGGTACTGTTGGGTACAGTGTACTGTGCCCACTATGTATTGCTGCAGCACCACCAAGAAACCTGAAAATGATAAATTTCTATCCAAAAATGGCTGAAATCAATGAAAAATAAAAATGCCAAAGGCAAGATATCAAAAGTAAGTGGAAAATCAAGTAAAAAAAATCAAATGAAATAATATGTAAATTTTAAAAAAGTATACACAGAAAGAAAATCAGTAAAAATACATAAATAAATAAAATCCAAAATGCCTAAGGCAAAGTACATTGAATAAATCCTTTGAAAATACAAATTTAAAAAAAAAACCCAAGAAAATGCTATGAAATTCGAATTACAAAAACAGAAATGGGTGAATATATATCAAATGCCCCCCCCTCCAGAATTTTTTGCTGAAATGGACAAAGTAAAATGCCTAAAGCAAAATAAATCGAACAAAATCTTCTAAAATACAAATTTTTTAAAAAAGCAAAAAAACACTATGAAATTCAAATTACAAAAACAGAAAAATTTCAATGTACACAAATGTCAAAAAAATGGTGGATGGGGCTTCATTAATAGTGAGGGAATTACAAAAACAGAATTTTAACAATATTTAGCTTTCAACATTTACAAATATGCATCTGTGACCAGATTCCAAAGCAGTGCAAAATACAAATTAAAAAAAAAACAAAAACAAGAAAATGTTATGCATCAAGAATTTGATCAAAAATAAGTAAAATGCAAAAACAAAAATTGGTCTCTAGCTAACAGATATACCCTATGTCCTCCTGCACAAAGAATTAAAATAAAAAATGGTGGTCATCAATATTTAAAAAATAAAAGACTATTTGCAAATACACCCGTGCATTATCTAACTACAGATTTACATTAATTATTCTCTGCTGTGAAATTATGAATATAACATACAAATTCAAATAAAATAATCAGAATAGAAAAGAGACATGGCCATATACTATAGAAAGTTTAAAATAGAAAGTTTAAAATAATCATTGATTACAGTTACAGGAAAAATTATTAAAAACTTATATTTATTGGCAAGAATGTTACAAGATTTTATTTTAACAAGAATTTTAAGTAATGAGAATATTATGGCATATCATTTAAATAGAATTATAGATATTGCAGGAAAAAAATTACCCAACTTTTCTCAAGGCTGACTTGTGCAGTTCCTGGCTCAGTTTGCTGCCATTTCCACCATTATGATTTGATAATTCACTATGTCCTGCCTTGTTTACAACTCTTCTTTAATTAAAATTATAAAATTTAGTTTTTTATTGTTAAATTTTTTAACTTAGCACTTTTATCAAAGGCGATCCCCAAGTAAATAACAGCAGATTAAAAAAAGAATTTAATAAAAGATGTAGACCAAATAGTATCTAGCAAACAGTTATTTAAAGAAAGTTGCAAATTAAAATGTGACATAATAGACCTCTCACATATATAATATCCAATGCAATTTAAAATAATAAGTGATTCTTCAGAATTTTGCCAAAGAGAAAATATTTTCTTTAAAACAAACTTTAGTACATATTTTGTGCACACTGGTAATTATATATAAGATGCATATTTCATTATGTTTTATTTAAAAAAAGTTGCAAATTAAAATGTGACGTAATAGACCTCTCACATTAAACTAAATATATATACTGTGCACATAATATGATACTAAGTATATTTTTAAAGAAATATTTTCTCTTTGGCAAAATGCTGAAGAATCACTTATTAATTTAAATTGCATTGGGATGTTATATTTTGTGAAACAACCTTTTTAAAATAATTGTTTGCTAAAGATGAACCTATATTTTTTAATGTAAGAGAGGCCTATTACTCACATTTCAATTTGCACATTCTTTAAATAAAACATAATGAAATATGCATCTTATATATAATGACCAGTGTGCACAAAATTGGCAAAATGCCGAAGAATCGTTTATTATTTTAAATTGCATTGAGATATTATATATGTGAGAGGTCTATTATGTCACATTTTAATTTGCAACTTTCTTTAAATAACTGCTTGCTAGATACTATTCAGTCCACGTCTTCTAGAATTTTTTTTTTTTTAATCTGCTGTTATTCACTTAGGGATCGCTTTTGAGAAAAGTGCTAAATTAAAAAATTTAACAATAGAAAGCTAAATTTTATAATTTTAATTAAAGAAGAGTTGTAAACAAGGCAGGACATTCATCATAGTGCAAATGGCTGTGAACTGAGCCTGGAACTAAAAAAATTAGCCTTGAAGAAAATTGGGTATTTTTTTACCTGCAATATCTATAAATCTATTTAAATGATATGCCATAATATTCTCAATTACTTAAAATTCTTGTTAAAATAAAATCTTGTAACATTCTTGCCAATAAATATAACTTTTTAATTATTTTTCCTGTAACTGTAATCAATGATTAATTTAAACTTTCTATAATCTATGGCCATGCCTATTTTCTATTCTAATTATTTTATTCGAATTCGTATGTTATATGCCATAATTTCAAAGCAGAGAATAATTAATGTAAATCTATTAGTTAGATAACACACAGGAACATTTGCAAATAGACTTTTATTTTTTAAATATTGTTGACCACCATTTTTCATTTTAATTCTTCATGTGGGAGGGGAGAGAGAGCATATCTGTTAGTTAGACACCAATTTTTGTTTCTGCATTTTATTTATTTTTAATCGAATTCTTGATGTTTAGCATTTTCTTGGGTTTTTTTTTTTTAATTTATATTTTGCACTGCTTTGGAATCTGATCGCAGATGAATATTTGCAAATGTTGAAAGCTAAATATTGATGAAATTCTGTTTTTGTAATTTCCTCATTATTAATGAAGCCCCATCTGCCTTTTTTTTTTACATTTACCATTAAACTTTTTCTGTTTTTGTAATTCGAATTTCATAGCATTTTCTTGATTTTTTTTACAAATGCAGTGAATTGGGGTTCTAATATGGATAAAAAACATAAGATTAGTGCTATAAGGTATATAGGGCATAATATTATTGTGATGAAACAGAGGAATATGATAAAGAAATAAATAGAATAAAGGAAGATATCAAGAAAAACGAATATCCAGAAGAGGTAATAAAGAAGAATATAAAAAGATAGAAGAGTTATATAAAAAAGGAAAAGGAAGTGGGGAAAATAAAAAGAAAAGAAAAAAAGGATAACATAGGAATAAAAGTTAATGATAGTAGTATAGTATGGGAAATTAATATTATTAGAAAAATTAATAAAGAATTTAAAAATGATATAAATATAAAATAGTGAACAAAAGAAAAAAAAAAGTAATGGATATTTTAGATAATAGGTATATAAGTGGAGAAAAGAAATATATAAATGGGATTTATAAAATAGAATGTAGAAAATGTAAAGATAAAGTGATTACAAACAAATATGTGAGACAAAAAATTCAAAATATACTAGGCTTAAACAACTTAAATATGATAAAGGATCACTGATATATATGCATTTTATAAAGACAGGTCATAAACTAGAAAAAAAGAAGATTAGAATGATAAGTTATGCAAATAGTAGAAGAGAGAAAAAGAAGGGAGGCAATTTTAATAAAGAAGACAAAACAAAATATTAATAGAGAAGGGGTTTTAAAACAATCTTACTATAAAAAATAAATATAAAAAAGGGTAAAAATAAAAAGTGAAAACTAATAAAAAAAAGTAAATAAGTAGTTTGTATAATAGATAAGAGGGGAAGCTGTATATAAATATAAAAAAGGAAAAAGAAGTATGAAGGATGATGAGATAAAGTAAATGGTGGAGGAAAGAGAGAAAAGTAGAGAATACGGTAAGAAATAAAAAATAAAAATACATATAAAAATAATTTTATAAAAATTAAATAAATATAGATAAAAAAGAATTGAGGAATTGAATAAGATAATAAAATACAAATTAATATGTAGAAATAAGTGAAATGAAAAATAAGTTTAAATATATAAATATAGTAATATAAGAAAGATTTCATAGATATTACATTGAACTTCTAAAATTATGGCAAAGGTAAAAAGTGAATAAATATATGTATGATAATAATTAAGAATAAAAATAAATAAGAAAAATAAAGGATAAAATACAATTAAAAAGTTATATGTTATAGAATAGTAAGTTTAATGAATAAAAAGATGTTAATAATTAAGTTGATAAAATTGTAAGATTATAATAGATATTTGTATGGAATATGGTTGTATTGATATAATATTTAAATTTTGTAGATCTGACAAAGACTGTTAGGAACAGTTGAAACTGTAAAAAATCAATGAATATATTTTGCTTTAAAGTGTAAGAATAGTGAAATGTTATTATATTGGATATTCTTGAGTCTAACTACTGAGTAATACAATTATTAATATCTATATTGTAATGGAATGTATGTATACAAACATATTATGGTGACCACGTTGTAGTGTCAAATGTAATGAAACATCCATACATTAGAAGAAAATAATGCTCCAATTGTTAGACGAGAAATGTAATGGAATATATGTAATCTAAATGATCTCAAACAAAAATACACATATGAAGAAAGAAGGCTTCAAATGTTGGTTCCAAAATGTATTGGAATATCTATCCACAATTGAAATGGCCCAGTCATTGGGAAAACCAAATGTAATGGAATCACGATTTCTATATCCTCATAAACAAATCATAATGAATCAAACTTCACATTTTAGGTATCAAATATAATGAAATGACTAACAACAGTCCTTAATTAATCATGTCTGTGTGTTGATGGAGCCAAATGTAATAGAATATATTTATCATCCAATTTAAATAATAGAAATATAGCATATCTTACACATAAAGAAAGATCTTAACAATCTAAATGAATCCAATTGTTGAGAAAGCCAAATATAATAGATTGTATAATATAAATGAAGAAAGATAAAATTATCCCAGTTATATTTAAATAAATTGTTTATATGCTCTTCTAACTAGCTATACATGAAATAAATCCAAAATCATACAGAGCAATAATAAGACATATCATTATAATTTATTCTCAAGGTTGATATGACTAACTAACAAAATATATATTAGAAACCAAGGGAATTCTATTGAATCTAATATACACATCAAATAAGTAAAATTATATATATCTAAACATATCAATAAACAATAATATGTGTAAGTGACCTAAAAACTAAACAATAAGTGAAATACAAAGTTATTCTCCATTAAATTGTGAATTCAATTAACTTCATAATGACTCTGGCACTAAAAAAAAAATAAGAATAAAATATTAATACTCTTCCAAATAAATTACAAAAGCATTACTTATAAAACAAATAGTACATCCTTTATTTCTATATTATGGTTTGATTTTAGGTAGTATCAGTGTTTTAAATAGTTTTTAAATACACACCCAAATACAAAAAATATATATACATATATACTTGCAATAAGAATATATATTAAATAGATAAAGACATATTTGTGCTCAACAAGTATGCATTAATATAAACACAAATTTATATCTATATTTTCCAAATATTCAAAATTAAAAAAAAAAAGTAAATAAAAGTATATTATATACATCAAATATGTGAATTGTTGTTTAGGTCTACATAAGAGTTATCATATGAAGTTAAAATGAAAATAGATAAATAGATAAGTGAATAATTGAATGGTAAAATATTGTAAATGAATAAAATAGATAATAAATATATAATATAAAAAAAAATTAAGTTATATAAATAATAGAAATTTTTTATAATAAAATTTGCAAATATAAATTTCACTTATTAATATATATATATAACTCATATACAACCTAAACTTATACATTATACTCTAAAATTTTAAATTACCTAAATATTAACTTTGATATTTGTTAAACATTTGTTTTTTTAAAAACAAGACGCTTGAATTGAATAGAATTATATTTATAAAACGTTTTATTTTTCTAATTAAAAATAAAAGTAAAAAAAAAAAGAATATCGATCTCAAAAATATATATAAACATATCATTTACATTAATAAAGTTATTACCTTTTTTAAAAATTCAACTTGTTCATTTTTCTTTTCAAAAGTCAACTTGTTCCATTGTTTTATTCTCTTATATTTTTAAATATTAGAATGCATTCTAGCCAAGGATAAATTGAAGAAATATCACGTTAGAGAAAATTATCGGTTTCCAAACACATATATATATTTCACTTTTTTTAAAGATTTCTCTCCTTGAAAAAAAAAAAATTGACATGTTGAATCCAATATATTAACTAATTTTAGTTACTTCCAGATTGTTATTAGATTGACCATTATAGATTCCAGATAGCTATATCAAATTTTGGCTTCAGACATGGTGAAATTCATGTGTAGAAACTTTGCCTAGTTTTTCTCTTTAAACTGCCTTGGGATAAATGAAAAGAAATGGTGCAGCTCCCTGGCTGTGATATATATATATATATATATTAGCCGATCATGTTTTATGTGTTTACTACAGTAATTTATCTTATTTAATTATTCTCAAGAATGGCAATTCCAAAGAAACAAAGTACAACTAATTTTATCCTTCAGTTTTTTTTAATAACTATCTTAATAATAATGGCTTCTTTTGTTGTTGCTGTTGTTCTTCACACACCAGCAAATGCAGCTTTGAAAACCATTGTTACATATATTTTCTTTTAAACAATTAACATTCAAAAAATAAATAAAAATATCAATTATATAAAAAATATTAAATCGAAAATTTATTTGACAACTTTAAAATATATATATATATATAAATAATAACATTGCATTTTTTTAATAATCACTACAAATAAAATAATCTTTTTTATAATCAACAATTTATATGTCTTTATTTATCTATAATAATTAAATATTCACAGCGATGTACCATCAACAAATAAATAAAATAATAAATCCAAACAACTATAACTAATAATCATAAATAATAATAATATTCTATATATAAACATCAAATCAAAGAGATTTTTTTTAAATAACAACAAATGATTTTTTAAACTCTAGGTAGATTTATCGATCTTTTACAATACCCCCTAATCCACTTTAAAAAAATGTCTTTGCAAATAACTAATTAATTATGAGATATTGAAAAACTTCTCAAATTTGTAATCTTTCTGAGGACTAACATGGTTTGAAGAATATTACTTTTCTTACTAATAACCATATTCATTTGTTCATATCTATCTTTCAGATCATCTAGATCTTTGTCTGAGTTTTCTTTAAATAAAAAAAAATAACAATCAAAAGTGCCTTTTAATTTTTTCTCGGAAAGAATTTCCACTTTGTTGAATTCTGTGATGAAGTTTGCTTTGATTTACAAGATTTTTATATAATGTTTTAGTATAATTCAATTATTTTTGAATAATTTTGAGATAAGTATCTAAAGATTTTGCTATGAACTCCTTAGATTCTGCCTCTATATCCTTTACATAAATACTAACTTGATCATAAGCACTAACATAATTCTTAATTTTATCAATAACAGTTGTTATTTTATCAGATAATCTATTACCTTTCACTTGACTATCTTGATAAACATCATCGACTTGAGTAAGTCTTTGTTTTATTTCACTTGTTCTATGTTCAATTGAAAACAATACTCTGGGCAATTTTGAATGGTATTCATTCAAATTCTCTAAATAATCCTTTAAAAATTTCAAATCAGATTGATGTGATACAACTTCAACATTAAAGAACTCTTAAAAATCATTTTGTTTTACAACATTAATATTATCCTGTTCTATATTAATTCTTTTTAGTTTGACTTGAGGTTTACTTAAATCTCTTTCCTTAGCTATATTTTCTCGAAAAAAATCTTTACTAATCACATCATCACTTCTTATTTTAAGTTTAATTTTAGCTTTGCCAATTTTTTTTTCCTTATCAATAATTCTTCTACCAAGATTCAGATCAAATATATTTTTACTCATTTTTTAAATTTTACCTTTGCTTTCCCTACATCTTTTTCCTTGTCAATATTCTCTCTAAGAAAATCAATATTATTTATCATTTCTTCTACAACTTTAAGTTTAACTTTTGCTTTGCCTACTTTCATCCTTCTATTACAATTTTCATAAAGAAAATTCTCTTTAAGTTTTTTTACCTTGTTATTTCTCTCAAATTTCAATAAGATATATCTTACCAACTTTGTCCTACTGGGATACTTGTAAAATAAGTTATTTCTATTGCAACAATGGTACAAATTACCACTCAAATATTTATGTTCTAATATATCTAAAAATACGCTTTCTTTGTACCACACAAAATTACCATGATACTGTTCTTTATAAGATAATGTCTTATGACTAATATAATTTGTCATTTCCAGACAAAATTTATTGAATTCAACCCTCATGTTACTATATACTAAACACTTTACATGCACTCTACCATCATTGGCTATAGATTGAGAAGAACTACATTTATATATTAAGTTTTGTCTTTCAAGCAGTTTATTACAATAGTAATAATCCCTTGCATCCATGTTATATGCATAGACATGATCCATAAACCTCTTATGGAAGAATCATACTAAACAACTGCTGATCAAAACTCCATTTGTCACTTTTAAAATTGTTGCACAAAAAGAACTTATCAGAATATTTTTGATCTATCATGACACTTTCTTTACATTGACTTTGAAAAACACATTCTGTTCTTTCTAGTGATTTTTGAGAGTTAATTTTAAACTTTTCTGGTGAACTTAATTCAACTTCTAAAGTTTGAACACCTTCATTCATTTTATTATAATGCATTTTTATTTCTCCTAATTCTAGAGTACTATTGTCTAACCATTGAAAACTTAACTGTCCAATTTCTAAATTCTGAACAGTGTCCTTTAATCTTTCACAACTTAATTCTACTTCTTCTGATTGCTTTTGGGAATTTAATTTTATTTCTAAGGATCTATCAACTATTTTAACATACTCTTTATTTTCATTAATATCTTCGCTAGTCACATCTGTGGGTTCTTTATATTCTTCCATTTTTTCATCAACTTTTGTATTTAATCTCATAACACTATTATCTACAAGAGTTTTTGATGCAACTTTTAATTTTCTAAAAAGATCATCAGAGTTGGTTTTTAACTCAGCTTCAAATTCATCGGAGTCAATTTTTAATCCAGCCCCTATGTTACCAAAGCAAATTTTTATCTCAGTTCTAAGTTCATCAGAATAGGTTTTTAAACTAGTCTCCAGTTTCTGGGAAAGTTCATCAGAATTTGTTTTTAAGTTGGTTTTCATCTCAGCTCTAAGATCTGCTTTTAATTCCGCTCTAAATTTTTCCATAAAATCTCTTAAATCAATATCACCACTAACTGGCATTTCATTACTATTATCCATTTTTATTAGAACCGCAATATTATACACTCATACAAAAAAATCTAAGATATATATATATTTCTATGTAGTAATTACCACAGATCAAGGGCTCACCATCTCCAATCATTATCCCAACAAGCAATTACTCAACTAAGCAAAGTACAAGCCTTTTAATTTTGATATACATAGTAGCTATCCAACAATCTAAATTTCAGTTGTTTGAACTCATGAACTTCTTGGTTTATATATATATATATATATATATATATATATATATATATATATATAAACCAAGAATCTCATCTATCACCATAACATTAACAAATTTCTCTAAAAAATATATTTAGAGAGTAACAACTGAGATCACTAACTAACATTTATTTATGTGTAATGATAATAAGGATTGTATGCTTATACAATATTGAAATGTGGAAATTTCATATCAAATTCAATATAACCTTGAAGTATTTAAAATATAATAAAATGTTCACATGCCTTAAAAATAACTAATTCAATAATATTGTGAGACAACTTTCTCACTCAAGATAATGGTAGTTAAGCATAAAATTATTAAATTGACACCTATCTCTAGCCCATCACAACTGGGTTCACCATTATGTAAGTAAGTCCAGATAAAATAAAGAAGAAAAAAAATGTATAAATTTTCTGGAACTTAAAACTTAATACCATTTCATATACATAAAAAAAATCAACTTAGCTGATTATTAACTTTTGTGCCTGAAACATTATTTTACTAAAATTGTACTAATGCAATTTATCATCAACAAATATTCACTAATTGAACTTCATGTTTAAAAGTCACTTATAATGGAAAATAAAACATTGATATGTGTGTTTTTCAAACCTTAATTGATAATCAAATGTAATAAATTATTTGCCACCAACAATAATCAATTAACTGGGTCCCTAAGTTTGGTGCTATATATTTAGGTTATATACTCATCTATTCCTCTAAAGATCTGACAGATACTGACAGCCAAAAGAATGATTAGAGTTTCACAATTTTGAGATAGATAAAAGAATTCAATAACTGCTCTTAAAGCATACAATGTTCCATGAACACTCAGATGATCATCACATTTCAGTCTCTCTAAGCTACTACAACCCATAATAGTTTTCTGCAAACATTATTATACTGCCCTGCTTACATCTAAGTCTTAGGGGCTATTATTTATAAAATATGGCCTTGCTCATCTTTGTGAGTCTTAGAGGCAAATATTATACATATATCAAAAAGAACTATACCTTACTTTCTCTGGAGTCTTAGAGGTAAAATCATGGCAGGACTACTGTTAACTGCTTCATGATAAATAGTAATGAACAACACAATTTGGGTTGGAGCAGTGAATGAGATCAATCAGTCACAAGTGACATGAATACATCACATCTTCAAGACAATGACAAAAATTCCCCATCCAACATCAATATTTGGAACAGAACCAACCAAACTCCATCAATCAAATATACAATCCAACCTTAAAAATTATAGATTTTCTACAACACAAACTTTCCAAATATGGACAAAATTATTACTCTATAATTTAATGGCATCAATATAATTTTTAAATTGAAACTTTGCTGTTTCATGATCTCTCATCATAAAAAAAATGCAATAACAGTAATCATCACCATCTAAACATAAGGCCAAAATATTTCTATATATAAAAAAAAATTAAACACACAAAAATGCTTCTTTCTTTAAACTATATATCTCACACCAATATATATATATATATATATATACTACACATCTCTCAGGTATGTGGGGTATTTCAAGCCCTAATTAGCTTATTTCGAGCCCCAGTTGATGCACCAAATGTAATGGAATGTATGTATACAAACATATTATGCTGACCATGTTGTAGTGTCAAATGTAATGGAACATCCATATATTAGAAGAAAATAATGCTCCAATTGTTAGATGACAAATGTAATGGAATATATGTAATCTAAATGATCTCAAACAAAAATACACATATGAAGAAAGAAGTCTTCAAATGTTGGTTCCAAAATGTATTGGAATATCTATCCACAATTGAAATGGCCCAGTCATTGGGAAAACCAAATGTAATGAAATCACGATTTCTATATCCTCATAAACAAATCATAATGAATCAAACTTCACATTTTAGGTATCAAATATAATGAAATGACTAACAACAGTCCTTAATTAATCATGTCTGTGTGTTGATGGTGCCAAATGTAATAGAATATATTTATCATCCAATTTAAATAATAGAAATATAGCATATCTTACACATAAAAAAAAATCTTAACAATTTAAATGAATCCAATTGTTGAGAAAGCCAAATATAATAGATTGTATAATATAAATGAAGAAAGATAAAATTATCCCAGTTATATTTAAATAAATTGTTTATATGCCCTTCTAACTAGCTATACATGAAATAAATCCAAAATCATACAGAACAATAATAAGACCTATCATTATAATTTATTCTCAAGGTTGATATGACTAACTAACAAAATATATATTAGAAACCAAAGGAATTCTATTGAATCTAATATACACATCAAATAAGTAAAATTATATATATCTAAACATATCAATGAACAATAATATGTGTAAGTGACCTAAAGACTAAATAATAAGTGAAATACAAAGATATTCTCCATTAAATTGTGAATTCAATTAACTTCATAATGACTCTGGCACTAAAAAAAAAGAAAAAAATATTAATACTCTTCCAAATAAATTACAATGGCATTACTTATAAAACAAATAGTACATCCTTTATTTCTATATTATAATTTGATTTTAGGTAGTATCAGTGTTTTAAATAGTTTTTAAATACAAACCCAAATACAAAAAAATATATACATATATACTTGCAATAAGAATATATATTAAATAGATAAAGACATATTTGTGCTCAACAAGTATGCATTAATATAAACACAAATTTATATCTATATTTTCCAAATATTCAAAATTTCAAAAAAAAAGAAAAAGAAAATAAAAGTATATTATATACATCAAATATGTGAATTGTTGTTTAGGTCTACATAAGAGTTATCATATAAAGTTAAAATGAAAATAGATAAATAGATAAGTGAATAATTGAATGATAAAATATTGTAAATGAATAAAATAGATAATAAATATATAATATAAAAAATAAAAAAATTAAGTTATATAAATAATAGAAATTTTTTATAATAAAATTTGCGAATATGAATTTCACTTATTAATATATATATATATATATATATAACTTATTAATATATATATATATATATATATAACAACTCATATGCAACCTAAACTTATATACTATACTCTAAAATTTTAAATTACCTAAGTATTAACTTTGACATTTGTTAAATGTTTTTTTTTTTTAAACAAGTCGCTTGAATTGAATAGAATTATATTTATAAAAATGTTTTATTTTTCTAATTAAAAATAAAAGTAAAAAAAAATAAATGATTATCTCTCTCAAAAATATATATAAACATATCATTTACATTAATAAAGTTATTACCTTTTTTTTAAAATTCAACTTGTTCATTTTTCCTTTCAAAAGTCAACTTGTTCCGTTGTTTTATTCTCTTATATTTTTTAATATTAGAATGCATTCTAGCCAAGGATAAATTGAAGAAATATCATGTTAGAGAAAATTATCAGTTTCCAAACACATATATATATATATCACTTTTTTTAAAGATTTCTCTCCTTGAAAAAAAAAATTGACATGTTGAATCCAATATATCAGTGGTCTTCAACCACAGGTCCACGGCCCGGTGCTGGTCCATGGAAGTTTTTTGCTAGTCCGTGCTAGACTGGCAAGAAAGGTTTTTATAACAAAATAATAAGATTTTAAACTTTTAATTAATATAAACAATTTTTATTTATTTTTTTCATCGCACTTTTACCTGATTAAAAAAAAAGAAACAGAACAAAATCGAATCAGTCATACATAAATTAATTTGTTTTTCTAGTTATCACAGATGTTTATGGGGGGGGATAGAATTAAATTTTTTATTACTTTTCTAAAAAAATTCAAAATTAAAAAAAAAAGTTTTTTATTATACAAACTCCATATATATATAACTTCATCTAAGGCTAAGCTATTTACATCTTTAAGAAAATTTATCTATAGACTTCTGCTGGTCCATGAAACCTTATCCTTATTTTTGCCGGTCTGCGAAACCTTATCATTATTTTTACTGGTCCACAAGTGTGAAAAGGTTGACGACCACTGCAATATATTAACTAATTTTAGTTACTTCCAGATTGTTATTAGATTGATCATTATAGATTCCAGATAGCTATATCAAATTTTGGCTTCAGATGCAGTGAAATTCATGTGTTGAAATTTTGCCTAGTTTTTCTCTTTAAAGTGCCTTGGGATAAACGAAAAGAAATGGTGCAGATTCCTGGCTGGGATATATATATATGTTTGCCGATCATGGTTTATGTGTTTACTACAGTAATTTATCTTATTTAATTATTCTCAAGAATGGCAATTCCAAAGAAACAAAGTACAACTAATTTTATCCTTCAGTTTTTTTTAATAACTATCTTAATAATGATGGCTTCTTTTGTTGTTGCTGTTGTTCTTCACCCACCAGCAAATGCAGCTTTGAAAACAATTGTTACATATATTTTCTTTTAAACAATTAACATTCAAAAAATAAATAAAAATATCAATCATATAAAAAATATTAAATCGAAAATTTATTTGACAGCTTTAAAATATATATATATAAATAATAACTTTGCATTTTTTTAATAATCACTACAAATAAAATAATCTTTTTTATAATCAACAATTTATATGTCTTTATTTATCTATAATAATTAAATATTCACAGTGATGTACCATCAACAAATAAATAAAATAATAAATCCAAACAACTATGGCTAATAACCATAAACAATAATAATATTCCATATATAAACATCAAATCAAAGAGATTTTTTTTTTAATAACAACAAATGATTTTTTAAAATCTAGGTAGATTTATCAATCTTTTACTATATATATATATATTATTTCTGGGAGCTTTCATGTAATAAAAATATAATAGCTAAATAGGTAATATTTCAGTACAATAACAAGAACTTTTCTCAGAGCTTTTTTCTCAAATCATAAGAATGTTTGTGGTGAAATTTAAAATCTTTTTTTTCTTTGTTATTTTTTCTCATTTTCAAAGTTTATTCATTGAGAAATTTTAAAAAATATTTTATCCTTCAATAGATTTTTCTAAATGTTGTTGATTTTCATTAATTCACAATTTTCATTTATGCTCTTAGACTTTTTAAAAATCTGTATAGCTTCCCTTAGCAACTTTTTCCAGAATAATATGGTTTATTAAAATTGATAGTGAATTTAATGTATGAATAAATGACTGATCAATTATATTTTTCTCTTAACTGCCAAAATGTGTTCTTTCTTTCTTACAAAATGTGTTCTTCCTTTCTTATGTTTATTTTACATTTGATCTGTTCAATATATAAATGTAAACAAACTCCACATGAAATTTCATAAATATCATGACCCTCCAAATGAATTTTATCTTTAGGGCATGGAAATACTTTATTAATTTTTTAAAATGTAGTATAAATTGTGTGAATATTATTTTTCTTTAAAACATTGCCGATTCCATCACTTAGAACCTTTATATATATGCCAGAATATTCTAATTTTTGAAGTATCAAAATCTTTTTTATTATATATATATAAAACTCTATTAATAATCCTGTCATTGAAACCACTATAAAGAAGTACTTCTTATTGGCTTAGATATCTTAGTCAAAATGGTTGTCATCAGAAGAAAGATGCTCTGAGGGGGGTACTTGGTATTGTACTGAAACATCAACTGTTTAGCTATTATATTCTTATTATACAGAAGCTCCTGGAAATAATATTATGAATTCATTATTCATCCATTAGAATATTATATATATATATATTGTACCAGATATATCCATTAGAATATTATATATATATATATTGTACCAGACCATAATTCCCTGTGGATTTCTATTCCTAATCTTGCACTGAGAACAAAGTGACCAAGATTTAACAGGGAAAGAAATGGATACCAATTTAGCTTATTGTCTGTACTCATATATATTGGTACTTCCAGCTAAACTGATAAAAAGAGTGAATTGATAGGACTCTGCCAATTAAAAACCCCCTTTAGTTGATATCTTACTCGAATGCCCGAATATTTAAAACCTATGGTAAGTACACACCTTTGAAAAATCTATTAACAGATACCTTTTGCATGCCACTTCTAGAAAAGAATCAAAAATGAATTTTCCCCCCTCCTAAAAGGATGTGCAATACCATATATTCAGTTGAGCATAAGAATAAGATTTAACACCCCAGTAGAGTGATATCCCATGTGGCTAGCTCAGTACTCTACATCTAGGGTTTTCAATGGGTAAGTTAAATGGTTATTACAGGTATGTGGTTGATAAGGAAAGAATACACTTTTATCAAATAAATAATAATATGATGACAAAACCAATTTAATATTATGATTAAATATTTATTTAATCTCAAACACCCACCATCGTTTCATACTAATGATGATATAATAAAAAATTACTAAATAATTAATTATCACAAACCGATATATATATATATATTTGAGGCACTGAAATAGATAAAATACAATTTTAAATAAGAAAAATAATAAATCCCTAAAGCTATTTACAATGTTTTATAAGGAATAGAAGTGGTCTGAGCTTTTAACCTGTAGAAATACATTATGTCTTGTGTGATTTGATATATATATATATCTCATTATAAAAGATTTTTGGTTATACACGCATACACTTCTACTAAGGACTTTGAAACCTTTTTATTGATAGCAAATATAATAATAATAATAATAATAATAATAATAATAATAATAATAATAATAATAATAATAATAATAATAATAATAATAATAATAATAATAATAATAATAATAATAATAATAATAATAATAATAATAATAATAATAATAATAATAATAATAATAATAATAATAATAATAATAATAATAATAATAATAATAATAATAATAATAATAATAACTAGGCATACGTATATTTGCACTATGAAATATTTCACTAATTTCATATTTTTCAACATGTCAGTAAGGTTGCATTAGTTCAGATACTATATAGTACTCAACATGAGTTACCATATCAATTTGCCTTTTACGATAAATTCTTATACATGTATATACATGCAGCACAATTATACACTCCCCACTACTCTAAATATAAAGTTATTAGTGAACTTGCTTATGGTAAATTTACAATAAATAAATCCTTTGGCACTCATCATAAGGTACTACAGTGACAAAATAACTTAAAGATATACGGGTAAATACATTTCAGATATGCAACATGAGGTATCGTATTTACCAAATATTACCAGTGTATGTGCGTATATATGCACATGTATATTTATATATGACAATTTTTGAAAAAAAAAAAAACAGCAATTAAAAAAAACTAATTGCAAACTTTGCTGAAAATACAAGAATTTGGAATAGAAACATGAATTAATAGATTTAAATAAAAGCTGTATCATTATGCCTGCAATAACCATAAATTCAATATATATATATATATTCTAGAGACAATTCTCTCTCCTTTTTTTTTAAATGATTAATAATAATGAAAAAAATAATAATATATTTAATCGAAAATATCATAGTTAATTAGTTCAATATTAATAAAATATTTGTAAAATAAACTTATGTAGGGGTCTTCATCTTCTGAGTGGGCTTCAATTAAATTAGCTATGTGATGAGGATTTCATCTGATTCAGGCATATGCAAGGCAGCTTCATCATTATAGTGGCTGGCTGGAATTGGCATGACACACCTTGGTGATTTGGACAGAGAAAGGGAAGGTGCATCGGCTGGTTGTCTACCCCACAGTCATTCCACTGGACTTTCTGGTAGATTGCTTCATATTTTCCTCTTTTTGGTATATTATAATACTTTTTATTAAATGTTCATTCGCTATCTTGACTGGTTCATTAAATCCTTAAGCAATAATCAAGAGTTCTTAAAAGAACTTATAATGGATTTCTTAGAAATATCAGCAGTAGTCTAGTCCATAAATTAATCTCTAAGTAGCTGGATAATTGGAGAATTCTGGAGCCAAAGTACTGAATGACATGCCGAGAATGACTGCCAAAAAAAGAATAAAATGTCACAGCACTGACTAAAACTTATCAATCCCACTCATAAGAACCAATTCAAGTATCCCCCCTGAGAAGTATAAATCAGTCAATCCTTTTAATTTAGCTTATCACTTAGATTATAAACATTCCTTTATATTTTTATATTTTATATTTTTCCGATTAAATTTTACATAGGAGGATTTGATAGGTTTGGTTTCCATCTTGAGTACCCAGACCACTTCTTTACAGAATCAATTCAAAAAATTTTTTATTTTATATGCAAAAAAAAAAAGATAACAGTTTAATTATCACATTGATTATCAAACATATTGCTTTTGGTCAGATTTTGCCAAAGCAATTAACATTCTTTGCTTACAGAATAAAATTAGTTTTTAGAAAAGTAATTAATATATATATATATATATATATACATACAAGTATGTTGGAACAATTGCTTTAATTATTTACTTTACTAATATGTTCCAACATTTGATCTCTTGTTTAATAAAGTTTTCTTTTCTCTATTTGAATTTTTCAGAGAAAAGCAAAATGCATAAAATAACATGTCATAAAAATATACAAAAAAGAAAAAGAAAAATACATGAGTTTATTATACGTGTACAATATTTCTGTGTCAATTTCATGTTATTTTAAATTGGTGTTTGATGGTACTTTAATGCTCAGACCCAACTTCTATTATTAATATAGCACATTTATGTATTTGTTGTGCTTAATATCTACAATTTTACATTACAGCAGACTTTGTGTAAGGCCATTTGATAATGCCTGGCACAATATATATATATATATAATTTACAACGGTAACTGAGGGGAATCATTGTATATATAATGTTTAGATAGAATGATTCCCCTCAGTTACAGTTGTAAATTATACAAGATTAATTATTAGCAGCATAACTAATGTTTGGGAAGGATTTAGTGACAATTCTGACTCTTTCAGCCTATGAGTGGGTTGCCTCATTTGCGGGCACAATGATGGTTGTAGTTAAGTTTTTGCTCCACCTTTGAACATGTTTCACTGCTTTCTTCTATGTTGTAGACAATGTAAAAATGACTGTTCAATGTCTGACTATTGTCTGGTGTGTTGTCCTTTTAATAGTAATAAGATCTCTGTTTTTATTAGAAACAATCAGATTAAATGACCTAGCTTTTCAATTGGCCTGCTAATACTATTGACTATTTATTTCCTTTTATTGTTATATCATTGGTCAGTTTTATTGTACTTGACTCAGACCTTGATACACTTATAGTAAGGACAAGTTTATTATTTGAGGGTAAACTTCTGCTGAGTTAGGATGAATAATGAGGTAGAAAGAAAATTTATCTTAAAAAAAGTACATTCTATATTTTTGAAACAATCACGTATTAATACTTTACCCAGGTAAAGGCAAATATTATTTTAGCAAAACGGTGATAATTATGTAATTTAATATTTTATATAGTTGTTTCCGAAAGCTTCAACCTTTAAAAATATATATGTATATATGCGACAAACTAACATAAAAGATTATCATAGATGGTCAGTTGAAATTTAAGTGGATTGTAAAAAATCTAAAAAACATGCGAGATGGATGGATGAAATACGAAGTGGGCTGGAAAGGTGTGTAAGAGAGAGGCTAGAGATTGGAGAAGATGGATTGAACTTGGAGACATCTTCATCCTGCAGTGGATAGTGATGAACATAAAATTTTACTTTTTTTAAAAAAAAAATATTTTACGCCTGCTTTTATTATTTCCTTTGTCAGAACTTGAAAATAATTAAAATATGTATTATTGATTTATAAAAAAAGACAACTATTAAAATAATATAATACAAGTGTAAAATAATCATAAAATATACAAAGCTTTTATTATTATTCACATCTAAAAAGATTTATCGATTTTTTTTAATAAAAAAAATTCTGGTGTCAATTTTTTTTAAAAAACTTAATATACAATAAAAATAATTGATTAAATTTATACTAGATGTCTTTCTTAAAATAAGTTTTCAATATTAAACCGCCAACTATTTCGGATTATAATAACGCAGAATAATAAAAAATGTTATTTGGATAAATATTGTGCTATGATTTACATTAGAAAAATAAAAGAAGAGTTTTGCATAGAAATTTAGGGATATTAAACATCATCTCGTTAACTAGTTTAAGAGAAATAAAAAAATATTAGCCATTTTTATCTCTATGGAGCAGATTGCATTAACAAATATTTTCAAAATTTATCTTCAATAGCTTTAGTTTATATTTATTTATTCTAATTGATCAAGTCATTATAAATGATTACAAAATAAAGAAATAAAAGTTTATATTTATATCTAATAAAGTAAACCATCTTTTAAATAGCCCATTGCTGCGGAAAATTCTCCCAACAACCTTTTTCTTTCAGATAAAGAGAGAAGAAGGGATTACTCACCAGACTTTGTAACTGTTAGTTAGATACTCATTTATTAGCCAACATTCGATGATAGTTCGATTAGATATGGTCATTTGTCTGCTTAATAAATATTGAATCAGTTTAAGATCTGAAATTATCCAAATTTTATCTAGTCTAAACTTTAACCTCAAATCACGAACTTAACATGTAGATTCATTAACCACTACACTCAAAATATATTTATATTTACGTGTGTGTGCGCGCGCGCGTGGTGAAATACTTTAATAAATGGATATTTTCTTTAATGCTAATTAAGTAAGATCTGCAGCCATGATATTATTAAGACAACAGCTAATCAAAATCAACGGCTCAGGCTGAGGCAATACTATACAATCAGTATTATAATATAGTACTCCTTTTGATTACAATATAGCACTGACAGTATGTTATAGTTTCAACCTACATGGCAAATTCTGATTGACTGTTGCCTTAATAACAACTTGACTGCAGATTTTACTTAAAATTGAAAATGAAATCCCTATTTATTAAAATATTTTATCTCTAATGTCCATTGAAATATTAAATTATCATTTATATTGTGCAATATAGGTATATGCCCCAACTACATCTTATCGTGGGCATTTTAAAAAAAATTAAATTTTAGTTTATGATTTTAGGGATTGGTGGTTAATGGAATTGATAATGAATATTTTATTTAACTTTAGTAGAAAGAGTATTACCTCTAAGATTTAGAATGAGATTTTGTCTATTTTTTACAAACATTTTGAACATAAAGCAATAAACAATTTACACTCTTTTATTTTTCGAAAAATAAAATATTTATTTCCTTAGTAGTTTCAAAATTACTCATATTCTTAGACATGAAAAAATGCACATATATTTTACGTTAATACATAATGAAGTGCATTAACAGTAAATAACATTTTGAAATCAAAGCAACAATTTTGATTTGTTTAATTTTATATTAATTCAAGAAAGAAAGAAAAAACATTATATAGCAAAATTTGACATTCTTTTTATAGTTGATCAGAAAGCGAGAACATGATTTTAATTTTAAAGACCTTATTTCACAAAAATAACTTTATTCATTATATACATTAACAAATAAATGATATGTGACATTTTTACTTATACAAGTATATGTATATAATTAATGGGTATTTGAACCCAGACTTTCACGCTTCTTTTAGTGATCTGTGACTATCTCTATGAAAGTTTAGAAATCCATTGTTGACAATAATCATTTTATGTAAGCTGCAAAGTGCATGATTTGAGCATGATAACTAACAACCACCTAAATATTATGGCATTTTAAAATAAATAAGCTATAGAGGAATCTGTGTTACTAAGTGGAAATTCTTTTCCATTATTATTATTATTGGACTGTATTTGTATGTATATATTTTACCTACATCAAAAAGGATAGCCATACTTTTAACCAATGTTTTATTAGAAAAGGACAAACAACATAATGTGGGAATTCATAAAATTGTTTAATGTAAAACTATACCACATGGATTATTATTATCATTGAAAACTACAAAATATCAAATGAGATTTAAATAACAACTGAAATATGACTTGAACCATGTTCTAGAAGTTTGTTCTTATTTTTGCTAAGCATTTTAAATGTCCATTAATATTAAATAACACAAATACACATGCATATGTTTGGAATTTGATATTAACACTTGTGGGTAAAACTAATGCTGTTGTTTAAAATATCAAACTATAACTTCAATATATTGCTGAACAGATTATTCATTTACAATGCTGAAATATTGATTATTACTTCACAGTTGTCACATCTCCAACACCATTTATTGGAAGCAATATATTTTACCTCTGATGATGAAAGCTTTTTATTAAACTTGTAATGTGATGTCAAAATATATATGTAGCTTATAAGTTAGTTAATGTGAAGATTAATAATAAGAAAAGACAATGATAATCACATTGGAATAATCCTGCAGAAATTAACCTTTGTGTTATCTGGTATTCCCCTCCATATATGTTGATAGTATTTAATTCATAAAATAGTATATGGTGCATGACAATTCAAAATGAATTAAAATGTCAAGTGTTCTATTCGTGAAATCAAAAGAAATAACTTGGAGAAATAATTCCAAAATATCATTTAATATTAATTTAGCTCTATAACTATTAGACATCAAAGGAAGTATATATGAACTCTATTGCCAAATCAATTAGGATCAAAATTCTGGATCTTAAAAGTTTCATTACCATAATAAAGTGTCTGAATTTATTTAAAGTTCTTATTATTGTATGTATTTGGTTGGTATTTTCATGTATATATGTTAGCATAAGATATATAATTAGACATATACAAAATTAGAGGAAAAGGTAATAATTTGTTGAAATTATAAGTGACCACTAAATGAACCTCATTGGAATGGCTTATTTAGATGCAATACCTTTAGTAATGAATCATGATAAATTAAAGTTTATTCGTAATTCTAATTTTCACAAGATCAACTTAAAAATAGATCTTCCTCTAACTTTGAAATAACTATATTTTTCAGCATTACTAATGGTACAAAACATGCACCATCATTATACTCTGAATTTCTTTCATAAAATATTTTTAATTTTATTTGTTCATTATTTATTTATCATAAATAAAACTGTCATTGTTACTCACTAAATTTGAAATTGTGAGCTTCGTTTACTTTATTCTGGTATGGAGTAATAATCATAGCTTGCATTTGAGGGACATGCCAAGTGACCTCTGTAGTCAAACAAGTTCATCTTATTTCTTAATAGCATTTAGATTTGTAATCTATAGTTTTAGGCATATCAACAAGAGCTAGTACCTTTCTTATTTCCTCATTTTAGATTGTATTAGTATAAACAATGGATTTGAAATCAGGGTATGGCTGATTGTTTATTCAATTTATTCCATATCTGTACTTTCTGAATTTTATAATTGGTTAGATATAATAGAATCTCTGACTATAAGACACTATTCATTATCAATTCTGTTATTTTAATATTAATTGATAACAGAGTTTTATCTCAGTTTATTTAATTCTATTTATTTATTAAATAAATATTATAATCTGAGCATATAATATTGTTCACCTGTTATCCCATTTATACCATTACATTTTTGGTGCCCAACTATTTGGCCTGATTATGAACAATGAAAACTCGAGAATGATGTAAATTGTCCATAGATATACTACTTATTTATATATAATAAAGAGCAAATATTTCTAAATATGCTTATTTTATTAATTTTTATTTTTTAATTTATTTTTTTAATGATAAATGCTATGAGAGAAAGCATTCAAATCTTTATCTTTGATTGTGTTTATCCCCAGACCAGTTTTGAGCTATGGCTCTCTTCAGTGAGGAGCTAGAACATCAGATTCAAAAATACCAACTCTAACCAAGCATTTATCTAATACTTAACTATTAAGAAGAAGATATGAATCTTTCAGACATCTAATGTCTTCAAATTCAACTCTCCAACTGAAGTAGCTATATCGGTCTAAACTAAATTCAGATACTCCATATATTAATACCCTTAGTAATTTAATATAGCCAAAACTTCAGTAACCAAAATTATAATAGTAATAAAACCAAGTGATAAATCACATGACCTATATAGCTATATAAGTCATGTGATTTATCAGTTGGTTTTATTACTATTGTATATATATGTGTGTGTGTGTGTATGTGTGTGTGATCACTAGATGGTCCTTTACCAATATTTCCTAACAAGCTTGTTTACATAAATGCTGAGAGAGATAGAATTCAATATCGCTTTCATTGTCTCCCACCTCCAGACCATGGTTTCGAGCTAGTTGTCTCATGTCAGTAAAGGGTTGGAAGACTAGAAACTAGATGTAAATACTAACTCTAAAATCAGCATTTATCAAACATGTTTCTATCAGTTTGAAAGCATGAAATTTCTCAGACACATAATGTCTTCAAATCCAAATTAACAAACTAGATAGCTATATTGGTCTGAAATCAGTTCAGGTGTAAGCTGGTATAAGCCAGAAAACTCTGCACCTCCCTCATCTCAAAATCCCTGTCATACCAGAAAGAAGTATTGTCCTCATGGTCATCCTTCAGTACAAGATCATTGTAAACAATGTTGTCAGCCTAGAGAGAAGAAAAGCACAATCAACGAAAATTGCCCTCAGCATGTATAGTTTCAGATATAAAGCAAGTAAACTTTAAAAAAAAACTTAATGTAAATAGTTCAGATTTAATAAAGAAGTTATCAAAGATAAAATGGTCAAAATGACACATTTTACTCTTGACAGGGGAGCTGTGTAATGTATTGCTAATGAATAACACTCTATGTAAAAATTGTGTTGACAATTATTAAAAATAAGAATTTTCATAAACAATGTAAAGATTTTAAAATTAAAATTCTAATAAATAAAATTGCTGCAAAATATGTTTCATAAAAGGAAATGAAGGTTTTAATAAATAAATAATATGTAAGCCAAAATAAGTTGAGAGATGTTGTTTATAAAAGTTTAAAGAGTTTTATTATTAGTTTAAAACAGTTTGCTAAAAGTCAATTCATAGAGTTTTACAAATTAATTTAAGGGTGGTTTGGGAGAGAGAATTTAATTTAGAAAAGTTAAAACTATAAAACTTTAAAAATAAATCTTTTACATGAATTAAAAATACTCTCTTCATTTAATTTAAAGAAATAAAAGAAATCTTAAAAACTAAAAAAAATCTCTTTCCATTTATTTTAAAATAAAATAGATATATGTGTGCATGAATAATGAAGATTTTAAATATAAAGAAAATAATGAAATGTTTGCATGTTAAAAAATAAAATATGAAAGTTAAATATTAAAAATAAATAAAAATTTATAAGTTAAAAATCTCCCTCAAAGATTGCACTTACTTATAAGCTACATAAAAATTGAATTAGCAATGGCTACTAATTAAAATTCCTAACAGGATTAATTAATCACATCTAAAGAATTTAATCAAAAGCAGTGGATGAATTCTCAACAATGAAAATAGCTGGTGGGTTTAAAAACTAATTAAAAAATGACAACAAGGTCATTACATAGATAGGGCTGAAAATTATGTCATTCACTCAGTCATTCACATATCTAAAGTCAGTCATCTGTTATACATATTTGTTAATAAAGACAATGCAGTGCTGAGCAGTTTTTGGAACATGCAAAGAGTTCCAACCTCCATCCACAAAAACATCAGCAGTCTGCCCATCTAATAATTTGAAGCTTCCAGGAATGTCTAACTGCCTAAATAAAAGTAGCCTAGGACCACAACAGAAGCCTAAAACCTAACTGGTTGGTAAAACACACATGCAGCAGTAAATAATTTGAAACCACCATGTTCACAAATCATATAGGTAATAACATTTTATTATTACAATTCTTGATATTAATTAATGTAGCCATGGAAATCTTTGAAGCCTGCCAGAGTCAGCTTAATAAATGAACTCTATAGCTGCATAAAATAAACTATTTATGTACATGTTTAAACATTGTGCTTATTTTAATGCTTTATGTTAAATTACAATATTATTGTGTGTTTTATTAAGAATGTGTGTGATTATTATATTTATAAAATCATTGTTTATCTTTAATTAAAAGATTTATAAATTAATTACGTTATATTAAACATTTTATTTAAAATAAATTATTCTACAAATTAGTATTTGTCAGTCAATCTCTTTTAATTATACTTCTAAAAAACACTTTAGCTGAACCGTTAGAGCAACAATTTATTACATTATTATTTTGATTGAGCTAGTTGAGATTTCTTAGGCACTGAATTAGTTTGCCATTATTCAGGGGTACATTAGTTGCTTTTGTAATTAGCTGGTGCCTGGAGTTTACTCTGAAACAAAAAGTGCTCTGAATGATATGTGTTGAATTTTGCAGTCGAGAAGATCTGTGGCTATGAAACATAGTCATAGTTATGTGTCTTATATATAGCTCTGGCTTGATCATAGACACCTTCTGGTTATTATGCTTCTCTGCCTAAGGGACCAATGTGGAGCAAGACTTCAATTGCAGCAGAGTAGATCAAAGCTATAATAAATAATTGTATCATTTTTTCTATATATAAATAAGTCATATGTTATATGTATAAGAAGTCAACAATGTGTTTATTTTAAAATTTGCTTTTCCCAATTTCTATTCCCATTAAAGAAAAAATTTTATGCTAGATTTTTTTCTTATTCGATCTACTACCCCACTTGGTTATATATATATATATATATATATATATAGTCAATGATTAAGATATGTGGTGAGTTATTTATGATACTTGTGAGATATTATTAGCCATTTCAGTAATATAAATAATAATCCCATTAAAATGAAAATACAGGATGCACATTTTGAAGCATTTGGAGGTATATTTCATAGGAACCTTAATTGATAAAATTTATCCAAGTGTAATGTCAAAAATAAACCATTATTTTGTTAATATAAATATTTTCTGCATTGTTTGTGATCATTAAGTCTTAAAATTTTGTTGATTTATTCTATTTTGCCAAATATCATTATGGGGGCCAGTAATTTGAAAGTAAATCCTGAGACAGATGTATAAGATTTATTGAAAATGATTCTCATATAAAATTTGAAGATATGGGGTTAAATAAGAAATTGGAAGAACAGAAAATAAAATTAAAGGCAGATTCCAGCAAACATTTTGAAGAGTTAAGGGTAGAATCTAAGAAATTGAAAGATAAAATTAATAACAAGTTCAATGCTTCCACTGCAAATTTCAAAGAACTGAGACATGATTTGGAAGCTAAATTAAAATAATCAGATAAAAGATGGAATGATAGATTTAAGGAAATAAAAGTTGAGGCTAAAACAATTGAAAATAGATTAGATCTAACCCAAGAAAAATTTAAGAAAGGATTTAAAATTGTAAATAACCATATTAATATTCTTAAAAGCGATCAGAAAAAGACATACAAAGAATTAATAAAATAAAAATGGAGGTGACAACTTTGAAGAAAAAATATAGTGTGAGTTAGACCATATCCAAAATAATGTTGAGAATATAAAAATAAACTAGAAAATCAAGAATGAATAGGAAAACTGTACACAAGTTCAGATTTAAAAAGTCTAAAACTGACTGTAATGCTTAAAAAATAAAGATTAAAAGTTTTCAGAGTAGTAGAGGTGTAGAAAATAAATTCATAGAAGCTGAAATGGAGTTAGATACTATAAGTGATATTATAGGTTCTAAGGTAGAAGCACCGATAACAGATGAGTTTGATGAATATCTGTAGTGATATGTACATTAAAAATAAGTTTGAAATGTTTCTTGGAGATATCTACCCCAAATTATTTTGTAGATACCAATATAAATTAATCTCATATAATGTTGACCTCAGAAAGGAAAATTATTCTAGTTATAACTGAGATGGGGGAAATTTTAAAGCAAGTATAATGAAAAGGTGTAATACATCATTTTATGATAATCGTACTAATGAAGATAACAATAGTGATTTAAAATATATGTGAGGTAGTTTGCATAACAAATCTTGTCCTAAAGGAGTATGCTTTGCTATTCTTAATATTTCAATAATGATTAATTACTGGCATAACTATAGTTGCAAGTGTATAGTGAATGTAGCTATTGTAAACAAGCACAGGTCAAATCCCAAAATTAATGGGGAGAATCACTTTATTTGGTACAAAGATGGGCTCTTTATATACAATACAAAGATTGAGTGTGCTGTTGGCTCTACAGTTATCTATTTTAATTTAGTCAGAGATCTATTTCATAAATGCCCCATTAAAAACATTTTTATAATGGGAAGTTATGCACCTTATAGGTATAAACCCCAACCACATGTTGTCATATGTATGTACTATTTAAATTTTTTATTTTATTTTAGTTCATAATTTTACTTTGGGGTTGGTGATTATTGGAATTGCTAATAAATATCTTCTTTAACTTTAGTATATTATCTCTAATAAGATTTAGAATGAGATTCCGTCTATGTGTACAGATATTTTGAACATAAACCAATTTACAATTTTTACTCCCTTTTATCTTTAGGAAAATAAAATATTAATTTATTTGGTAGTTTGAGAATTACTCACAATATTGGAGAGAAGAAAACATGTATAAGACAAATAATAAAGTGGATTAACAATAAATAACATTTTGAAATTGAAGTAACAATTTTGACTTGTCTTATTTTCTATTAATTTGAAAAAAGAAACAAAAATACTATAAAGCCAAATTGGACATTTTTTTTATTGTCGTATCAGAAAGCAGTTACAAAATTTTTATTTTAAAGACCTTATTTCATCAAAATAACTTTATTTATTTATTAATTAAAGTGAAAGACTGAAAACCTCTCGCATACGCTTTTATAATACTTATATGACAGCCAATCAGGTAATAATGATGACTGTATAAGGAGCTCTTAAATCGCAAAACAAGACAGAGATTTCTCTTTACTTAATAAATAATATTTATTTATTTATATACATTAACAAATAAATGATATATTACATTTCCACTTGTAGGAGTTTATCTATATGAAAGTTTAGAAATCTATTGTTGACTATAATCATTTAATGTAAACTACAATGAATGTCATGAGCGCGATAACTAATAACCATGTAAATATTATGTCTTTTCAAAATAAACAAACTAGAGAGGAATCCATGTTATCAAGTGGGAGCCTTTTTCATTATTAGTATTTTTGGATTGTATTTATATATATATTGCATACATCAAAAAGAATAGCCATACTTTTAATCAATATTTTATTATAAAAAGACAAACAACATAAAATGCGAATTCATAAAATTGTTTAATATGAAACTATACAACATGGATTATTATTAAAAAAGCAAAGTTGTTGCCTATTATTGAAAACTACGAAATATGAATTGAGGTTAAATAACAACTGAAATATCTTTCCAACCCTGTTCTAGAAGTTTGTTCTTATTTTCGCTAAGGATATTTAATGTCCATTAATATTTAAAAAAAAAACAAAAACAACAAATATACGCACATATGTTTGGAATGCGATATTAATATTTGTGGATAAAACTAATGTTGTTGTTGAAGTTATCAAATTATAACTTCAATATACTTCTGAACAGATTATTCATTTACAATGTTAAAACGTTGATTACTATATGATAGTCGTCACATCTCCGACACCACTTATTGGAAGCATATTTTACTTCTGTTGATGAAAGCCATTTATTAAACTTGTAACGTGATTTCAAAATATATATGTAGCTAATGAATTATGTTACATATTGCAAGATAAAGTAATAATTAATATTAAGAGAAAATCATGATGATAATATTTGAAGAATTCTGCAGAAATTAATCCAAGTGGTATCTGCTAACCAACTTCTTGTACGTTAATAGTATTTAATTCATGGAATAATATGTGGTACATGATTATTCAAAATGAATTATAATATCCAATGCCTATTGGTGAAATCAAAAGAATTAACTTGGAGAAGTATTTAATATTAATTTTGCTCTAAAATTATTGGGCATCAAAGGATGTATACATGAACTCCATTGCCACATCAAATGGGATCAAAATTCTTGATCTTAAATGTTTCATTGCCATATTAAAGTGTCTGATTTTAGTTAAAGTTCTGATTATATGTATTTGGATGATAATTTCATGTTTAAATGTTAGCATAAGACAAACAATTAGACACTGACAAAATTAGAGGAAAATGTAATAACTAGTTGAAATTGTAAGTGATCACTGAGTGAAGGTCATTGGAATAGCTTATTTATATCTGATATATGATACTTTTAATAACAGATCTTGATAAGTTAAAGTTTATTTATTAATCTAATTTTTACAAGATCAATTGAAAAATAGATCTTGCTCTAATTTTAAAATGAGAGTATTATTCAGTGTCACTAATGATACACCATCAGTATACTGTCCTCTGAATTCCTTTCATAAAATACTTTTTAAATTTATTTGTTCATTATTATTTAACTGAAATAAAACTGCCATTATTATTTAATAAATTTGACATTATGAGAATAATTTACTTTATTCTGGGGAAGGAGGAAGGGTAATAATCAGAATATGTATTTGAGGACAATAGGCAAATGGGTTTTGTAATCAAACAAGATAGGCATTATTATGCATATTTATTTTATTTCTTAACACGATTTAGATTTGTAATCTATAATTTATGTCATCTCTACTAGAGCTAGCATCTTTATTATTTTGTTAGTCTAGAATGTATTGGTATAGGCAAGGGATTTGAAATCAGTGTTCCATTGATCTCTCATTTATTTTATTTCATATTTGTATTTTCTAAATTTTATAATTATCTAGATACAATAGAGTCTCTATCTCTGGGGCACTATTTGTTATCAATTATGTTATTTCATATTAACTGATAATGTAGTTTTAGCTCAGTTTATTTAATTTTACTTATACAATAAACAAATATTTTAACTGAGCATATAATACTCTTTCACTGGCTATATCATTTATACCATTACAATATATAATACATTATTGCAAAATAATAGTCAAACATTCTTATTAAAAATAAATAATAAAATATTTTTATTATACTCATGTATTTGTACTTTGTGCATGTTTTGTGATAAATAAATATTCAGATGTATAATAAATATAACATAATATAAATATATGCATATCATATGATAATAAACCAAGCTTATCAACACCAAAAATCTTCAATATGTTATCAAGACTTTAACAACAGACTGAATATTTTTAGTATTGGTGAGTTTGGGTTGTTATTATGTGATTATAACTATGAACCATTAGATTTTTGCAAAATAAAGTTTATATACACCTGGGTCTCGTTTTATGCAGATTATTTGAATGCGATTTTGAAGTTATGCAATTCATATTTCTTCTTAATATCTTTCATATTTCACTATATTTATTAGATATCAAGAAATTTAAATTATTAATAATTTACTTTGACTTGAAATACTTTTTTTCTCAAAAATATAACGTTATATTAGCAGCTAACATAAATATGGCCTGAAGCTGTATTTAGAATTTTAGTTTCTATGTAAATAACCTATTTATACTAATGAGTAAATAATAATAATAGATTTATACTTACATATAAAAATATCGCAATAAATATTCAAAAAATTTAAACTCTTAAAACGTATTATGTTATATATAACAGAAATAAATAATCTTTTAGATTTTTAAAATAAAAAACGAAGATTTTATAAACTGAAAATAATCTTTTTAATGATAATGTTTTGATTGTGATTTCATTTTTTTAATATAAAAACAGAAAACCATTAACACAGCACAAGACTGAAAATGTCGCTAGTTGTACATCACATCACAAATAAAAATGAAGTGGTTTAACAGGTTTCTCTGTGCATAATTGCTGAGAGATTCTTGACTTCATTTAAGGAGAAGCCACAATACATCACATCACATTGAATCTGATTTTTTATCAGTTTACAAACGAACGCTAGTGATAATGATTAAAATATGTATGAAAAATGTAAAATTAAATACTGTAGTAATAAAAAAGGAAAAAAAGTTTGTCTTGTATTAATATTTTTCAAATATTTGAAATTTTTTGTTAGTCATACTTTATTTGCTTATTTTTTTAATGCAAATTTTAAAGTAATTTTTCTTTGTTGCTTTGCTTTTATGCGAATTCTGAAAATTACAGAACCTATTCCCCATTTTTCAAGGTAAATTAAATCTATTTTTGTGCGATTTTTTTTTAATGTGGGTTTTCTGTGGAACCTATCTACCACATAAAATGAGACCCAGGTGTATATATAATTAGCAGCCAATCAGAAATTAGAATGGTCAACTTAAATCAAGAAAAATAGAAAATATAAGACAAAAATCAATACAAAAAATTACAAATAAATTTTTGAATGAGGAAATATATGATCCCCCATGTTTCTTGATAGTCTTTTAGTCTATTTATTTGACAGTTTGAGTATTTAATATATTTCACATTCAACTTTTTTTCTTTTTAAAAGGCTTAAACAGCTTGTTTTATTATTTTATCCTTAGTTCATATCTTTATAGTAACAAATGCAATGTTTTAGAGTGTTTTTCCAATAATCTTTCTAAATAAATAGATTTTATGCATATTCATTGTAAAGTCAATTATGCTTAATTTCAATCACAAATTGGTGTTACATTTAATTTATAACAAGTTATATTATAAACTTGTCTGTGTGATTTCAAAATATAAAGCTTGCTAAATAAAAGTTCAGTGCTTTTATTTGCCTTTATAAAAGTTTTTACATTGTATAATAAATTATAAGAATAACAGTTCTTTGCATACCACTAATTAACTTGAAATAGTTATATTATTATCATAAAATGTTTTATCTTTTAATTTGTTATAGTATCCAAATTATATTGGAGCTGTGTTGTACATCAATATCCAAGTCAGATTTTTTTATCTAACATGTTATCAAGATATTTTACACTACATTTTCAGATAGAAGCTTTTCTAGCCAAAATATTTGTTTTCTATCACCCATTAATAAATGATCTGAGTTTAAAAACTTGATCTCTAAATTCAATTCTTTATATATTGCATTGAAAGCATAATACTGTTTTGTGAAATAGCCTTTAGTTTAAAAATGTAATATAATCATCTGCATACTGTAAATTTACGGTTCGATTTAGTTTTTGCTTCTAATTGCTTTAAATTAAAAACTCTGCCATCAAACATTTATCACATATTAAGAATAAATATTTATTTTAATTGTAATATTAAAACTAACACAATTAAAGTATCCTTTATATATGGGAACACTATTTTGTCACTCACATTGTCTTAATAAATCTCAATAGTTTTAAAGATAAATTATCATTCTTCATACATTAGTATAAAGGTCAATATTATTAAAATATAAAACAAATCTTAAGCTTATTCACATTCCAAAGCTTTGCCATTCTAATATACACTAAACCATGCAGAGAGATATTTATAAACATTCCTATAATAATTTTAAAATAAATAAAAATCAAACAACTTTATTGCTTGGGAGTTTTTTAAAAAGTTTGAGCACCATAAGTGCTAGAACCAGAATTGATCTGAATACCTTACATTCCAGAGGCTGGCATTTTACTATTGTACTAACCACACAGGATAAAATCAATCTGACCTACAGCACTCAGGGTTCCCAGGCAAGCAATCATTCAAGTACTAACTGAGCATATTATTGCTTAACTTTAATGATCATACAAGCATATGTGCACATTCAGCTTAATATGATCTAGATCAGGGATTCCCAATCTTTTTGATCATCACACCCCTTTGGTTTTTAGTAAATTATCCGGTACCTCTATTCATTATAATATGAAGAAATAAACAGTAATTTAGTTTTCATAAATGCTTTACTTGGTTTATTTTTGGTTCCCATACTGCCTTGGCTTTTAGTAAATTATCTGGTAGTTTTTATAAAACCATTATTTGATAAATGTTATATTTCTTATTGCATTGCCAAACATATAATATTAATATCAACTATGTTCTTTATTACTTTTTACAATGTTTTTTTACAACCCACTATTGACAGTTTCGATTGTTCTAGCAAGCTTCTTCAGAACTTATACTTATAATGCTTATTTACAATTCACTATTGACAGTTTTAATTGCCTCAGCAATCTTCTTCAGAGATTATACTGATAATGCTTTTTTACAACCCACTATTGACAGTTTCCATGATTGATGGGACAATTGTAACTATCAATAATGGTTTATAAAAAAGCATTGTAAAAAGTAATAATGAACTAAAATGATATTAATATTATCTGGTAAACACAGGCATTTTGAGTTATCAGATTCTGCAATGAGAAAAAAGTTTAGATAACTTCACTATATCTAGGTCAGAACAGAGATCTGAACTGTTGGTGTGGCTGATAGACAGTACCAACATAAAATAGCCTGGAAATATTGACAACATAACTGTTTTTGAAATATATTAGTAGCATAATATACGTATTTACTTGTTATTCACTATAAGCCTTGGACAAGCCTTTTGTGTCCCCCCTCGCAATGGAATTGGTACCCATCCCGACTTATGCATTGCGAAGTTGTGAGATTGCAACATTATATCCTATATAAAATAAACAAAAAATGCTAAATATTTATATTCTTATAATATGTAAACGGTTCTTCACCATTAACTTTTTACGATATCAAAAAATATAGCTACTTAAACTGTTTCATAAAATTTTTTTATTATTTTATTTTTAATTATTGCATTTAGCCAGTTATTATTTAAAAACCGTGTATTACATTTACAAGCTCAGTTCTTTTACACGCTATAAAATGATCAATAACCTTATATGTCAAGATTTGATTCATCGTATTAACAGCTGATAATATTAAATTTTGTTATTAGTTAAAACGATTTTTAATATAATATTGTGATACAGTAATTGTTCCCGAGTATAGTAACTGAATCTGTTATTATAGAATGATATTATCTCGCATTTGCTTGATAAACCAACTGTTCAAACATCACTAATCAATATATTTTGAAAAAAAATATGCAACTAAACATTTTTGATGAAAAATGAAATACTATACCTTACTAAATTTTATAAATATTTATTAAAAATATCTACTTATAATTTTCAATCTGTAATTGCTTGTCTACTTCCCACGCCATTATTCTATCATAATTTAATCCAACTTCGTGTGTGCTTGCTTATTTGCTAAAATATATTCGCCGATTTTTAATACTGCGATTTACAAACATTATCATATGTACGAAAAACGTTTTTAGAAAAATGTTATTAGGAGAACGAGAGTGAGTTTTTGTTTCACTTCTAATTTATCCCTGATTAAAAATTGGATTGATAGATAACTGAGAATAAAGACGTTACTTTAAACGTCTTTTAAACGAATAACATTCGAATAATACTCGAATACTTATAAAAAACTGGGTCAACACTGTAATCTTTTTTAAACCCCGTGTTTGATCGCATAGCCATCGAATTGTATTTTCCTTATCCTATTTTTATATAAGATACGATCAGACAGAAAAAAAATGGTGAGAATTCGATTAATGATTTATTAAATTTCATCTAACTCTTTCTAAGGTCTTTATCTTCTTGAGATATTAATAAATATAATAAAAAGTATTTATTTTGGGTGTTTTCTATATTTAAAATTATTCAAGTGCTATATATAGGGGCAATAATGACATCAATTAGCTGTATATGCATCAATAACTTATTATAGAATAAATTACATGAGTTCAAGAATAATCTTAACACTAGGCATCACATGATCACCATTCATTATGCTTACACAAGCTGTTTACACAGAGGCAATACTCTCCATACAGTAATGCCAATCAGTGCAAGCCAGAGTAGTCAATGGATGCAGGAAGATATGTGCAAAAAATCCCTATCTAATGCCTACTCATCCAATATTCTCAGACTAGTTTTTCACTGATGAAAGCCACAAGCTAGAAATTAGTCTAGGGATATTAGATGAATAGGCATTAGATAGGAATTTTATGCACAAACCTTCCTGTAACCATTGATTACTGTGGCTTGCACAGTGCACAGAGTGGTGCTACTGTATGAAGAGTTTTGCCTCTGTGAATAACTTTAACAACTAGTTTATTTACTCTATATAAAATATTAATAAGTAGTAAATTTTAAGTAATTCAACTAGCTTCCTTGCTCATTGTTTGAGTAAGAGAATCTTCTTGCATTCTCTCATCACTATATAAAACTATATACTTCCCTGCATTATTCTTTGCATGTAGTGCTCTTCTTCATGTTAATGTGCATCCTATGCACTAATACTATACTGCATGATCATGTGTTCCTGTTGCTATATAATTATGCAGCTGTGTCACTTAATTTTCATGATCAGTCCAAATTTTTATACTTTTGCAAATTAGCATACATAATTCTTTAGAGTGTAAATTATCCAAGGATACATGCATAAAGAATGTATTAAGAACTTTTTAAATATATGCACAAATTTAGTCGGACATTGCATTAAGTATAACATTATATCAATATTTGAACATTCATTTTAAACAACATTTCTCTGCTAAAATAAGTAATTAATAAGAATATCTATTTCATCATCATCATCATTGTTAACTATTATCAATCCATTGCAGGATGAATGTCTCTCTAAATTCAATCCACCTTGTCTGATCTCTAGACTCTTTTCTCCACATCGTCCTGCAAACTTTCTTATTTCATTCATCAATATCACAAGTGATCTTTTTCTGGGTCTTTTACAATCTCTTGGAATCCAGTTTAAGATTTCAATTGTTCATCTATTATCATCTTTTCTAGCAGTATCTACTTACATAAAAATAATTGAAGCAAAAGCTTTAGGTATAGTTATTACAACTATCTTTACCACATTTGATTTGTTGAATGACATTATTTTAGCATATTGTTTTAATCACAGTGGTAATAATAAAATAATTCAGAGTCATATATCTAAGTTCACGAGGTTTTAAAAACACTAACATATAAATCTGTCTTTTCTCTTCTATTTTATTTGGTGGAAGATACAATTTTATTTAGGAACAAGTATTTACCATATTTTATTTATTTAGCCTAGTTTGGATGCAAGAATCATAGCTAAAATACACATACCAAATTTGATCGAACATTCATAGAAAGTCAAATTATGTTTTTAGAAATAGCAATATTGAAAATATTTTAGCAAAGTGATCTCAGAAATTTAAATTCATATTTTCGTAAAATAGAATCATAGTAAAAATGATAAAATTTATATTATATATTGTCCAAATTTTTTTTAATGACATATATATCAGAAAAAGAGTTTTCAATTTTATTAAGAATAAAATGTTTACTGTAACATTAACATATATAAAATTATATGTGGAAATAGCTTTCTTTAAAGAGAAATTTTAAGTTTTACTGAAATTTGTCTTTTTTTTTACCCTCGAGTTTAAAAACAAATAAGATTTTGATATATCAAATGAGTATAATATTTTAGGGAGTAGAATTGTTTAGAATGAAAGTTTACATTTAAAAGATTTTCAATCTTATTTAATTTTTCTATAAATCGATTACATGGAAATACTAAGTTCTGTTTATAGAAACTAGCAATTACAGTTAAAATTATACTGGAAGGCAAAATTCTTGAAATGAAATTTTCTGAATTTATAAACTTAGAATACAAACAACAGTTACTTTTGAGTATGCCTTTTCTTTAAAGCATTTATTATTCGGAGAAGTTCGTTTCAGTTTAATTAATTTCAGTAGAAGCTTTTGGCAATCTATAACTTAAATTTTTAAAAAGGCAATTTGTATATTTGCAGCTTTTAAATGATTATATTGAAATATAATGTCATCATAAATTACATTCGAAACTGAAACAATTATAAAACTTTAGAAGTATTACCAAATTCACCACTACCTTTATTTTGCTGTAATATCTTATATAAATGCAATTTATCCACTGCCTGGAACACTTTATAGCAAAAACCTTTTATTGTATCTATATGTATACAAAGTCTTACATTTCGACTGTCCTGCAATTTTCTTCAAAGCCAAGGTGTTCAAGGTAGTGAATAAATTGTAATTATAAAACCTCTATTTTAAAAAAAAAAATTTCAAGTAAAATTTTGGTTTTGAGAGATTAGCAAAATTCTGTCTTTAAGACATAAAGAGGAATTGTTGTACTCTAGTAATTTATTTGTTTTTAGTTGCCGACTTACTTGTATATAATAAAGATTTTAAATAAATTTCAAAAATCAATTAAAATCAAATTTTGACTTATAAAAATATTCAATTGCTTTATTGCTTGAGGGATTATGAGAACTCCAAGTGTCAAGTGCCAAAATTGAAATTGATCCAAGGGCCTTATACTCCAGAGTTTAACATGCTACCACTGAACTAATCCACACAGAACAATTTATGACTTTTAAATGGAATACAGGTATTTGACAGATAAGTCAATTGATGTCTAGTGCATTTATTAGTCTTATTAAAATTGATTGGCTGGAATTTAATTAACTTTATAGAACACTGTGTATTTCCTTTCTAAAATGCAGATATTCAATTTATGCTAATTTCATCTTTATATGAATTATCTGCATTTCAATTAGAGAAAATAATTTGTTGCATTAAATAAGAGTTGACTTTTGAAATTATACCAGAAAATAAATGCCATATAACACACACATTCATGAAAATTTCATTTACACATATTTTATGTAAACAAGTGCATAATTATAACTAATTACCATTTTATATAATAAATAAATAATTATTGTAGAAATGATATTTTATACTATTGCAAGTAAATTAAATTGTAATACTTAAAAAAATTATTATAGAATATTTTGAGTATTCAATAAACAAAATTATCATATTTTAAGCCCTACATTAATTGTTTTAATTATTTAAAACAGTTTATTAATTATTCTTCCTGTTTTCTATGATTATTGTTCAACTGTACTTAATAAAAAAAATTCTGAATTATCTATATTATTGTACACAAGTATTCAATTTAGACATATAGAGATAGTTATGTGTCTCATGGCATACAACAATATATATATAAAGTTGAAATTAAAAGTAGAAATAAACACAGACAAAAAAACTTGTAGATATTTTCTATGTTACACTAGAATTCCAGTTAAGGATTAAATAATTTTGAATTTAAAAAATTATTACAAATTAAACATTTAAAAAGGTCTAATTAATACTTTAGTAATTCTGATTTTGAATTTAAAACAAGCAGGTTTTTATGTTATAATACATTTACTAGTAATTATAAATTTTCACTATTTATTTTGTTTACAATTTTTTTAAAATTAAAGTTTGTATGAATATATTTTGATAAAAATCCTAAAATTGTTTTTGAAAGGATTAAAGTGAATTGAAAAGAATCATTAACTTTATTCAAAAAAAAACATACTTTTAATTACTGTTTTTTTTTAAATTCCTCTTCCCTTGACTATGAAAAGATTGAAAAAACAGATTATGGGAGATTTTAGACTTTTTTAAAGTTTTACAGATTATGACAACATGACAACTATGAAGTTATAACTGAAGGCAAGAGACAGTGCAAGTCCAGCTGTTTCTACTAGTTCACTATGATAGAGTTTGGATTTACATGGAAACAAGGACATTTTGTATGTGGTTTTTAGCCCATATATGTGTGTATTGGATAGCATAGAGATGGAAAGAGCTCACTGAAAGCCAATAGTTACTAAATTACACTTTTCCCAAAAGTGACAATTAACCATTCTACTGTTTAGAAGGGACAAACTTACCCAGTGATTTCATTAGTTTGCCAAAGTAGTTTATATGTATATTGTTTTATCTATATACAGAGAATCACAAATAAAGATATTGTGCTGGATATATATAAAGATAACTGTGAGTAGAGAGTGTTATATATATTGAGAACGATATTATTTATTTTAAGTAATTTATTAAAAATAACAATTAAAATCTCTAGTTTAAAAGTAAAACAAGTAAATAATCTAAAATCAAAGAATTGATTCATAGATTATTTTATTTTGAAAAAAAAGTAAACTACAAAAAATATTTCTAGATTCTGGAACAAAAAACACTTGGAGTATTTTTAAAGAAGTTTACAATTAATTAGGAGTAACCTGAAAAAAAAACTTTGATGGCTTGTCAAAAGAGTAAATATTTTTTAAAGAAAAGTTTTACTTACAATAAAAATATGTTAAAAGATTAATTAATAGTTTTAATTCACATTATCTATTATTTTTCTATATATACACACACTTGTAAATTTTATGTATATTTTCAATATAAAATTAATTGTGAAAAGTATAATATTTTTAATAAGTTTATTATTTTGACAAATTAAAATATCTTATGATATAAACATCAGTGTGCACACACATTTTCATGGATGCCCACATATATGTGAAAACAGTCATTCTTTATGTATCATTAAAATGTGTTAGCTATATGTTGATATATAGGTGTTTTATGTAAACCTACTGGGCCATATATATAAATGACAATCCAATAGTGGATTTTTTTGTATTAATCAAAATCAGAAAGCTTAATTTATATGTATAGCCATATTTAGCAGACCTTAATTTCATTTTAATTGTTATTAATAAGTTGATGTTTCACTGCTAAAGTTACTCCAATAAATTTAATTAATCCTAAAATATTATAAATTATTATATGTTGTATCATATCTCTTGATCATAATAACAGTTAAAGAGCTTTTGCTCTCTGAGCTGAATTCATGCATAATGGCCTGTTACATAAAAGGGGTTTATATTTAGTGTTTATGGACATCCTGGATGGTGCAAATGGATTATCCTTTAAAGTCCATGCACTACATTTTATTTTAATTATTTATTTAAAAATTAAGTTTATAGTTGACCACTACATTAATGGCACTAAGTGGCCTGAGCATCCCAAAATTATTGTTTTAATTGTTATATTTTTATGGATTAGCATTTAAATTTATGCATCCAAATTATTATGTTGTATTGCTGCCCTAAGTTTGGTAAACAGTAGATAATTAGACTGGTCTAGAGGAGACCCATTTCAAATCCAGTTACAAGATTGACTATTGATTCATGATGATGAATGATTATTAATTTTGGGTCACACTGGTGAACTTATTTATAGTTAATGTCTTTGCTGATCTCTTATGGTCATTCCTCATATTCATTTGTATTTAATTTTATATTTAAATTTTGTAGTAACTGGGGATGATGATGAGTGCCATCACCCCTGGTTTATACCCCAGGTTCAGCCCTTGTTTCTCCATACTATTACAATATATATGATTAAGTGTTAAAAATTAAATATTGCCTACCAGGTACTAGCAATAATAAATAAACTAGAAAATCATTACAATACTAGCCAAAAAAAAAATTTTTTTTTTTTACTTAAATAAATCTTTTCAATTGAAATTCAGAAAGGTACATACAGCATATATATATATGTTGTAACGGGATGACATAAATGGTATTAAATCCTCATTTGATAACCCTTTAGTTTCAGGTAGCACATATGATGGGATGGACATTTATGATGGATTAAGCATGTGTATAGACAGACAAAATAACCCAGTCATCAAATATCATGGATGACAGGATGCATAAATTATTTCCATCAATATGATTATGAAATTGTTATAGTAAAACAACAGGAAATTCATTTTATCTGCCTTTTTCTATGTACCCTCTAATCTACTCTTGCTATTCTATGGAATTTGAAGTCATCAAGAATATACATGAGTTCTAATTCAAGGGTATGATTACATCCTACTTGTATACTAATTAAATTATATATGTATGGTATGTTGGGATACGATGAATTGAGAAAGAGATAAACAATCACGAATATAATTATTAAAACTAATGTTTGTTTATAACACACACACACATATATATATATGTTTGGTGCCCAGATAAGATCATATCAATAATAAACTGTATACGTAAGTCAATTAAACATAATATGAATTATATAACCATAATGGAATGAGTATGGTCATATTTTTGTTTTTACATTTTTATTATATAGTAAGCTATAATATATATATATATTCTTATGAGGAATAATCATTCATTATTCGAATATACTAATTCAGTATTCTAACATAAAATAAATTTGGCTCTTCATTCAAATAGTAACTTATCAATTATAGTTGACTTTCCTATCCTCTTGATATAATATTGCAAAGATATAAATTATGAATATTATCTTTTATCTTAAAGTCTATACTTGATCATATTAGAATATGATAGAGCAGATCTCTTATATAAATATTAATCATTCATTCTGAATATAAAAAAAAATTAACTAAGACGTTAATTATAACAAGCAAATAACATTTGTAAAAGAATGTTATAATTGTAGTAGTGTGTGTATCTAAAGTTAAGTAAAGTAATAAGTCTCACCCTTTTTATCTGTAGATAGTCACAGTGGTTGTTAAGTTAACTTGGGGGTTTTGTTTTGATGTTTTATTAATAATCGAAAATTATCATTAACTTTAGCTTATAGTTAAATGAAGCTTGCCCTATTATCAAAAGAAAGAAAATACTAAAATAATATCCAAAAAAATCATATACATGTGATGTTGATCTTGTGTAATCGAGTCTAAGATTAATTTTGAAACAATTCATATTGACTAATGAAATAAATTTTCATTTTAGGAATCCTTTTTTTTTCATTTCCAAAATAGATTATTCCATGTTCGAATGCTATTCGAATTCTGCAATGGTGACTCCATTCTTTCATTTATGATAATAATTTTCTTCTAAGGATTTCCTCTGGTTTTTAGTAATTCAGCTGATTTGATGTTTATCATTTTGGTTTCAATAGGTGAGCTGATTTGATGTTTATCACTGCCAAGTAGCAATTGAATTTCTTTAAAATCAGATTCGACATTATAGTCGTATGGTCAATATTCCATCATTATGATGTTTCTTCCCTTCTAGCCAATCATAGTTGAGTAACCATGTTAAAGTTTAATTGAAGTTATTGGTTCTATTGAAACTTGATGATGTAGTTTTAATTTTCACGATCCTTCTAAATGATGATGAAGTGATTGATTACTTTTAGGGTTCAGCTTCAATAGGATTACAAAAGAGATTTTGATATTTATATTATATTCTTTGGAGGTGCGATATTTTAGTGATTGTTGTTGAATGGCTTTGAGTGATGGGTTCAAATTTACATTTAACTCACAAATATATGGACTAAATAGTGTTATGTTTGAATCTCCCTTTTATCTTTAAGAAGAAAAAAAATGTTTTATTCCTCTCTTTAGTTCACGTTTTTCTTGTTTTAATTATGATGTCATTTTTATTATCTCTATATTTAATGAATGGATGATGAATGATATTTAAAATTTATTAATGATTTATTTTCTTTGATAATTTTGGGACTTATATATATATTTACAGTGTGATTATTTACATGTTAGTATAGTTAAAAATCATTAAAGTTATAAATTTAAATGACTAGTTTGTACGCAATTATTAATATATAAAATTAATAATAGTTTTTTTAATATAAATGTGAGGAGTTTGATGTACTCTCGCAATGTATAAAACGAAATAGCCTTCCCATTATTCACTTGAAAAACCAACTTCCTCATGAAATTGATGGATGAAGACATCTTTTGATATTAAAAGAGTTTGGTTTTTGAAGTGAATGATAGGAAGGCTATTTTGTTTTGTGTATATGTTATATATTGTTGAATTTTGCTAGAAAAGGTTTATTTGTTAATAAATGAAACCATGGTTGTAAAAGAATTTTATTACAATTTTTTTGGCTAGTATTATAACGTTATATGATTTTCTATTTACTAATTAAGAATAGAAAAGCAGTTTCTCTCAGGCTATAGATAAACAACACATTCAATGTTAAACAGATATTCAAGAATAGAATGAATCCACTTATTCTTGACTCTTTGTTCAACATTTAAAGTGCTATCGATGCTATTTATCCATAACTTAGGAGAGATTGGATTTCTCTTCTTAATTACATATATATTAAGCTATACTAATTTCATGTCTACACACACACATATATATATAATTTAAAAATTTTCTATTAAATAATGATGTTTAAAAGGATGATAAAGTTCGTCAAATGTGCTTGATTACGAGAGCAAAATATAATGAAAAAATTAATGGATCAAATGAAAAAGCTTAAATTTCAAAAAAGTGAAATAATAAATATATATATATATAAATTTATAAATGAAATTTTAATAAAAACTAAGAATAAAGCTATTGATAGCTATGCATATTATAATGTATGTCCATCATTGGCTATTTGTCCAAGAATATTTTTGAATATAAAGCTACATAAAGAAAATTGTCCATTAAGATTGATGGCTGTTTTTGGTGGTGCCTATTATTATCAAACATGTAGATATATTGAATCATTACTTCAAAATATTTTAGGTTTTGGATAATATACTGTTTCATCATTGTTTGATTTGTGGATAAAATTAAAAATATAAATATAGGATTATTGTGACACAATTTGTACTTTTGACATAAACTAAATGTATTGATCAATACATCGAATAGATTCAACTAATATTATTTATAATGCTGTTGTTTCAAAAAATATAAAGTATGATATTATAAATTTTATTATAAAAGTATTGCAGTTTTATTGATAAAAATATTTATGTTAATTTTAATAATGAATATTATAAAATGAGTTATGGTTGGCCAATGGGTCTTTCTGCTTTGGCTCAAATTTTTAATTTTGTTATATCAACTTATGAAAGTAAAATCTTAAAAGCAATTGAAATATCAAGAAATTAAAATATATTCTAAATGTGCAGATGATGTTTTTATTTGTAGAAAACATGATATAATAATCAATTTATTTAATGAATTAAATCAGATTAAGGATATAAAGTGGGTTATAAACTCAAGAAAAATACAATTTCATAAAATTCTTGGATAATCAAGTTATAGGTAATGAATACAATTTGAATTATTTTATGTCAACTAAACTAATTGAAACTATAGGTTTTATTCCACATGAATTACATGTACCTATAAGTCATAAGTTGTCTGAATTAAAGTTATTCTTATTTCAAAATGAAAAATTATACAAATATTCTAATGATAAAATAAAAAATGTAAATTTATTTGTTAATGATTTGTTGAAAATTGGTTATAATGAAAATTCTATTACTAATATTATTAAAAAATTTAAAAGGAATCATCAATATAATAAAACTAAAAATAAAAATAATATCAAAATAAAATGGATTCCAATGCCATTTATATCAGATGAACAGGTCAAGTTTATTAGGAGAATTTATAATGGTGTGTGTCATATTAACTTTTTCACAACAAATAATACAAATAGATTACTTAATAATTCTAAAATTCAAAATTCAAATTTTAATCAAAATTGTATTATATATAAATTGATATGTAATTGTGGCTTATAATATACTGGTGAATCTAAATGTACATTGGAGAAAAGAATAAAGAGCATATGCTTTTATATAATAGAATTAAAAAAAACAATGAGGAAAAGATGTAAATAAACCTTCATCTGTTAGATTTGATCATAATAAATCTTGTCAATATGGATTTAAATTGGATTATAAAAGTATAAAAATTATGTAAATTAAATGTAGCCACAATAAACATAAAATAAAAGAGGCTATGTTGATTTCAAGAAATCATCAAATGTTAATGAATTGGCAATCATCAAATGTTAAAATAACAGAATTGTGGGAGAATTGAACTATGGGTGTTGTGAAAGGATATCTCATTTTGATTATTCAATGTTATATAGTTGATGAAGACACCAAGATGTATAGTCAAAAGTACTCCTAATAAAATGAAAAGATATAAATTAATAAACATAAACTAAATAAATGCACTGTACCAGCTTTCATCAAAACACTGCCAGAATCACTGTGCTGAATAAAGTTATGCAGTAATGTAAGCTTATATTATGATATAATATACAGCCATTGTAATATTTCAACCAGAAGACTGTAATTTCTAATGAAATAAGTCTTCTGGTTAACATATTAAAGTAACTGGGTAGAGGAGTATTTGCTTATTTTTTTATATTTCCTTTAGCTAGTTAATATATATATATATATATATATATATATATATATACTAAATATATATATATATATATATATATATATATATATATTGTAGTGGTCAGATTTGTCTATCTTGTTAACACACTGCAGAATTCAAACTCCAAACACGAACTGAACACTCTAAAAGGGGTTGCCTTCTAGATATCCTAGGTTCAAATCTAATGTCTAAATTCCTCAGTGCCACCTATGTGATAATGCATATGATGCTACTAATAATATATTCCTTTACCGGTGCCTGGTGGTCAGGGAGAAGCAAAAAGACTCTATGCTAAGATATAAGTTTGAATTGCTAATCCATGTTTATGAATAGTACAAAAGAGATGTATAAAATATATATATAGACTGAGACAGTGATAGGGATCAATAAAATAAAAGGTCAAAATTGGTTTTATAAGATTTAAAAGATTTATTTACATAGCAAGAAATATATAACGCTCACTGTCTGCCTATATTAGACAGGGACACTTACTAAAAATGGTGGTTAAACATTCCATACAAATTACATTAAAAGGTAGTTAAGTACATAGTCTATACCTTGGGCTAATATAGTATTATGATAATGTGCTTAAAAGAGATGGGAAGATGTGCAAGGTGCTTTGAGTAAATTATAAAAAAGTTTAATAAAACATTTGCACATTAAAGTTTAATATAATCTTTCTTGACTTCGAAAATAGCATGGACCAATGCTTGTTAAGCGATAAAGTGGGGACGTGATCAAGGCATTTATTTTATAAATATAATTAAATTATATTGGGAGGTCAGTGTTACTAATAAGGTATTTATGTACAGGATGGAGGGTGTGATACATTTAAATCATGGATGCTTTGTAAAATATAAATAAGTAAAATTATAGTGAATATGTGAAACAATCTATGGATGTCATCTCACTGTTGATCCATAGGAATGTGGTATGATGGGCAGCCGAAGTCTGGACTCATCCAAAACTTAGTGACTGGGTGATGGTTGTGTCTAATTACCAGGCATGACATTCGAGTACACACTCTGCTGGGAACTGCAGAAAGTGAAAGGGGAAATGGTCTTGACCATTTAGAGCCCTTGGAGAGAAACAATGTGTTCTCAACACCCAATACCCTTACTGGTAACACTCAACTAATGTATATAAAGCATACAAAAAAAGGATTTACTGAGATTGAGAAAATGGCTAATCAATTCCCCAATAATTATTTAAAGAGAGTCCGCCCATTCTCGACCTCAATTACAAGCTTTGAAATTAAATCAAAATAATATTTTAAAATGGGAAAATGGATGCTTCAGGTTTTAAAAAAAAGCATAGATTTATTTACGCAATCATGCATTTGTGACACTTTTAATCATTGACCTCGCACATACTCTCATATTAGGTTGAAATTGATAAAATGGGGGGTTTAAGCTATGAAATTATTATACATATTGACTAAGATAAGAATAGCCCTCGAATGAGTGATTCATGAGATAATAAAATGGGAACAATTTATAATTTTAAAATGCCTTAATATCGGCATCTTGCTTTCAACAAAGGGAATAATTTACTTGGTCAAAGACTATTCTGGCACATGATCATAATAAAATAAAGAGAAAGATTAATAAATATAAAATATTAACCCAAGGATAGAGAGCAAAATTACTGATTACATTAGAACATTTTAAAGAAAAATAATGGTAAAATAAAGTAAAATGGAAAAACAATTTAAATAGCTATAGTGTATTAATTATAGGAGAGAATCACAAGAGCTCTTGGGTTAATTTTGGGGTTACCTCCTTAGAAACATTTGCAGGTAGTTTCAGGTAGATTGATTGTCGGCAGGTTCCATACGACTCAGCAGCAATCTCTGGTTATTGTTCATATTTCGGCAGCAGAAGCAGTTTCAGGGTTCCTATGTGACAGCATTAGATGGTATAGAGCAGCAGCCAGCCATTTCCAAAGGGAAAGTAGCTTTCTTGCCGGCTCTACTATGTCATTTCAAAGATAACAATTTTAAAGATTGGGTGATTCATAGAGATTTCAAATGATATTGTAGAACATGGTAAAATTTATTTGAAGACAAAACTCAGCTTCAAATACTTAAATTTTCAGGCATGTAGCTATTTGAATCTGAAAGTCTCTGATAGTTCAGCAATAATTATTTTAGAAAGCTCAGCAATGCTTAGAAATCTTAGAATAAAAAATATCTCAAAGAATGCTAGAATATCCTAGAATATATAGAATCTCTTAGAGTAATGCTAGAATAAGGCTAGAATAATACTAGAATAATACTAGAATGAAGAACAAAAGAAACCCTTACTATATATAATGAAATTACACAATACAACTGCCCTGGAGTGTTACAAAAATATTCCAAAATTTGCCCACTTATCAGCTGTAATTAAAACCATCTGAATGTCTAAAGGAATTCAACAAAATTTTAATTAATTTCTATTGTTAATTTCCCTGTCGACATTCGGATTACAACTTTGATTTAATTAAAACAAACTTTTGCTAATAGAAAGAAATGACCTTAAGTGGACATCTGCTGAATTTCTAGATAAGCTCCTAGAACATTAAATAATTAAAGCTATTGTTCTTACCAGGCCTCATTTATTTTAAACAGAAAATATATGGCATGATTTTTAAATCTAAAAGAAAATTATTTTACTTTTAATTTTCAATATTTGAATCTATTTACAAAACGAATATAAATTTTATTTTAAATCAAAAACAAATATTATGACTGTAATATATTTTGTAAACAGATTCAAACAAAATAATTTTAAATAACAATTTATTATTTTAACATAAGTTTTAAAATACATATCACAGCGTTTGTGCAATTACGACCTATATAACCTACTTTTTAAATAAATCTCTTTTATGTGAGCATACACATAATTTATATATTTTATTTATATTGGGCATGAGCATACAATTATATATAACACAAGCATTGTACTCGTGGTTTAAAATTGGTGTGGGATTTTCGGTATATAAGCGCATTGCAGATACACTATGATACACTGGGGTTTAAACTAAGGTATGAGGGTAGGAAAGAGGTGAGAAAAGGTGAAACAAAGATCTGCAAAGCAGATCTTACTGTTTCAATATATATTCGATGTCTGTACACCTGGGTCTTGTTTTATGTGGTAGATAGGTTTCACAGAAAACCCGCATTTAAAAAATCACACAAAAATAGACTTAACTTACCTTGAAAAATGGGGGATAGGGTCTGTAATTTTCAGAATTTGCATAAAAGCAAAGCAACAAAGAAAAATTACTTTAAAATTCGCATTAAAAAAATAAGCAAATAAAGTATGACTCATAAAAAATTTCAAATATTTGAAAAAAATTAATACAAGATAAACTTTTTTTACATTTTTTATTAACTACAATATTTAATTTTACATTTTCGTTCATATTTTAATCATTACCACTAGCATTCATTTGTAAACTGGAAAGAAATCAGAATTGATGTGATATGATATATTGTAGCTTCTCCTTAAATGAAGTCAAGAATTTCTCAGAAACTATGCCCCGAGAAACCTGTTAACTACTTTATTTTTATTCGTGATGTGGTGTACAACTAGCACCACTTTCAGTCTTATGCTGTGTTAATGGTTTTCTGTTTCTATATTAAAAAAATGAGATCGAAGTCAAAACAAAAAGATTATACATTATCATTAGAAAGATTATTTTCAGTTTATAAAATCTTTGTTTTTTATTTTAAAAATCTAAGATTATTTATTTCTGTTATATATAACAAAATATACGTTTTAAAAGTTTAATTTTTTTGAATATTTATTGTGATATTTTTATATGTAAGTATAAATCTATTATTATTATTATTTACTCATTAGTATAAATAGGTTATTTACATAGAAGCTAAAATTCTAAATACAGCTTCAGACCATATTCATGTTCACTGCTAATATTATATTTTTGAAAAAAAAAAGTATTTCAATTGAAAATAAGTTATTAATAATTTAAAAATTCTTGATATTAATATCTAATAAATATAGTGAAATATGAAAGATATTAAGAAGCAACATGAATTGCATAACTTCAAAATTGCAATAAAATAATCCACATAAAACGAGACCCAGGTGTATTTTTAAAGCAATATACGTAATTATATAACTGAATATTTATAAATACAGTAACTAAATAATTAAAAATTTTATCCACTTAGGAGTGCTTTTGATTATCCCAGTAATCTTCATCAACTAAAGCGTTGAACATCAACTAAAGCTTTGAAATGCCATTTCAAAGCTTTAGTTGACAAAGATTACTGGGATAATCAAAAGTGCTACTAAATGGATAAAAATTTTAATTATTTAGTTACTGTATTGACAAATATTCAGTTATATATATATACACACACACATGAAGGGATTCCACCTTTATTTCTAAAAGGAGAATACCCTGACAACAGTTTGAAATTGTTGATTGTTAATGATATTGGAACTGTCTAAAGGTTGACTGGTTTTTAATGATATATATGTATATATAAGGAATTTGAACTCAGAATTTCAAGCAACCTTCAGCTATCCACACTACGTCATACTACTGATACACATGACCACACACATGCAGAAAAGATAAATGTGTGTGGACATATGTATTAGTAGTATAAGGTAGTGTGGATAGTTAAAGGTTAATTTAATGTCTGAGTTCAAATCCCCTATATTTACAATTAAGTTCCAAGTATAAAAATGTCTGTATTTCAAATCTTATATATATATAACACATGATAGTAGCCAATGCTTAAAATAAACAATAGAATGTTAAAAATCTATTTTCAAGTCAATTGTCAGATAATAAATGTAAATATCCTTATTATCAGGATATATTTAAGATCTTTTTCACTCAATTGATTTCACTCATATTCTATTTAAGATCTTATACTCTGATAATAAATGAAAGTCCATTTATTGTATGAGTGTTACCTTAATAATATATAATATATAAATCTCGGTACATTTAAGTTAAATGTAACAGTGATTTATTTATTACATATATTTGTTGTGGTTTATATTTATTATATGTAATCTTCTAATTAAATATTAATAAATACAGTAACCTAAATATATATAAAGTACAACTTTAAAAACTTATATCCACCTAGGAGCACTTTTGACTAGCTTTGTAGTCTTTGTCAACTAAAACTTTCAAAGTCTAACCTTCCCACAATTTATTGATTGCTGCCTGTCTGTTTATTATGTCATGATTACATTTATATATTAACAAGAGGTGGCCTTTATTTTCCTTTTATTATTGTTATCTTCAATTTGTAGTATTTTCACATAATTATAGTTCAAATTAAAGCCATATATATACCCATAATCTATTATGATCATAGAAAAACTGTTATATATATATTATACCGGATAACATTTACTCTGTTAATATGAGCATGTGCATAAACCGAACATGAGGGAAAATATGGCGACATGCCAGAGTAAGAAGAAATTCAAAACTTTACCGTAACAGTGTTACGGACACAGAAGATACCCTTATGGAAAGGTTGACTCTTACATACCTTTGGGGGATGACTCTAAATCAACCCCTCACGCCACTTCCTGAAGGAAATTTAACTCTCCTCCTGAAAGGATATGCAAGTTCAAATGATATTAGGGCATGTGTGCCGATAAATAATTATTCTTAAATAAATAAATATCCTCGTGCTAAATAGAGATTTAAGACCCGGTAAGATGATTTCCCATTTGCTAGCTCAGCATACTCTTTTCTCAGTTAAAGAATGGGGATCGCAAAACTCGCATAATTAATTAATAATATAGTTAGAGAAAGTAAATGACAAAGAGAATAAAAAAAAATTATGGCAGTAGTCGCTTTAAAATTATAATATAAATATTTTATTAACCCATTACCTCATAACATTTATAATATAAATACATTCCCAGATCGATTAAATATACGAAACAAATATTACACTAAATAAATCATATTAATAAAACAAAATTATAATCATAAAGAAATACTTAATAAAGCAATAGTTAGATTAAATAAAGGAAAATGTCTTTCTTGATAAGAAAAATTGATTAAATAAATAATACGTGAGATAGTGATCTGTGAATTATAAACTCACACACGGGCATTAAGCAAACAAGGAAAAATTAACAAGTTATATGAAAGATGTGTTTGTGTACGTATGTACGTAAGATATATTTACGAAATGTGTATCAAATTTAAATAGAATAAACACACACACGAAAAATAGTATACCTGATAAAGTCTATAAGCTTCATTCTTGTATGGGTTTTGAGTGGGCTATATGTTTATCTACTGCGGCAAGGGCTGGACTTGACTGCGTTATAAGTTCATAGAATTGATCATCATCACCTTGGTGCTTGAATCTCGGGTTTTACATTCTGTTGGGATGGCAGGAGCAGAGCTGGATGGACATGCTGAAGTGGCCTTCTACTCCATAGTCATTCTATATACAGGAAAGGGCTTGATCTGTATCTTTAGGCTGGACAATGGATATTACACACTATAAACAGTCTTTTCTTGTTTTCCTAATTCTAGATTTATTACTGGCTTCAATGGTGTGTTGCAATTAAACTTCCATCGGCATCAACCAAGTATATGGTGGAATAATCATCTGCTCAGTTAGCTTTCCAATAGTTGACTAGATAACTGATGCTACTCAACACCATTTAGTAGTCTTATGTTTAAACTGTTGGCTACTCACTGGTTAACTGCTCGAATGGTTATTTAAATAACTGCATGAATTAGTGTCCATTTGTTTAGAATGACTGAATGCATTGTTATTAGAGTAAATCTCTCAGATTAGATTTGATCAGAGTCAGCATGCTTGCTAAAAAGGTTGCAAAACTCCGCATGGTTCCATTAATAGCATTAGTTTAACAATAAATTTAGACTTGGGCTCCTAATAAGATTTGTCTTTGAAAAACAAAAATGAACTGCCCTCTTCCAACTTCAGAACAGATCTATCTCTCCTCCATACCCCCTCAATTCATGTATCCCCTCCAAGAAAGAAAAATCAATTAATTAAATCTTTTTTTGGTTTTACTAATTGATCTAAGAATTTGATTTCCAATTAGTTTTTTTTTTATATCTCCATTCAGATCACATATATCACTAATGAAAATTTTAATAAATGATAACATCTTTTTCATTTTTTTTCTTCACATTATTACAATTGAAGTTTTAACCGAAATATTTCACATTGATTGGGCATTCTTCTCTCCCTGCATTATTGCAAGTTTAATCAAGTTCCTTTTGTCCAGTTGAAATTATTTTAGAATGGACAGGAAATCAGAATGCCTTTAGGCTTTTCTTAAATTTAAGACAATGACTTGCTCAAATGCAACTGAAGAGAAAAATGACCATTAAAACCTCGATTTTGAAATTATTCTTAAATATTTTTAATTAACAGTAATATTTAAAATTTTCCTTTTTACATTTTGTAAATACTCAAAAAATATAAATATAGAATAACAATTTGTTAAATAAACGCTGTTTCTTTAACAAACAAAAATATTTAAAATTATAAATACATTTTGGAGTTTCTTTTTCTTTTTAAAAAAAATTAAAAAAAAAACAAAAATAAAAATTACAAATACATATTTCTACGCCTTTAAGCATCGGCTTTAAACATATGTGTGTGTGAGTTTATATTATCTCCACAGTTCTCTGTCTTAATTTATAACAAATTCTAATTATATAAATAGTATACCCACCCCTCATTTAATGGCTTTTTACGTATTTTCGACCATTAATTTATCTGACCTTATCTTGTGCTTGGCCACATCAAACGTGCCTGGCACAATATATATATATAAAGTATATGGTACAGACTAAGTGATGGAAATCATCAATCATCTTCAACTACAGTTTTTACTAAGCATAGAAAATGTGCAAAAATAGGTGTCTAAAAACAATGTGTGTAATTATAATAGTAATAAGTAGAATAAAGTAACAATAATCATCAAAAGTTAACAGTCATTCTTTGTTAGTGAATTTAAAAGAGATACATTATAAAATTTGAGACTAATCATCATCTAACCAGTATCAAACTTAGGGCATATTAGAAAATAGCAATAATCAATATTTCATTTGCATGCACTTAAAGTTCTAAAATATTTACAATAATAAACATAAAAAGAGACTGCTGGTATCATTATATCAATGCTGATTATTGCCAATGCTGTTGGCCATCTGATACCACGAACTAGTTGTTATCATAAAATCTAAATAAAATGAAATATTTGGATTATGATTTTAATATTTGCACCATCAAAGTAATTCTATATAGAACCATCAGAATGTCACAAACATTTTTCAAATACTATTTTGCTCTAATCAGTTTCGGATTATCATAAAATCTAAATAAAATGAAATATATGGATTATGATTTTAATATTTGCACCATCAAAGTAATTCTATATAGAACCATCAGAATGTCACAAACATTTTTCAAATACTATTTTGCTCTAATCAGTTTCGGATTGTAAAGACCCCAGAGTCTGTGAACAAGAGATGGATATATGCTTAATTTATTTTATTATTAAATAATTTTACTGGGATAGCCTAAAAATTTCTTAAAGCACAACTCTATGTTAGTCGCACCCAGTGGTAATTCACAGAACAAATGTAAAAAAAAAATATCAGAAACATTTGTAAATATTTTTTTAAAAACAATTATTTAATAAAGTTATCTTTAATAGATAAAAGAATATTAAAAAAAGTAAAAAGTTGTAAACAAATCCAAAATTAGTATATATAATTTTATACCATGCAATATAATAATAAGCAGCTGCTCATAAATGAGTATGGACCATTCTAAGTCTAAAAAACAAAAGAAAAAGAAAAAAAAAACTACTTTAGAAGTGAGTTTTATGATGACTATACAAACCAATCTGTGAATCACAAAAATACCTACATTTGAATATGCTGATTCATTATTCTGTTTACTTGCTATTTTATAACACTGTCTTTTAATTTCTTCAGCAGACAGCATTTGTTTCTAAAACACTTCAACACCATTACTATTTGTAGCTCTCCAATGTATTCTATTCTCTGCCACATCCTCCCAATGAAAATAATTGACATTGTACTTCTTTAGATGATCTTTGAGATAATCCCATATCGTAGATGGGATCTATTTCTTCCATAAAAACCATGCTCACGTGCACCATAAAACACACTTTTAGGAAAGCTTTCGTTATTCAATTGTTTTACATGTTCAAATGGTGATATGACTTTTCAATAGTGCATTCAATAGTACACTTCCAGAAAGCTTTAGAACTTATTAATTGTTTTAATGATCTTATTATTGAATTTATCAAGTTTTACACAGCATCCTTAATTGAAACTTTTCTTATGACTTTATATTGTGCTGATAGGGTGTCCACATTTTACTTCCATACAATAAACTAGGTAAAATAATAACTCTATATACAGCTAACTTAGTTGCAGTAGATATTTTCCTCTGATGAAATATCAACTTTTTAAAAGCAGCTGCAGCACTGGAGTCTGTGATGTAACCCAATATCTGAGTTCACTTTTATACTTATATACCAAGGTATTTAAACTGATTTAGATTCCAAGTTGTATCTGATAAAGAATTTGAGTATTTTGAACTTTAATTAATAAATCAAAATATTTATATATTGTATTCAAAACATTAAGACTATTCTATAAATTGATGGTTGAACTGCACAAAAAACACTATCATTCGCATATGGAAAATCCAGAATCCAAGAAATTTTTGTTTTTATTTTTAATTCATTGAAACTAAAAATGCAGCTATCAAACCTGTATTACATCTTGATTCCTGTTTAATTAAACTGTCTGCAAATAGTTCCAAAGAGCATTGTTATAAAAACTGAAAACAATGTTGGAGACTTATGCTTCTTAACGCCAGGTTTTTTTATTCCAAATGCTTCAGATTTTCTACTTGTAGTAATAACACTTCTTCTTCCGTCATAAAAAAGCTGTATAATACAAATAAATTTTAGATGACAACTAATCAATGCCATAAACCTGTTCTACTAACTGAATCAATTATTTTGACAGAATCAGTAAATAAAAATACGAATGATTTCTTAATTTCTGACACTTTTCTTATATTTTTTGGCAACAAAGACTATGTTTATAGTGCTTTTTAATTTTCTAAAACCACATTGCATCTCTGAATAACCATTTATCTATGATTGAAACCAATCTATTCAACAAAAGTTTAGAAAGTATACTATAGTGGATAATAATGCTCTTCCAAGATAATTACTAAAATCTTGTCTAGTTTTTAGATGTGATATGTTGGACTATTTCTACCATCTATGAGTAAATGTTGAATGTATAAAAAGATTTAAACTTTATTTAAATTTTTCAAATACAAAGTAATTTGTTAGTACTAACAAAAAGAATTAAAGGACTTGGGTGGATTTGAATCCAACCCTCTTATATAAATATATCGATTTTTTACTATCTGTTGCCTTTGACAGAATAGCTCAGTTGGTTAGAGTGTTTGCCTTAAATTCATACTCAAGAATCTAAAGGTGCAAGTTCAATGTCTATGCAAATACTGTCACTGTGCATATCAGGTCAGCAACACCTGAAGAATGGAGAATAATATTACTCAAAATGTTGTGTAATTACTAACCTATGTTGTCTAATTGTGTGTTATTACTAATAAGTTGTTTGTATTTGAAAAGTCTAAATAAAGTTTAAATTTTTCTATACATTCAATATTCATTCATTGATGATGGAAATAGTCCAACATATTACATCTAATAATATACCATCATCACAAATTTTGAGGGTTGTCTAGTTTTTTTTTAAAAAAAAATTGGAACAATAAAAGCATTCTTAAGATCAATGGCACAACTGCATGGGTTCAGATTTTTTAAAAAATATTTTTGAAGCTAACATATCACCCTATATTTTAAAACCTCCATATATTTTATCAAGTCCTGCAGACTATACATCACAAAGAACTGTTTTGACTTCATTAAGCTGAATATATTTGTTCAAATCTAAATGAGTAGATAAAATGGATATATCATTAAAAGTTATCTCATTTTTTATATCAGTATGAAAATGATTATCAAAATACTCCTTCCATCTATTCAAAATATGATTATCATTATATAAGAGAATTCCATTCTGGATTTAACAGGAGTATAATACGATTTCTCAATCTATAAGCTGTTTTCAATTCATCAAAAACAGATCTAAAATGATCACAATCAGCAAATGTCTATATCTTCATCGCAGTTTTAATCCAGAAATCATTTTAAAACTTTGTTATCAGTCATTAAATTTCCACCTTCAAATCTCTATATGTATTATGAAGATCTACATTAAATATCCATAGCTCCTTAACCCCCAATGTGACCTTCTGTTCTGGTCTGATGAGTTTCATTAGGAATGGCTATACTGATCTTAAATTTTGATATTTACTTAGCTTAGTCATGAATACAGTTCTATGTTCTTGAAAACTTTATATCAAGTAAATTTTCACATTGTATGTACTTATATTTTCAATATTTAAATTAACAAATAATGTATAAAATAAAAAAATTAAAATTGTATTGATAAAAATAACTTCTTCATTTGGCTACATTAATCCTCAAGTAATACAAATAGTGAATCATTTATCCGTGTTTTCATATTTTTAAGAAAAGATGTATCTTCTTTTGTTTGTGTAGTGATGTATTGTTATTTTATAAAGAGTCATAATTCCATTATTAAAAATTGTTAGTCAATCCTTAATAGTAATTAAATGCCCCACTTTTACTGATAAATTCTTGGTAGGACACATTCTGAAAAATCATTGTCTTCACTTATTTTCAATTTTTCTTTTGAATTTCTAGATGTTTCTCTATGCATATTTTATATTCATCTTTAATAGACATATTGCAACAAACAAAATCAAAACAAATTTTTATGCAATGGTCAAAAACTACAACTAATCTTTTACATACTGTGATGCCTCTTTTACACATTCTTCAATTACATTAATAAATCAAGAATAAGTTTAATATTCTATATGCATGATTCTCTCATTTATAAAAAAAAAATCTTTGCATAAAATCTATACTGATATTTTTTCTCCAGATTTATATGGATGAATCCAAATCTTTCAAATAGAGCATTTAAAAAGTCATTGAATACATGTATAAAATTTATATTTGCTTGTTTTTGACTCTAGAAGTGCTTAAAGTAACCATAGCTTTGACCATTCAACAGAGATTATAGATCTTGAAAATCTCTGTTGAAATCTGAGTCTTTATCAGCTTTCTATTATCTTTTGCAGTATTATCAATCATATTTATATTTACCTTCTAGGTCACACATCTTTAGTCTCCCAAGCCATAAATATATATTATTTATATTTTTAATTCCATATGTGATTTGATTTTATTAAGCATCAGAATTGTCTTACAAAAAAATTATTTTCCTTGGAATTATTATAACAAGACTATTTACTGAGGCTGTAACCTCAAGAATATGCATGTAAAATGCGATAGTAGGGACCTCTACAGGTGTTTAACTAAGTTATGATGGAAGAAATTATAACAAGACCTAGTAATGAGTTTCTTTTACATAACTTATTAGAGTATATTGTAGTTTGTTTGAAATCTCACAAGTGTAAAATTTTCTTGTGCTTAACTGGTATTATGGCAACTTAAAATACAGGGTGTCCATAAATTTCATATGCAATTTAAAAAATTTCTAACTTTATTAGTATTTGTGATAAAAAAAATCTGTAAAACAAAACTTAATATACCTAGTTTTAAGTAAAATTATTTAGTAATTGTTCAACACAATAGTTTAGTAATTTTTTGACACATTAAAAATACTTCTTTATAAGAATTACATGATCCATGGCTTCAACTAAGGAAAAAGTAAACTGTATTCTTTAGTTGACTGAACTGAAATCTACTGTTTATGTACAAAGAAAGTTTAGAACTGAATACAGTAAATCAGTAAATAGACACCTCATAAGAACTCTATTGCCAAATGAATGAAAACAATTTTAAAGAGACAGGTTCAATCCATGATAAGCCATGATCAGGTAGGCCACATGTCAGTGAAGAAAGTGTAGCATCTGTAAAACAATCCTTTAAGGTAAGTCAAAGAAAGCCATTAAGACAAGAACCACTAGAGCTGAGGCTTTCAAGGTCCATTATTTATAAGATTCTGCAGAAAAGACTTTACATGGAACCTTATAAAATTCAATTGCATAAAATATTGTTGGAAGAGGGCTATTATGCATAGTTAATTTTTTGCCATAAGTTTAATGAAAAACTTGTCAATGATGATGCATTCATAAATAGTTTACTGTTTTCTGTTGAAGCAACATTTCACATTAGCGGCAAAATCAACAGACATAATTTCCAAATTGGGGAACTTAAAATTCAAATAAAACTGTTGAATATAAAAGAGACTCCCCTAAAGTTAATGTGTAGTATGCTTTGAGAAAAAATCAAATCATAGGGCCATTCTTTTTTGAAGGTCATGTTATTAATGGTGACATCTACATAGATTTGCTGCAAAATTATTTTATTCCCCAGCTTGAACAATTAGGACTAAAATATGATATAGTATTTCAACAAGATGAATCTCCTTGCCACTTTTCTCTGCATGTTAGACAGTTTATAAATCAGAAATTTCTTAACATATGGATTGGAAGAGGTGAACCATTTTCTTGGTCTCCGCGTTTGGCAGACGTGACTCCATTAGATTTTTTTATAGGGACATGTGAAAACAATAGTATACTCAACCAAACCTCAATCTTAGAAGACTTGAAAGCTAAAGTAACTAATGTGATTTCAGACATTACTGTAAATCAATTGGAAAATGTTTTTAGAGATCTACAAAATCATATCACTAATGATGGTGGGCATGTGGAAACTTAATAAAATGCAATAAAACAACAAAAAATATAGATTTTCTTATTTTGAATACATTCTACATAATTTCTCTCTCACAAATACTAATAAAGTTATAATTTTTTAAAATTGTACATGGACTTTAAGGGCACCCAGTATTATCATGGTATTCAACTACATTTACAATTAATACTCACATATGCCTGCTTATTTCTATTTTTGCATTGTAGTTATTTTGGTATTAATATTAATTTAAGAAGAAACAATCGTGGAAAAAAATGTTTAGCATTCTCTTTTTAAATCAGTCTTATAATGTACATAAATATACAATGTAATTACATTTCAGGAAGTATTAAGTATATAAATTACGAATTTGAAGTCATAATTGTATAGTATTTGTTCTATAAAAAATCTAAAGTTCATAAATAAGAAGTTATAATATATAAGGTATATTAAAGTATATAAAAGGTTTGTCATTTAATTCAGTAATCTTCCTATTACAATTATTTTGGCTATCGTTGAATTGGAAAACAATTATATTTGATTAAATCAGTTCTCACATCTCATACCACACAAACTTCTGACGTGCAATTTAACAACAAATGGAAAAGCATTGGTATCAATTAGGTTTATAATACTTAAAGTGCAAGAATTAAGGTTATTTATGAAAATGAATTGAAACTATGTATGATGTAGGAATTAAAATAAATTATTACATTTTGAATTAAAAGTATCAAACTTACTCCATCCACAATTTTGACACCATTCATTCTGGATAAATATAGTAATAATTATCACTAATTATTTATTCAACTAGAGATTGTCTTTAGCCTAGATATAAACTTTAAAGCTCAGATATTAATCTTTAACTGAGATTTAAAGTTTATATCTAGGCTAGAGACAATCTCTAGCTGAATAACAATATCTAGCTGAATAAATGATTAGTAATAATCATTACTGTATTTATCCAGAGTGGATGGTTTCAGAATTAAGGGTGGAGTAAGTTTGACACTTTTAATTCAAAATGTTAATAATTTAACATTTATAAACACATATAATAATGATATAATGAGAGATAGTAACCTGGAATAACTGATGAGTGCTGATTCAGCATGAAATGCATCTTGGGAATTATTTGTCTTTTGTTTATCTTTACTCATATGATTTAAAAAGAATGTGGGGGGTGTGTGTGTGTGAAAGTTGTTTAATATATTTATAAAAACTTAAAACAATTATATCATTTATGACATTAGACAGAAAGAGTATAGTAATATTTAAAAATGTTTACATACATAAGAAGGTATTTTAATTATTTTTATTTAGATAAAAAAAAACTAAATTTACAAACATTAATTTGTTCTATATTTAGCACTGCAAATTTTTATTTATTACACGTATTCGAATTTAAGTCATCATTAATAATTTTAAAATGAAAGAGATTTCATAGTTATGTCAATCTGTTTTAAAATATTTATAAATAAATTTATGATTGATTAAAATTTTATTTCTTCTAGCAGTAGTAAGTATCGCAGACAATCCTCCTGATACATGAAGGATGAGGAAGTTAAAGAAGTATATTTTTAACTTTAAAAATGTATTATCATTTTCTGACACTAGAGGGCTATTCAATTATATTTAAACAGTTGCTAGTACAATGAGTTAATCTTGAAATATTTCATATAAGTACTTAGTAATGTAAATTATTATTTATTATATGTATATGAAGTTAAACTATTTTATGTGTTTTTAACTAACTCACCTAATTCCATGCTGCATAGACAGTGGCAGAGTGATCAAATTTTCTATGATGGTGGATAGTTGTGATATAATGGAACTCAATTGAGGGAAGCAATATCATAAACCAAAAACTTAAATATATATATATTAAATCAGTGCTTAATGCTATATTAAAATTAATTATAGAAAAATACAAATTCATTTGTGTGATAAGATACACTGTGACTTCTTATACGAAGTCACGAATCCTTCAGCCACTATGCCCAGAGAAACCTGTTAACCACTTTACCTTCCCTTTCCATTTCTCATCCTAAGTTTTTCCATAATCTGCTCCATCCCATTTCCATAACATAATTTTTGTCAACTCCATGGCCTTCATATCTAAATTTCTCTTATCTTTTCCCAAACCCAGCATAATACCAATTGTTCCAGCAGTACCATCTATTGTAGCAAATCTGAAATCAAGCAGCTAGATAAAAACAAGCTTTGACACAGATAATACTGCTAAAATCAATTGATAGGTGAGATTATATCAGTGACTGGCTCTTTCTCCACTCTACCCATAATACAACATTTACATCCACACATTTCTTATGCAGTGACATAATTTAGCTATTCACCACAAAAATTTTAAGAAGCTAACATGTCTAGGTCATGAGTTATGATATGAAATGTGTGTTTTGTATCTTCATAAATCATTTTCAATACTCTGCTCTGACATCATGAGATCTTAAAAACCAGTAAAAAGAATTTCAAGCCATAGCTTTACTGTCATTCATTGTTCAAATCATTTCAATAATTTCAGTACCAATTTTGCCCAATTTAAAATAAAATTTAATATTAGACTTTGTACTAGTGTGGGTTATTCATATTGTAACTCATAATCCAGATGTGAATTTTTTATAATAAATTCATGTCACTATGTAATATGTGAGTTGATTCAGAGATGACACTAAAGGAAGCTTGGAGAAAAACAGTCACCATTTTACTGGGACGTATTGTAATACATTAGCAAAACATTTTTAATGATCACAACCCAAAAGTTTTTATTATTTACTTTTTAGATATAGCTAATCATGCTTTCATATGGAACACAAGAATCATAACTCTCACTGATTGTTTAAGTGTGTTGCCATATTTTTTGAGGAATAATTATAATAATTATTCATTGAGCAGCAATTATGATAATTATTTAAATTAGATTTTAAATATTCCATTTGTTCAGAAGTTGAATACTATTTTCTTTCTTATTGCTTGTGTTTGGTGATATTTTCCTGAAAGTTAGTATTATTTTAAAATTCAATACTCAAAAATCTAAGAGTCCAGGTTCAAATCTCATGCTAGTACTGTCACTGGTCAGGCCAGCAACACCTGAAGAAGAGATTAGAATAATACCTCTCAAAATATTGTGCATATACTAACCTGTTTGATGTGCTATAACTAACAGGTTATGTATTTGGAATATTTAAATAAAGTTAATTTTTTCTAAAGACATTCAATACTCATATTCGATGATGGAAATAGTCCAATATAAAAATACACACCTTCTTAACTTTTTTCTTTCTATCATCTTGTTCCATACAGACTAGAGTGACATTCTTTGGGTTGAAGGTATGATCAAATTGTTGTTTATGTTCCCAGAAAGTGAAGTTGTATTCAGGATTATTTTTTTCATGCTTATATAGATATTTGTGTCAACTTATTGTATATATTATTACTAATTTTATTACTATTGTTATTATTATTTTAAAATATAAATATGCATAAAAACTTGAGGATTTTTTTTATATAAGAGTTTTTGTCCATGATCTACTTAGTAAGCCAAAAAATATTATTTTCATTAGTTGTATAATATAATCAATTGCTTGAGATGTCAAGCAATGTCCAAGTACCTAATTGGCAGATTAGGTATAATATCTCCATTCATCAATCCAGAAATCCTGAGCTTTCTATCTACCATGTATTAAACTATAGTGGGTAATGCAAAGGGGTTAATCAATTGTTGACAAACTCATCTTACCTCAGAAGAAGCATACCGTCAAATAATGGACTTGTCCTTACTACCATATTATCAAGAAGGATTTGACTTTCAATAAAATTAATCAATGAAATAATGATGAAAAGAAATAAACAGCCAATGGTATAAACAGATCAATTGGAAAATTGGTGATTCCAATTATTATCTGAAAGGATGGTAATCTTACTATACACTGAGATCCATATTAGAAGGAAAACAGACAACTATATGTTTGAAAAACTTCAGACAAGTGTCAGACATTGACCAGAATATTGTAGAATACAGAGAGAAATGTTCAAGCCTTGAACAGGAAGCTACTAGCTATAGAAAATACTGTATCCACATTTGAGGCAAGCTACTCATAATCTGGAAGTGTCACAGTCCAAAAAATATATCACAGCATTTCTTCTCAAACATTAACTGTGTCAATAACAACTGCATTGCATATACTCTCTATATGAAGTACTATATATATATTCAAAGTACTACTTCCAGAAGCTTTCATGTAATAAAAAAATATAATAGCTAAATAGCTGCTGTTTCAGTACAATAACAAGTACTTTCCTCAGGGCTTCTTCTTTCTCAAATCATAAAAATATGTGTGATGAGATGTAAAATCATTATTTGTTCTTTTGTGATTTTCTCCTCATTCTTAAATTATTTAGTTGAGAAAAAATAATAATAAAAAAAAGTAAGGGTGTTAAATCTCACCACACAGATTCTTATGATTTGAGAAAGAAGAAACTCTGAAGAAAATACTGTGCCTGAAAATAATAGTATGAATTCATTTATCAGCGAGAATATTTGAATTAATATAATATATATATCATTAAAAAACAATCAAAAATCCCAATATCAATAACAATCAACAATCTCAAACTGTTCTTTAGACAATAAAGATTATAACTTGACCATATATATATATTGCTTTATAAATACATTTAATAAATATCCTTAAAGGTTTATTTACAGAGTTGTGTGTTATTCTTAAATGACCAAGAATCTAGCCTATTACAGGTCAGTTGTGTTCTTAGCTGGTGCATAGTAAAAGTTTTACTTTGGATTGGTAATGTGAAGTAGACTTTAACACTGGCAAAAAAAGTGCTGCCATCCATGTTTGAATATTGAAATCATTATCTATATTTACCATTATTTAATAATTATTGTGGTAACTTCGAAATTTTGTCTTCAAGTCAATTTTAATAAATTTTGTCTAAGTCAAATATAAACTATGGCAATAAACTTTTTTATATTGATGTAATAATATGGTATTATTTCTGCCTTAAAATGTTTTGTATTAAAAAAAGTTTTAAATATGCCTATAAAATATCGTATATAAATAAAAATAACGAATAAGTTTAAATATTTGGAAAACAAAATGAAACAAATGTAAAGAATTGGTCGGCAATTTTGATTGATGAAATACGTTTTGAACCAAATAAAACTGAAACATAAAAAATAAAAAAAACATTTAAAAAATATTGAACTTTGTGAAACAAAAAGATAAAAAAGAAGACTACAATAGACAGAAAAAGTAAAAAACAGTGTTTGAATAGATGAAAGAAGAAATTGACAAAATAAACAAAAATACGTGATTAAACAATTTTGAACACTAAGATATATACAAAAAGTGTTTTTTTCTTTTTTTTAATTGACTACAATATAAATAATAAAGAGAACTGATTTTACAAAAAAAAAAAACTATGTAAATTTTGCCTTCTTTTATTAAAAAAATAAATATATTACTTTTGCTTATGTATATGAATTGTTTGTGGTATATATAAAGGAGTTGAGATATATGTTATATTTTGTTCTAACCCCTACTTGCATATATCGGACAGCGTAAACTGGCTCGTTTTGTTGATAAACTTTGCTTAAAATAGAATAAGTATTGTTTATTGAACTACAAATATATAGCACTTTTCAACACCCACACATATATAATAAGAACGTTTTTTCTATGTCTATAGTATGTATAGATAAATTAAAATTATAATATAAAGAAGTGGAATATATAAATTTTCTAATTTGAAAAAAGCATCTATGTAATTATCTCACTGTTCAAATAGAGTACCTGACTTAATCAATTTGTGAAAGTTATGATTCTGGTGGACATTGCTGAAAATGCACTCAGCCATGTCTAAGATGCAAACATAATTGCAATGAAATTAATAATATTGTTAATAATATATTGAGAAGACATATTTGCATATATTTTACATCCATACAAAAAAGATTAGTATATTGTATTTTTATTTTTAAAATAAAAAGTGAAATGTATGACTTTCATCACAATTAAACAAGCTTTAAATGATATATATATTCAATAATGTTTTGAGAGGTATTATTCTCCCCTCTTGGCCTGACCAATGACAGTACTAGCATGGGAGTGAACCTAGATCATTAGATTATTTATTGAATTTTAAGGTTATGTTCTAACCAACTGAGCCATCTTGCAGTTTCACTTATAGAAACATAATTAGGCATTTTTTTTATCATAAAACTATAATCTTTCTAATTGATATGATGTTTTAATAAGTCCATATTAACTTTAAATATGTTCTAAAATGTTGTAAAATTTTTAGCTACACTTAAAAAATATTTTATTATACAAAATACTGCACATTAGAATGGGAAGGATAATAAAGGATGAATAAAATATATGTGCTTTCATTAAAAACTGGAAATCTTTTATTAATCAACATGAACATTTATGGCACTCAAGGATATAAAAATGGCCACTGGCATTTTAAAATTTATTTACATTTTTATAACTTGATTTCATCGAAAAAAAGAGTGAGCAAAACTACTCTGAAAATGAGTTTGTGATGACTAGATGACTATATAAGCCAATCTGTGAACTGCAGGTGTTTTGATTTTTTTTCTGCTCACTTAATATTTTATAATGTTATCTTTTAATTTTCTCAGCAGAAATCTTTTCTTTCTGAAATGGCTGCTTGAATATCATAAAATGCATTAAATTTGAATTTTACCATTTTTGTTTGTTTAGTTAATTTTTTATTTGCTTGTTTACATTTTTTTAATAGTATATAACAGAAGCCATGCACTATAATACAGCTTAGTTCATGGCTTCACTGTATATATAATATACTTATAGTCATTAGATAAGATTATCACTAATAATTTATTAGATTAAATATCATTATTTTTAAATCAAATATCAACTTCAAACTTAGAGATTCATATATTTTAATACCTTAGTTAAAGATTCTTAGACTGCCATTCATCTGCAAACCTGGTCTTACTTTTTGATTTTGTGTGTTTTTTAAATTTCAGCAATAAATCTTCTCTCCTTCCCCATTATAAACCCAAACTTTGTTAATTTTAAAGACATTGGTTTTATTATCCACAGTTTGAATAACTTTAAGTTTATTTAATAGTATAACCTGTCAAAATACAGAATAATTTTTATTTATATCAGAACAAATTCAGACAATAAATCAAAATAGCTCCACTGAAATTTTAATTCTGATAAAGTAAATAGTTTATATATATATAATAAATATGAAATTTTATAAAAACTTAAAGGCAGAATTTTCACTGGTTTTCTGTTAAGGTTTGCTATTATCTTATATATTTTTTGAAATTGTTTATTAGGACAATATTTTTTAACAGGCACACACATGCATATATATATAATCAGATAAAATTAATATAATAAGCAAAAAACTCTGGAATAAACTCGACAATATTCAAAATACCAATATATAAAAATAAATAATATAGCCAGCTTATGGCATGTATGCTATCCTAAATAGCATTTAATAATTAAAATTTAAAAAAATATATTTCTCTTAAAGTCACAGAGCATTAACATTCTCATATTCATGATGAACTTTCCATTATTTATGTATATTAACACAATTATATTGTTTATTTAATAAACTGTCTGTCATATTATGCCTCTGGCTTTTTTTCCAATAATTTTCCACATGTAAAATAATAACACTCTCAAAACAAAAATTGTCATTATAAATAACTGAATATTCAGCAAATGCAAATTTAAATCTATCCACAGAGCATCACAATTTATTATAGAAAAGTTCATGTTCATAAATTTTCTTTTTCAATGCACAACTGAATGTGTGTAGGAACATCACTTTATATATAATATTACATTTGTTAATTTTATCAGCCACATCTTTTTCATTAATAATTAATCCATCAGTATTTGATCTAACATCAAATTCCACATTAAAATGAGAAGAAACTAATAAAGTAATCATACTACATACTCTGTTATTTATATATGATAATGAAATCCACGGTTTTCTCAACAGTATTTTTTTTCTCCACATATATGTACATTTATATAATGTATATAAAAAAACCTATAACAATCTACATTCAATGATTCTTTAACTTATATTTAATATGGGATAATTTATCACTTTGAAATTTACCTAAACACACACACACACACCTATATGTAATATAGATAGTTTTTTATGTGCATATTACACATGTAAAAATTAACAAAATTAAAAAAATAAATAGTTATTAATAAAAAATTGCAATAGTATATTTACTTATATATTTAGTGTATGTGTTAACTCATTCACATTCACACAAAAAATAAAAACTTGACAGTATCATATCTTTTTTAAAATAAAATAAATAGCAAAGTGTAAGACTTTTATCACTTTTCCAGATATCATTTTTCTTTGCTAGCTTTTCCCTCTTATGAAAATATAATAGAAGTCTTGTTATCAACAGACTATAATGTTTCTAGATGATTTGATAGTTACAATTCTGTATTGGTTTTGGGAATCTATGCAGTAACCTCTACTTACCATTATTCATTTTAGATTCTTAGATAACCTTTTCAAACTTTGTTTTTTGATGCAGTACAAAAATGATTACTAATTATCTGTCATTAGTAAATCAATAACTTTCATTTCATCATTTAAAAAAAGTGCTATAATTTTTTTTTAATTTAATAAAACTTTTAGCTTTATGTTTAAAAAATATTTTATGAAATACTGAATTATATTTAAATCAAATATAAAATGTATATACCTCTGATGTAACCTGGAGTAACATTATTAATCAACATGATTGTGTATGATGCTCCAAAATAAAATATAAATGGCCACCGGAATATCATAAAATTTATTAAATTTATACATTTTAAAGTTTTATTTTTTGTTCATTTACATTTTTTCAAACAACATATAATTGAATATTACGGATTCAGTATAACTCTTAATTTTTGGAATATTTTATTTAACTATGTGTTCTGATGAAGGTCAGTTCTCTGGTTGAAATATTAAAACCAGTTCTATAAATAGGTAATTTTATTTTATTAATTTTTCTATTTATTTATATTCTCTTTACTTAGTTTAATATTTTCATTGTTTCTAAAACATTAGTGAATCATTAGATTAAACAATGAAAGAAATTAGAGTTTCATGATATGTAATCCTTGTATTAATATAATATCATGAATATCAGCAGTTGATATCTTAGTCTAATAAATTTAAGTAAAATTTACAAGTCATTTTAAATATTGGCATACTTTAAAGATATATTAGATTGAAAAAAGATCAATAAAAATACAAATATTCTATTTATAAATCAATAATTCAGCACCAAATATATAAGTAATCATACAAAAGGAAATTAATCTTCAAACTTGTGCTGTTCATTTTTAAAGTTATATATCTATATGTACTCACCCATCAGTATGAAATACTTCTCTTTCCTGTGTGATAACATCAAAATTTGTACAATTCAGTCACCAATTAAAACATCAGGCACAGATTAGAATCAGACCCTGGGTTAAGCATGGTTAGTAAGAGTTGGCTTCTATAGGAATAAGTTTAAGCGCAAGTGATTCACTTGTGAAATTTAAAAGTCTATACTTATGGGTGAGTGCACATAGATTTATAATGTTAAATACAACAGCTCATGATTGAAGGTTAATTTCTTTCCATGTGATTAAATAAATATTCTAATAGCAACTACACAAACAGTAAAGATATATACAAAATATTCCAGTCAAAAGATGATTAGTTCTATGTCCAAACTGGCTGAAGCCCCATTTCTGAAACAGTATATGTGTTACTTAGTGACACCATTTAGTTATTCATCACAAAAGTGTTAAAGCATTACCATGCCAAAGTCATAGTTTATGATGTGAAAGATGAAAGAGTATTTTGTACTTTAATCCCATAAAGGAGCCATGTGCTACTATATCAAAATTTGTTTTAAATTGGATATGGCTGCTACTGAAAGATTTGAAATGATTCAAACTGTGTGTAACAGTGAATCAATGAATCACAAAATCTATTGATGGCAGGGAAAACATTAAAGATGATCCACAAAGGTAAAAAACATATTGTCATCTTCTATATTTTAATTTGTAATTCAGACACTAGAATCTTAACGTTTTTGTAGTGAATAGCTAAATTATGCCACTACATAATATATTTACGGATTCAAAAAGACTATTTTAAACAGCTTGGAGAAAGAACCAGGTTTTTTTTTCAGGAACATATTGTGTATCCAAAAAAATAAATAAATAATGTGTTACTTATTTGCTTTTCTAGACAAGGTAACTTATAAAAAAAATGAATGCAAATATGTTTTAAATCATTTATTTTTTAAAAATTGGATATCTGAAAAATTTTAAGATAATCAAAACACTTAATGACTGCCAAAGAAGTATGTAAATTGGGAAAGAAAGCTGTAAAAAAATAATTGATAGAGGAGTTTATAAGATGAGCACCGGAAGTGATTGGTATTGAGACCAGATTTATGAACTTTAGTTTGCATAATTCACCAGTCTGCCATTACTCCAAAACAAATAGAACAAAAGTTGTGCAAATGAACAAGAATTTTGGAGATTTTTAAAACTGATGTTAAAAAAAAAAAACATTTCAGCAGAAAGACAAAAAGATAAGTTTATCAATAAAAACGCTGAAGACATTATCCATAAAGTATTAGATGATATACTAAATAAAGAGGCTAGTAATAGAATGCAATGGCAAAGCCGCCTATATATTGATGAAAACATTATTTGAGATGTTATATGTTTTAAAGAGAGATAATCTTCAAATGTTCATGGAGTTATTGCGACATTTTTAAAAAAAAATGATAAAGAAATAAAATTGCAAGGCAAACGTATTAACCGTTTAATTAAATGATGAAGATATATCAGATGAAAGAAAAAAATATAATCCTTACTACCATTTTTAAAGATAATGAAAGAAAATATAAACTATAGATTTTTATTTCCAAACTACGCAGATTCTAAAAGTGGTTATATGTTAACAAATATGAACTGACTTCTAGAAAAAGAAAAAAACTAGAGATTTCTATGCTGTATAGTACTTTTCTAAAGTCATTGTAATGGTAGAATGGATTAACTTGAGAGTCAAAGACTTCTGGACTGAAGCTCAACCTATCACTACAGATCTCTCAACAAGTTAATCAACTTAATATTTTGTACTGCTTAACCCAATGCTATAGAGAAGGATTTGAGAGTAAAATGAAGTCCAACCTGTCACTTTAAGTTGTCAAACATCGCATGACTTCTCAACTGACTAATCATTTGAATATATTGGATTTGTCATCTACAATAATTTCTGTGACTGTATAAACAATTCTATTATTATAGCCTTTGAAACTTTCAACACAAATCCATAATATTAAGTTATAAATATTTATAAGAATGTAATAATAATAGTATTTAAATTATATGACATGAAGAAGACAAATATTAACAAAAGTATGTAAAAATGGCTGCATTTTTTTAAGTGCTATGGAGTAGTTAAATTGAAATAATTTGTGAATTAAAAAATACAATATGTAATACAAATGCATATATTTTAAAATTATCCACTTTTTCAGGTGATGTGGTTGTTTATGTGAATGCTTGAGAGATAAAGAAATGGTTACTGGAGCTATCATGTGACAGCATTGTTCTTTATGGTTTAGTGTAGAGATAGAATGACAGACTCTAAAGCTCTAGATTTACTGATCACATATTAGCTCTGTCATACCTGGTGCTCAAATTTTTATAAAGTCATAACAGTAACAAACCCTCTATATAGGGGTGCCATGTAGTGCAACCCTTAGTAATCAATGGATTCAAGAAGGTTTGTGCATAAAATCCTCATCTAATTCCTACTCCTTGAATATCTCCAGACTAGTTTTTAGCTTGTGGTGTTCATCAATGATGAGCCTTGGATCTGAGAGATCTATACCTAGATCTTAAGATCCAATGCATCTCTCCAGCAGCAATCTTTAACTTATTCAATTAGCTATAAAGATACTATTATTAACAACTTGTGTAAGCATAGGAAATGGTGAACAAATTAATGTTAAATAATTTTTTAAAAAAATAAAGAGAAAATAAATATTGGATAATAATATTGAAAAACACTAAGCAAATAAAAGTAATTAGATAATTCCGCTTGGATGATACATATTTAATAAAAATATCTTAATAAAAAATGTGCATATATTTTTGAAGAAATCTGAGATTGAAAAAAATCAATGTAAAGACTGCAGTTTTTATAGCAAAGTTCAAAGTGACTAGTCTTGGAATAATACGAAATTGACATCAAAATCTATGAACAGAAGAATAAACAAGTTTCAGTGACTTGATAGATTAAAATAGAGATACTATGAAAATTTTCCTATAAAAAATAATAATAAATAAATACCTAAAATTCTAAAATGTATTTCAAAAGATTGTAAAAAATCTAGACAGATTTTATTAGAGTAATGGTAGATATATGATAGTTTGCTGATATGATGTGAAGAAAAATTATTGATTGGAGAAACCTTATCCTGCAATGGATTGACAATTATGATCATATTATTATTATTAATAGTAGTAATAGTAGTAGTAGCTGCAGCAGTGGCAGTACTAGTAGTAGTGACAGTATTTGTCATGGTAAGTGCAGAGCAGCAGCAGCCACAGAAGCAATAGTAGCAATAATAGAAGTAACAGGAGCAGAAGTAGCAGTAGTAATAGTAGTACTAATAGTGAAAGTGTTTGTAATAGTTGTAGTGTAGCAGCAGAAGCAGCAGTAGTAGTTAAAGTAATAATAGTAGCAGCATCAGTAGCAGTAGCAGTGTTAGTGGTGAAAGTGGTGGTAGTAGCAGTGGTAGTGATGGTGGTTGCCATGGTAGGTACAGGGCAGCAGGCAGAGCAGCAGTAGTACAGTAATAGAAATAACAGAAGCAGCAGAAGCAACACCAGTAGTAATAGTAGTAGTAGTGATAGTGGTTGTGATAGTTGTAGTGGTATCCAGAGCAGCAGAAGCAGCAGCAATTTTGTAGTAGTAGAAGTAGTAGTAGTAGCATGACTAGTAGCAGTGTTAATGTTGGAGGTGTTGGTACTGGCATTGGTAATAATAATCATAGTAGTATTAATGGTAATGGTAGTAGTAATAATTGTAGTGGTAGTAGTAGTCATGGTAATAGTATTTCTGTAGTAGTATTTATGGTAGTATAGCATTTATACTAATATGTGTTTCCTTTAACTTTTGAAAATAAGATTTGCAATTAAATATTTTTTCTGCACATAAACTTCTGAGTTGCTTTTCTTTGGTCTAAATGTGATTTCCATTAGGCCAAATTACTTTTTTTTTAAATAAATTACTGAATTTTGCAACTTTTTCCAAATTTTTAATACAGCTAACTATGAGTTTTAAAATGCAAAAAAAAACAAAAAAAAAACAGAGTATCATTTATACTTCCTTATGCTTGGTTTTAAACAGTGGTAAAGTGACCTATTTCAAAACTCAAGATCCATGAAGTGCAATTTAAGTCTCTTAATCCTGATATTTGAATTTTTTGTAAAAACTTTTGTTTAAACTTCCAAGCAACAAATCACACAATTATATTTTTGTTTTCTGAGAAATCTCTTTTATGATACAGTTCCTATCTCACTTGATTTGTTAACATGGAGTTTTCTTTATGAGTCCAGCATAGAATTGCTAAATTGTAATAAGATCAGACCATAACTTAAATTAGTTTTAACATTTTACAATATTTGTATTTTAATTTAAATTGAATAATAATTGGAATAAACTAGGATTTACTAAAATCTAAAATATTGTGGACTATTAAAACCTATTTTATAAAGATATATCCAATTTTATTTTTATTTTTATATGCTTTTACTTAACACATTCTAATTTTCTGTCTGTCAATTAAATTTTGCAACTCAATTTTTACCCAATTCCCTATTTCTGATCTAGTTGAAACTTTGCATGCATATTTATTCCTGATAATTATATATTTTTAGAATAAAACATTATTTATACATGTAATACAGACAAGCAGCTTATTAAATTATCAAAACAATTAATTTTGATTAACACAATTTATTATCTTCATTTACTAAACAAACTGAAATATAGAAAAAAGCCATTATTTAAAACTATTTATTCCCTTTCTTTACTTTAAAATAATTATTTCTGGTCCTTTTAGATTATTATTGTTTAGAAGTTTTTCAACATTTTCATGTCACTTTCAATATTTTCCTCAATAATATGGTATTTTTATACATACTGCCTATTAATAATATTGATAGCATTAAAATACAGTATACATTAAATAAAAAATAATTGAATAGATTATTGCTCAAAAATTTATAAGATTTTTAAAAATGCTGAAAATATTTAAAGTGGAACCAATCAAAAAAATATACACCCCAGAGTCTAAAACCATACAACATAACATCACTAAAAATGAAATCAATCTAAGAACTTTACATTTCAAAATCTGTGAACTAAATGCCACAAAGTGGAATCAATTCAAGTACTTTAAGTTACAGACTAGGATACCCTACCACTGCACAAAACCATACAAGGAAACATCCCCAAAAATGAAATCAATCTAAGGATCTTACACTTCAGAATCTGAGATTCTACCATTGAACTAAATGACCCAAAGTGTAATCAATTCAAGTACTTTAAGCTCCAGACTATGATACCCTACTATTGCACTAAACTATACAAGATAACATCACCAGAAATGAGATCAATTTAAATATCTTATTCTTCAGAATTTAAGACTCTACCATTGAACTAAATGATACAAAGTGGAATCAATTCAAGTACTTTAAGTTCCAGACTATGGTACTCCACTACTGCACTTACCCACAAAGGGAAACAGTATATATTAAAAAGACAACATACTTCATAAAGTTATCAATAAAGACAGTGATATAAAAGTGCTGAAAAGTCATCAATGAAATAATAGTAATCTAAAAAAGAAATTGGTTTTAGTAAAGAGAGTAATCAATTTCTTTAATCACTTATTTTCATTATTTACAAACCTTCTTGGTCTCCATTAAATTTATTGCTGTTATTGTTGCATTTTCTTAGAATAAAGTCTAATGACACTTTATGTGTAAATGGAGATGTTATGTAATGATTGATATGTCTTTATTTTGTTTAATTAGATGAATGTTAAATAGTTTTATTTGTACAACTGATCTGTCTAATTTGTATGTTTATCTCTTTAGATAGGGACATGCATTTGAAAACATTAAGCTTATTACTAGTGATTCAACTCCTTCTTCTCATCACCCATGTGCCTCGGTCCAGCTTCTCTGATGATAGAGTAAGTAATCTTAAATCAAATCTTTTTTTTAATATTTTCTAAATAGAAATTAACATTTATTTGGATGGGGGGGGGGGATGATGTTGGGAAAAAAAATGTTTTTAAAATGTAAATAGTATTAATAACACATAGTATTACAGACAAAAAATTATGTACATTGCTACATAAATTATGAAGATGATGATGATTAATGTCTCTAGTAATGCCAACAGCTGCAACTACTTGCATCACTCAGATGACAAGAACAGAAATCCAGCTAAAATATCCAGTGCTGCTATGCTTCTACTACTACCACCTCCACTAGTACTACTACTACCACTACTACTACTACTACTACTAATAATAATAATAATAATAACAATAATAATAAGATATGGTGCTGCTATAATAATAGTAATAAGTAAAATTTATACAGTTTTTGTATTTATATATATAATAATAGTAATAATATGCAGTTGTTGGCATAATAATAACAATAATATACATATCATGCTACTGCAATAGTAATAGAGTACATATAGAGTTGCTGTAATAATAATGTACACAAGGTGCCATTGTATTAATAACAAATACATATCTTAGATAATAAATCACTGATATATATATATATTGTACTGGACCATATTTCCCTGTGGAATTCTGCTCCTAATCTTTTACTGAGAATGAAGTGATCAAGATTTAACAGGAAAAGAAATGGATACCAATTTAACCAATTGTTTGTACTCATATTTATTGGTACTTCCAGCTAAACTGATAGAAAGAGTGAATTGACAGGACTCTGCCAATTAAAAACACCTTTAGTTAATATCCTTCTCGAATGCCCGAATGTTTAGGACCTATGATAAGTACACATCTTTGAAAAGTCTATTTACAAATAGCTTTTGCGTGCCACTCCTAGAAAAAAATAAAAATGAATTTCTCCCCCTCCTAGAAGGATATGTAATACCATATGTACAGCGGAGCATGAGGATAAGATTTAACACCCTGGTAGAGCGATATCCCATGTGACTAGTTCAGTACACTCTATATCCACGGTCTTCAATGGGTAAGTTAAATGGTTCTAATAGATAATGATTGATAAGGAAAGAATACATTTTATCAAATAAATAATAATACGAAAATGAAACAAATTTAATACTATGATCTAGTATTTATTTAATCCCAGATACCCACCACCATTTCATACTTAAAATGATATAATAAAAATAAATAAATGAATTATTATCACAAACCCATATATATATTTGATGCTTTGAAATAGATAAAATATAAATACAATTTTAAATGAATTAGAAAAATAATAAAACCCTAAAGCTATTTACAATGTTTCATAAAAAATGGAAGTGGTCTGAACTTTTTTTTAATCCTGTAGAAATAAGTTATACTTTGTATGATTTGATATATATTTCTCATATTAAAGATTGTCGGTTATACAGGCATACACTTACTCAGGACTTTAAAACCTTTTTTATTGATAGCAAATATAATATAAAAAAACTATGGGTACATATATTTGCACTATAAAATATTTCAATAATTTCGTATTTTACAACATGTCAATAAGGTTGTGTTAGTTCAGATACCCTATAGCACTCAACATGAGGTGATGTATCTATTTGCCTTTTACGAGAGATAAATTCTTATACATTTATATATGTGCAGCACAATTATACACTCATTACTATTCTAAATGTAAAGTTAGTAGTGGACTTGCTTACAGAAAATTTATAAGGAATAAACCCCTTTGACACTCATCATAAGGTGCCACCGTGACAAAAAATAACTTAAAAGGATATATGGATAAATACATTTTTGACACTCAACATGAGGTGTCATATTTACTGAATATTACCAGTGTACGTGCATGTATATACACATATATATTTACATATGACAATTTTCAACAAGAAGAAAAACAAGCAGCAATAAAAAAAACTAATTGCAACCTTTGCTGAAAATACTAGACTTTGGGATAGAAACATGAATGAAAAGATTTAAGAAAAATCTCTATCATTATGCCTGTAATAACCATAAATTCAATATATATATATATGAGACAACTCTCTTTTCTTTCTTTTTTTTAAATGATTAATAGTAACAAAAAAAAATAATATATTTCTAATTATCGGAAATATCTGAATGAATTAATTCAATATTAATAAAATATATTTAAAAGAAACTTATGTAGGCATCTTCATCTTCTCCTGACTGGCTTTTGAGTGGGCTACAAGTCAAATGGATGTGTAGTGAGCATTTCATCTCATTTAGGCATAGGCAAGGTGGCTTCTGTCATCATCGTGGCCAGCTGGAAATGGCATGATCACATCTTGGTGATTTGGACAGAGAAAGAGCAAGTGCACCAGCTGGTGTTGTACCCCATGGACATTTTAGTGGAAGCTCTGGTAGATTTCTCCATATTTTCTATCTGGTATAATGCAATAATTATTATTAAATGTTCATCCACTATCTTGAATGGTTCATTAAATCCTTAAGAAAACAAGAGTTCTTAAAAAAACTGTGTAGTGGATTTCTTCTTAGAAAATATCAGCAATAGTCTAGTCCATAAATTAATCTCTAAGTGTCTAGATGATTGAAGAATTCAGGAGCCAAAGTAGTGAATGACTTGGCCAGAATGAAAGCCAAAGAAAGAATGAACTGAATCCCACAGCACTGACTAAAACCTATCAACCCCACCCATACAGAACCAATTCAGGTACCTCTCCCCCTAAAAAGTATGAATCAGCAAAACCTTTTATTTTACCATATCATTTGGATTATAACATTCCTTTCTATTTTTCTGATTAAATTTTACATTTTTGGGTTTGATATAATGATTAGTTTCTATCTTGAATACTCAAACCACTTAATTACAGATATTAATTCAAAATAATTTTATTTTATCTAAAAAAAAAAAAAAATAACATTTTAATTTTAACATTCATTATCAAACATTTTGCTTTTTGATTAAGTTTTTACCAAAGCAATTAACATTTTTTGATTAAAGAATAAGATTACAGTTTTAGAAAAGTAATTAAATATATATATATACACAAGTATGTTGGAACAATTACTTTAATTATTTATTTTATGAATATGTTCCAACATGTGATCTTTTTTGGTCAACAATGTTTGCTTTTTTCTATAAAAAAGCAAAATACATAAAATGTCATATCATAAAAAAATACAAAATAAAAAAATACATGAATTTATTATATGTGTATTTTTTTGTTTACAATATTTCTGTGTCAATTGAATGTTTGCTTTAGATTGGTGTGTGTGGGCATTCTAATGCTCAGACCCACCTTCCATTATTAATATAGCACATTTATATATTCGTTGTGTTTAATATATACAAATTTACATGTGTATCTGCTGCAATGTTCTTTACAGCAGACTTTGTGCATGGACATTTGATAATGCCTGGCAATATATATATATATATAAAGAAAACGGGACAAAAATTTACGGAAAATTCAATAACAATAATGTTATGTACAGATAATATTAAAGAAAGAAAAATAAAGGAAGCAATACTAATAAAACAAATAAAATGAAAATTTAATAGAAATTCTTGGATTAGGATGACATTATATATTTATTAAGGTATATTTATTAAAAAGGATATACAAAGAAACATATATAAAGAGAAGATTATTTATAAGTAATTAAGAGTTTGTAAACAAATTTTTACATAGGAGTATAAATATGAATGTACTTATAAATAATATATAAACTTTAAATTAAACATAGCTTAATGTATAAGTAAACAAGGGGAGTAATTCACTTTCCATCAGGCTATGACTTAAAAGCACTCTAAATGTTGAACAAATGATCTTCTGTTCAACATTTAGAGTGCTTTTAAGTCATATGTATCAGTTATATGAGTTAGTGTGGATAGTTGAAGGGTACTTGAAAATCTGAGTTCAAATTCCCTATACTTACAATTAAGCTCCCAGGTTTGTGAAGATTGCCTGGTTTTCAAATATTTATATAGATACTATGTATGTATGAAAGTCATATATCACATGACTCAATTTTTCAAGATAAAGATTTTTAAATGTTTGTTTAGTTAGCATTTATCAATAAAGCTTGTTAGAGTAATTTGGTAGAGCCCTTTATCTTTTATGTATTTATGCGATTAAAAACTTAATATAACATTCAAGTATAAAATAGTATCATATAAAACATAAATTTATAAGTAAGAATCGTATAATAATATATAATAATAGTAATAAGAATGTTATAAATGATATGGATTAGTAAGTTAAAGTATATAAAAATATATAGATAAATAAAAAAATATATAAAAAGTATAAATAAAAGAGGAGAGTAGTAGTAATTATAGATATTTTTAGTTTTAAATATATATATAATAGAAGGAGGTAGGATATAAATAATAATTTAAAAAAAAAAAACATTTTGTTTGAAAATTTTTAAGAAATTGAAATAGGAGTGGGTAAGTTAAAAAGGTGTTATAATATTTACAATTTTTAGCTATAAAATAAAAAGATAAATATAAGATACAATTAATGACAGAAAAATGAATAATAAAATAATAGATATTATATAATTTAAAAATTAAAAAGGATCTTTTTATTAGAAAAATTAATGTTGAACAGACAAATGTATACAAATAAAATAATAATTATTTTATTAATTTGAGGATAATAAAATTATGGTTTTAGTTTATAAGAAATAGTAATAATTAGGGGATTATTAAAAAATAGTAAAAGGAATAATATATTTAAATTAATAATTATATGTGAATATACATGTATAATTTATATTTATCTCATTTTAATGTTGTATAATTTATTTGATGTTGATTCCATTTTATCACATTTAATTTATTTTACTTTAATTATGATTTGTTATATTTTATGTTATTGTTCTTTATTTTCAATTTTATTGTTCACATTTTTTATTTGCTTTTTATTGTATTATTTACATTGTTATTTATTTTATTTGTTATTATTCCATATCTCTGAAGAAGACATCAGGATAGTTAAAATGTCAGATTGTGTTTGTGTGTATATGCAATATTCTTTTTTGCTATGAAGTATTTGAAGTTGTGTGGACAAATTGTATTTATATAAATATTACAGTCAAATAAAAAAATTGGTAGATTTAGTAGTATTTGTAATAACAATATGCATATGTTGCTACTATCATATTAATAATACATATACGGTTCTGCTATAATAACAATAATAGTATACATAATATACTGATGAAATAATATATATGATGCTAATATAATTTTAATAATACACATGTGGTGTAGTAGTAGTAGTAGTAGTAGTAGTAGTAGTAGTAGTAGTAGTAGTAGTAGTAGTAGTAGTAGTAGTAGTAGTAGTAGTAGTAGTAGTAGTAGTAATAGTAGTAGTAGTAGTAGTAGTAGTAGTAGTAGTAGTAATAATAATAATAATAATAATAATAATAATAATAATAATAATAATAATAATAATAATAATAATAATAATAATAATAATAATAATAATAATAATAATAATAATAATAATAATAATAATAATAATAATAATAATAATAATAATAATAATAATAATAATAATAATAATATATAAGGTGCTGTTAAACTAATAATATAATATGTTGCTACTATTATATTAATAATACAACAAATGTCATTGCCAAAATAATAATATAGATACAGAGCTGCTATATTATTATTATTATTATACATAAAAAGAGTTATGATAATAATAATAATAATAATAATATGCATATAGTGTTGTCATATTAATAATATACATATGGCACTGCTATAATAATAATAATATGATGCTGATAATTATGATGAAAAGAAGAAACCATAGGCATGAAAGAATTTTAAACTGCCTTCATATTTTTTCACTGTCAAATTCTTAAACAAACAATCTGGCTTTTAACAGCTTATGTAAACATAACAAATGGTGATCATGTGATGTTTTGGTGAGTTATAGCCAATCTAATAAAAACTTTGAATTTAATCTATAACATGTTATATTATGAATTGTTGCTGTATACATGGAAAATTTTCTGTCTTTCAAACTTGCTAAGATTGTCGTAATATTCTATAATATATTCAGTTAGCCTTATTCCTGTTTTTATGCCTTGATCAACTTTTACTCTTTTTCCAAATCTGATTTTCTCTTAAATATTTTCAGAAATAGCCATAAATATAAAACCTTGCTTATGGTTTCAAGTTTTAGTAGATTTTGAACATAATTCAAATTTGAATGAAATTAATATGAAAATAACCGATACACTTTTAAAAACTGTATCAAAGGTAGCTGGTAGAAAAAAGAAGCAAGTGACCAATAAAATTTCTAATAAGACTAGAGAATTTATGAAGAAAAAAAGAAATATGAAGATATACAAAAATGATGCATTAAAAAGGATTGAATATCTTGAATTTTGTAAATTGGTATGGAAAAGAGTTGAAAATGATATAAGAAAGTATAACTGTGAACTAGCAAGGAAAGCTGTAGAAAAAAATAAAAGTCTCAAGAATGTAAAAGAACATTTTGGTATTGGTAGGAAATTTATATCTGCAATAAGAAAAAATATGGAATTATTACTAAAAAGAGAGATGACATTATGAAATGAGTAGAAGACTTTTATCAAGAATTATATAGTAATAAAGAACAAGTACCTCCTATTTCTATTACAACTTCTGAATTGCCCAGAATTTTAAATGGAGAAGTGAAACATGCAATTAAATGTATGAAGAAATGAAAGGCTCCAGGTAATGGTGGAATTATAATTGATAGATTAAAAGAAGCAGGTGAAGAAATAGAAATTTTTTTAGCAAACCAAATGTCTAAATGATAAAGATGTACCAGATGATTGGAAGAATGCAGTAATAATATTAATATTTAAAAAATGTAATAAATAAGATATTAGAAATTACAGACCAATCAGTTTTTATCAGTTTTATACAAAATTTTTACCAAGATAATTACAACTTGTCTTCAAAAAACATTGGATTTTCATCAACCAAAAGAACAAGCTGAATTTAAAAATGGTTTTAGTACAATAGATCATATCCAGGTATTGAGAAAAGTTATAGAAAGGACAAATGAATGTGAGTTGCCATTATGTTTTGGATTTGTAGATTATGAAAAGGCATTTGATTCTATAAACATTTCTTCAGTGATTAAAGCATTGGATCATCAGGGTATAAATCCAGGATATTGTCATATTTTAAAGAATATTTATAAAAATGCAACAGCAACAATTAGATTACATAATGATACTGGGAAAGTCAACATTGAGAAAGGTGTAAGACAAGGTGACTCCATATCTCCAAAACTTTTTACAGCCGTGTTGCAAGAAGTATTTTTTGGATTAAAATGGGAAACTAAAGGAGTGATATATAGTTGTTTTTGCAAATAATGCTTCTGAGCTGCAGGAAATATTTCAGGATTTATTGGATGAAAGTAGAAAAGTAGGACTAAAGGTAAATGTTAAAAAGACTAAAGTAATGTTTAATCAATTTGCTCAAAATATGAAAATAAAGATTGATTATGATGAATTAGAAGTGGTTAACAGTTACAAATACCTTGGTCAGATTATTAATACAGATGGAAACATAATGGATGAAATTAATCATAGAATTAAACTTGGTTGGGGTGCTTTTGGTAGAAATAACTTGATACTAAAAGGAAATATGCCTATGTGTTTGAAAAGGAAGGTTTTTAACAAATGTGTTTTACCAGTTCTTACTTATGGATCTGAGATTTGGACACTTAATAGAAGAGCAATACAGAGACTCCAGACCACTCAAAGAAGTATGAAGAGATGCATGTTAGGAGTAACAAAAAGAGGTGAAAATGCAATGTATTGGTAAGAGAACAAGCAGGTGTTACTGACCTCATTGAAAAAATTAAAAGATTGAAGTGGAGTTGGGCTGGACATATTGCTAGAAGAGATGATAATAGATGGACAATTGAAATCTTAAACCAGATTCCAAGAGATTGTAAAAGACCCAGAAAGAGACCACATGTGAGATGGATGGATGAAATAAAAAAGTGTGCAGGGGTGATGTGGAGAAGAGAAGCTAAAGATCAGAGAAGATGGATTAAACTTGGAGAGACCTTTATCCTGCAGTGGATTGATAATGGTTGATGATATATATATATATATATCATCACCACATAATTTTAACTTGAATTTAATAATATTAAGGTTTTTGAATAGTAAAAATCCCCAGATGTAATTTAAAAATATGACTCATACATTGTTTCTCTTTTTTATGCATTTTACTTTCTTTGCAACTTTTATATCATTAAATATAAAGCCCTTAGTAATTTTATGATTGATTTATTATGTAGATTATATGTATAAATAATAATAGTAATAATAATAATTAATAATAATTATTACTACTTACTACTACTACTACTACTACTACTACTGCTGCTGCTGCTGCTGCTACTGCTACTACTGCTACTACTACTACTACCACCACCACTACTACTACTACTACTACTACTACTACTACTACTACCACTACTACTACTACTACTACTACTATTATTATTATTATTATTATTATTATTATTATTATTATTATTATTATTATTATTATTATTATTATTAAGTATAGTTAAAGAATATTTATTTAATTGTGGTGAATCTTTATGATATATTATTATTATTATTATGGAATACACTATTATTATTAGTCACCTTTATTACGCCCAATAACTACATAAGAATGGCTGTTCTGGTGATATAATTTACCTATAATGATCAGCTGCTAGCATTTATAGTTTATTATATTATAAATATTGTATATTAAATTGTTTACAAGGTTCTAAAAATGGTTGATATTAATCCACCTTCAAAACGTTTGCTTATTTTTTCCCCATATGTCATAGCATCAGCCGGGAGGCAAACCCACAAACATCTGCTACCAATTACTTGCTTGCAAGGCCGCTGGGATGACCTCTCAGCTAATAACGCTTGACAAACCATTTGTTTATTGTAATAAAATGTATTCAAGCTTTTAGACAGATTTATTTTCGACTTATTTAAATCATTGTTTTCATTAATTGTCTAATTAAAAATGTTAGACAGGGATAATAAATAGGTCCCATTTACTGCTTAAATAGTGTTGCCTTGACAACAAGTTGCTGGTATTTTATTGGTTTGTTTAAGCATAAGGGATGTGATATAGCAATTAATAATGTAAAAAAGTTTTTTCACTTTTGATGATAATGTCTCAAATTTATCACTTGAATGTATTATCCTATTTTCTAGCTATTCCAATCTGCTTTCATCTAAGAACAGACATATTCAGAGATATACTATTAGAAATAGCAAAAATTATACATTTGTTTTGAGTTTATTATTTATAACAAAATGTATAATTAAAAAAGCAAATACATTATTAAAATACGATTGTAAAATTTAAAAAGCAACTTACTTTAATTCGCTTTTACCGTTTGATTCAAGTAATAAGTTTTGTAATTATCGCATAATAAAACAGTTTTTTTTTTTTCACATTGTTGTTCAATTTCTCATATGAGTTATCTATTGTTAAATAATATAGAAACTTTTTCTTATAAATTTGCAATTCTAATCAATTAATGTAAAACGACGGTTCATTTAATATTAAAATTTAGTGCATAAATTTGACTAATCATCTTTTTCTGCGTAGTTATCAATAGTAGCAGTATTTTTGATTACTTATAAATGTAGTGGAGATTCAAAGCTGCCAGGAGGAAGCCACAAAGATTTACGAAGTGCGAAAAACATTTGGAATTTTTTTACTTTCTCTCATTTTATATAAATATAATTTTGTGTATGTTTTAATATTCATGAATTTGAAAATAAATTATAATGTGCAATTTTAAAAACCCTTTAAAATTATAACTATAGAAAGTTGGATTGAATAAACAATAAAAAATTTATTCATATTTATTCATTTACAGTATGTAAAAGTTTGTCTAAAAATTTATAAAGATAGCATTTTATAGTAATTATTCAATCACTAAGTTTAAGGCATAAGTAATAAATCCTTAACAAGTTTATGGCTTCCATCAGTGAGGGGCTTTTGGGTTTATGAATAGAGCACTTGAACCACACTTATGAAAGACAGAAGTTAGAAAGTAATTTGGGGATATTTAATAAAATAGCATTGGATAAAAATTTATTAAAAACTACTACCTAGCATTTATTGATTTCTAAAACGTACACTAGATGACATAAACGTAGTGCGTTGAAAGAACTTGCTATTAGATAGCAAGATCATGTGATGTAATATTGATCATGTGAATGATACATATTGGACTATTTCATTAAGTTTCAATTATATATACTGTTAATATTTAAATTCAAGTATATTGTCTGTACTGAACTTAATGTAATTTAGAAGTTGAACTCGGACTTTCAAGCTCCTTATAACTATCCGCTCCATCTTATACAACAAATACACATAATCACAAATATGTGAAAAAGATAAATGCTCTCCCATATAAGCATTTCATGCTGAACCAGCACTCATCAGTTAATCCAGATCATTATTTTCCATATATATATAGTCAGTACTCAGTTTATATTAAGATAGCAAATTTTTATATTTTAAGAGACAGGTTTCAATCTTCTCCACCCTCCAGAATCTTCAGACATTCATATATATATATATATATATATGCGTGTGTGTGTGTTGGAGAAGTCGATTTCCATCAACTGATGAATTCTGGTACTGCATGAAATACATGTATTGGAGATCACTTATCTTTTTCACATGTAAGTAGTCACGTGTATCAATTATATAAGATGGAGTGGATAGCTGTAACAAGCTTGAAAGTCTGAGTTCAAGTCCTTTTTAAAATATATATTGTTAAATGTTTTTTTTAAAAATCCAAACTTTATGTGAATTTTTTAAATGAATTAAACTGTTAACGACATTTTGGGTGGTATTATTCACCTCTCGATTAAATTTCAAACCTTTAAATTTGTCAATAGTGAATTTAAAGGAACATTTTTAATTAATTAATTTTCAACAGAATAATCTAGTTTCTTGGAGCACCCTCTTAAATTCGGTATTGATAACTATAAAGTTTTCCTGCTGGATTCATTTTCTAATACTGTCACGTGTCAGCCGGTAGTACGTGAAGAAAATAGAAAAATATTATCACTCAAATTATTGTGTTAATAACCTGCTTGTTATTATTAATATATGAATAACTTGGAAAAAATCAAACAGTCTTATAACAACAACAATAAAAAAAGAGTAACAATTGAAACAAAATAATGTAAATAGGTCAATCTATAATTATTAATTTAATAATCATTTCAGCACACACAATATATAGATAATAACGCTTTTATTTATTTATTTAGAAAATAATTTTGTACAAGGAAAATAGTAATTATAAATATTTAAAGAAATTTGTGTGTGATTAAATAATATACTTAGTAATACAATTTTCTTCTTCCTCCTTTCTTATGTATTGATTTCTTTATTTATATATGATAGCATTTCCAACTTTCATATACATATAAGAATACTATTTTTTACACCAAAACTTTATTCTTACAGTTTCAACTATCCTTCAGTCATTATCAGAACTACAATATCCAAATATATAATCATACAATTAATACATTATATTTATATACATAATCAATAATATATATCTTAGCCTGACGATTATAAATATCGATTTCCATTTTATTATTCTACTCTTATCTAATTTTATTTTTTTATTTATAGTATTTTATTATTAAATTATTTTAAAACAATTTTATTATAATTTTAAAACTTTAATCTTTAAACTATACTATTTAATCTATCATTTTATTATTATATTTTTTAATTACTTCTAAACTTTCTTTAATTTTATTATATACTTAACTATTAACTTTTTTGCATTATAAATTACCTTTTTATTACATTACTAAATACTTACATCTTTATAATTCTATTTCCAAAAACCAACTGACAAAATTTTCAAAAATTCTTACACTTGTTTAACAACTCCCTCTATCATCATTTTCTTCAACTTTATTTTTAAACTATTTTATATTCAAACTATTATTAATAATAACAACTATAATTATTAATAAAATTATTATCATTACTCCAAATTCCCTATTAAGATTTGGTTTTGTACTTTTAATCAATATTGCCTCTTTAATTTAAATAAAAAAATAAAATTAATTAAGAGTAGAATAATAAAATGGAAAATGATTATTTATAATGGTCAGGCTAAGATGTATGTTTTTTGTATTAATTGTATGATTATATATTCCGATATTGTAGCTCTGATTATGACTGCAGGACAATTGAAACTGTAAGAGTAAAGTTTTGGTGTAATAATAGTATTGTTAAGTGTATAAGAAAGTTGAAAATGGAATCATATGAAATAATTAGCCCATTGATTTTCAGTGCTCATACACTAAGAGTTTGAATTTGGCAAAATATTATAATTAAGTTTTTTAGAAGGTTATATATAATTTTTAGACATTGAAGATTTTTAAGAATACACAGAATTTTTCCAAATAACTAATTTTTAGTTACTCCGCTAATATTATAATTATATAATTTCAATTAAAATATTATCATTACAAGTATTCTGACAAAGATGCTAACAATTTTATTCAGCAAATGATTGCCTGGGTTTTTTTTTAACCAGAGAATAAAAATTTCTGAATAATCACTAGTATGCAGATACCTATTTGATAATAATAAACTAGAAATTCTTCAGTATTATAGAATAAGGCAAGAACATTTCTCTACTCTAGTGTCACCTAATGTAAGCTTTAGCAGTCAGTGATTTTTGTTATGTATATAATATTCATATCCTTAATACTTTAATCATCATTCTTAGACTAGATTCTTAACTTTGCCTTTATTAGTGAGACATGGGATTAAAATATATGAATATTGAACTGAATTTGTTTTATATAAATGTTTATGTAGTATGACTTGAATTCAAATTATCAAGCTGATTCAAGTTTTAAGTACTTAGCTTGCCATATAAAATGAAATTAAAGATGGTTACTAAATGGTGCATGTCTACATTAAATTGTTTTAAGAATGGAGATTATGGTAATTATTGATTATTCAAGCTTACATTAGATGGGACTGGAGTGTAGAGTTGTGCTTATCTTATGTGATTGAAATGATATATGGTGAAATACTTAGCTCATTCATTTGTAATGCCCATACACTAAGAGTTCAAATTTGGCAAAATATTATAATTATGTTTTTCAGAAGGTGTATATAATTTCTTGGACATTGAGGATTTTCAAGCATACACAAAATTTTTCCAAATAACCACTTTTTAGTCACACTGCTAAAATACCCTGATAATATTTTTCAGCAAATGATTGCCTAGGTATTTTATACAGAGAATAAAAATTTCTGAATAATCAATAGTATGCAGATACTTATTTGATAATAGCAAACCAGAAATTCTTCAGCTTAATGCAATTAGACGAGCATTTCTCTACTCTAGCACTGTCTAGTGTAAGCTTTAGTAATTAGTGTTTATGAGATGTATATAATATCCATATCCTTAATACTTTAACCCCCCATTTTAAGACTAGATTCTTGCTTTCATCTTTGTTAGTGAGGCTTGTGACTAAAATATATAAATATTGAACTAAATTCAGCTCTATATAGATATTTATGTAGGTTAACTTGAGTTCAAATTCTGAGGTTGATTCAAATTTCAAGTACTTAGCTTGTTATATAAAATGAGGTTAAAGGTGGTTTGCTGAGTGATGCATGTTTACATTAGATTATTCTAAGAATGGAGATTATGGTTGATTATTCAAATTTACACTAGATGGCACTAGAGCAGAGAGCCGCTCTTATCTTATTTGTATTGTGTTGATGTAAAGGTCATTAATGCTACACTAGAACTGTAATCTGTAAATTTTCTCCATGGTATCTTTTTAATTTTTTATAAGTATTCTTGATATTTAATATATTATTTATATTATCTGGTTTGTAATAACATACATATAAATCCTGTATATTATAATTTACGATTCTGAAATTTCAAACTATTTTGAAATACTTTTTCCAAGCAATTTTATAAAAGGTACCATTAATTAATGGGATTAAGCAGAAAACATAAATAAATAAAAAATAATTATATAATTTTAAAATGTGTTGATATTTTTTTCATTTATTTATGAAATGCTAATAGTTGTAGATTAATAAATTATTGAATTCTTTTGTTTTTAAGTGAACTGTTGTAGAAAAGAATTAATAAAAAAAAATTTCACATAATTATTTATGCTAAATAGAGGCAATAAAAAATTAGATTATGTCTCTTAGTATGCAAATTTTGAATTAAATTATTTATTATAACATTTATAAAAATTGCATTCAAATGTACAAAAGAGAAAAAATAAAAATAATTAAATGAACAATTTTTAACAAAATTTGAAAAATTATAGGCAATTAAATAAATATAAACAGGATTTTTAATTTAAACAAGTCAATTAAATAAGTGCAACCTACCACAATAGGCAGTAAATGGTATCCATTTATTATCTTTAATTTTAATCTGATTTAGTCATTGCTTTTTTACAGTCTATTCAATTGTCTTAGAAAGAAATAATAATTGGATCCCATTTACTGCCTAATTTCAGGGTTGGCCTGGCAATGATTGCAAATATTGTATTGATTCTTTTAAGGATGATGGCTGTGATGATGTGCAATTTACACATAATAATGTTTGTTGTGACACATGTGGTTTTATTTACACATTCAAGGTGATAATGCTTAATTAAGAGGAGATATGTTACCATTTAATTGAGATTTAAAACTTCTATATGTTACTAAAAATGATATGATAATTTCTAGTTTAATAAATGATTAGTAATAAACATTAATGTGTTTATCTAAAGTGAATGGCATCAAAGTTATGAGTGCAGGAAGTTTGACCCTTGTAAATCAAATTGTAATAATTTGGTTCAGAAATAATGAATATATAATATATAAGAGATTGTGACCTGAGTCAACGGAAGAGTGCTGGTCCAGCATAAAAGGCATTTTGGAAGTCATTTGTCTTTTTCTGATGTTTTTATTCATATGTTTCAAGAATTCTAGTGGAGTGGATGTTTTAAGTATATCTAAAATGCATATTTACATATGGTGGGGAGTTGAATTGTTTAATGTGGTTATGTTTCATTAAAAAATTCAATAATGTTTAACTGAAATTAAAAATTTATACTTGGGTAAAAACAGTATAATAATCTTCATCCTAATAAAGGATTAGTAATAATTATTAACTTATCTATCTGAAAAGGTATATTTACATCATATTTGTAAAGAGTATTTTTTTAATTACACCTGGGTCTCGTTTTACGCAATAGATAGGTTCCTCAGAAAACACGCGCAAACGAAATCATGCAAAAATAGACGTAACTTACATTGAAAAAGGGTGGGATGCGGTCTGTGATTTTTCAAAATTCACGTAAAAGCAAAGCACCAATGTAAAATTACTTTAAAATTCACGCAAAAAAAATATAAGGAAATAAAATATGACTAATAAAAAATTTTAAATTTAAAAAAATTGATACAAGACAAACTTTTTTTAACTATAATATTTAATTTTATTCAAAGTAATATATTTTTATGCATAATTTACAATACAGTAATTTACATTTTTATACACGTTTTAATTATTATAGTTATTTGCCGAAAAACACATTCGTTTGCAAACAACTAGCGCCAACTTCACACTCATGTTGTAACAGTGGTTTTCTGGTGACAACGTAATTAGTAATTAATCTTTGAGACGATGATTTTATTAATTGTTTATGAAACTAACAACCAAAAATTAAATTCTTATTTTTGTCTTTAATTTTCAATTCGGTTTAAAAATCAAATTTCACATTAATTTCAAGTCACAGTAAGTAATTTTTAAATTGTTAATTACAATTAAAAATCAGATTTTAATTGTCAAATTTAATTGTGCCCACTGCTATTACTGATCTTTTAAAAATAAACTTGTGGACACTAAATGATTAATAATTGATTACGTTCTTTTTTAAAAAGCAAAAACAGAATGTGATTTAAAATGCAAAATTAAAACATACAATGTTTGAACAAATTTACATTATAATCTTGTAAAATTTAATGTGTGTATACATAAAATGTGGAAATTATGATTTTAATTTCATTATTGCATAAAATCTTACTATTATAAAGCACTGAAAATATTGAAATTACTAAGATGAAAGTCGAATTCCAATAATGTGCTATTACTTTCAATATAATGTAAGTGCGCAAAATTTATTATTTAAAGTAATAGCGCATTATCGGAGTTCATACATGTGGGTCTCTTTTTATGCGGACTTATTTAACACACTTCCGGTGAAACATGAATCACGTAACTTTAAAATCGTGTTAAATAAATCCGCGTAAAAAGAGACCCATGTGTAATGTTAAAATAATAACCAAATGGTTTATCAATCAAATGAATTTTGAGCACTCAAAGTGATAGAGTTGAGTCATTGTCATCATTTTCTCTCTTTATTCCCTCGTTTTATTAGTATTTTGGTGCAATTAGTAGAGCATCTGACTTGGGGTCAGAAGATTCCAGGATCAATTCTGTCACTCATAGATCTGATACTCAAACTTCTTATGAACTACAGAGCAATAAAACCACATGCCTTTACTTATTTAGGATTTTAAACTACACAGTGTTCATAAGTCAATAATTTATTTTTAGAGAATATTTAGACAAATTTGGCATCCATAAATAATATCCTTCACTGCCTTTTTTAGACATTGTAGAGTGAACTACAGCTGCTTCTCTAAAAGTTTTTATCAGTCTTACTTTCCATTGTCACTCGTCTACTCAATATTGTTTACTGATGAAATTGCAAAGATGGAATGGTATTAGATAATAAAGAATTTTTTTGATTATTGGATTACTTAGTTGATGATTATTAAAAGGAATGCAACTTAAGGTTGGCAATGTCTGCTCCTCTAAAATTGAGAAATGTCTTTATATTTTATTGTGTATTTTATAGACATTGTAATTCAGAAAAATTTTCATTCAGTAATTTATAGTTTATTAAAACATCACATGATCACCATTTCATATGATTATGCAGGCTAGAGGATTGTATTAGAGCCTAAGATCTAGGTGCAGTGCTCTCAAATGCAAGGCTCTTCCCTGATGAAAGTCACAAGTTAGAAACTAGTTTGGGAATATTGGATGAATAGGCATTAGATAGGGACTTTATGTGCAACCTTTCCTGCATCCATTGATTACAAAGGATTTCACTTGCTGGCACTACTAAATGGAGAGTTTGCTATTGTTAATTTATAGTCTAATGTAGTGTAAAATAATAATTTTATTTTGGTAGGGGACCTTGTGGCTAAGAACTGAAGTGCGTTTACAAAATGAAGTAATAATTAACTGGAAGATAACTTTTGATATTGCTCTTTTAAATGGGGGCACAATAAATTTTCAAATTTAAATATTGTTTTAATTTTTTTAAATCATTGATGAAAATCCATGAAAAAGTGAGGGTATATATATATCAAATATATGAGGGTATATATATATCAAATATATATATATATATATATATATATATATATATATATATATATCAAATAATCAGTGCTAACAACATGTAATGATTGGAGTGATAAATTTTAAAGTGCTAGTTGTGTTATTGCAATGTCCTCTAGTGTCAAAGCAATCCATGTTTGCCATCTATGGTCTTTTGTAAAGCAGTTTACTGGCAAATGTCCAATCAGTGGAAATATCTGTGCAACTTCATTCAAATTCACAAAATAGAATGAATTTTTACTCATTTTACTACCAAATAATCAAATACTAAAAAAGCACTTAATAAATGAAGCTACAAACTTCAAAGTGACTGTTATATTAATATAATTTTATCTGCTAGAAATAATCCATATTGCCTATAAAGTCTGAGTTCAATTTTGCTAAACATCTATAATCTTATATAAATAGATTACATACAATGATGTCTATGGGGATTCACTCAGATAATCTTAGAGTTTATGCCCACAATGCAAAATTAATGACAAATATTAAAATTTGTGTAATAAATTTTTGTGTTCATTGTAATGTGTTTGTATTTCCTCATTTTATATCACTCTTGATATGTTTGTTATATTAGTATTATAATAGAAAAAGAGAGTTTATGAAATTTACATAGAGTATATCAAATTAAAATTTGAATAGGTTTGTTCATTTGCATAACAAAGTGGTTTCTTTCTTATTTATAACTTGCACTTTTGGTGAAGTTCATCATAATCAATGCTCTCTTAAATTAATTATTATTGTGTTTCATTTATCCTGTAATATTTTTATAAAGTGCAGACGGTATTGAAAATTAAATTGAGAGAGTGCAAATTTCTCAAGCACTTGTGACCATTAGTAACCAATCAGAAGAGAGTGGAATCCACTCTTTTCTTATTAAATTCCCTGTCCCAGTGCTTAAAATCTGATTGGTTACTAATAGTCACAAGCGCTTGAGAAATTTGCACTCTGTCAATTTAATTTATCCTGTAATGTAATTATTCATGCATTTTATTCAAATTAGTTCATGCCAACCAAAAAATGCATGCAAATTTGAATTACAAATACAAATGAAAGTAAAAATCAATATTATGTATTAAATGTGATTATGTTTCTTGATAGCAAGATACTTATACATTACAAATGTTTGCAAGCACAGGTTATTTAAGTATGTATCTCTTTATCTCTTGCCATCTATTAGTTAATGCAGTATGGAGGATTCAATTAAGATGACATATGTCATTGTTATTTATTAAATTACATGCACATAGTTATTTATTTTATAAATTTTTTAACAGAAGTTATATTAAAAGTGAATAAAGGCTCCGTGAATGAAGTTACCATACTTAGACTGACCAACATTGTGTGTTCAATATAGCCCATCAATTAAAGCAAACTATTTTTACTTTACTCCATTCAATATATATATATATGAAAAACAAAAACAAGTTATAAATCAAGTAACTTACTATCACTTGCATTTATGATCAATATATGGAGCTTTACCAAAACCTCCGAACAAGTGTATTTTGTTTACATAAACGTCAAAAGAATCAGAATTAACTATCTCTTTTGTTGGCTCCACCTTCAGATCATCTGATTTCAAGCTAATTTGCTATCATCAGTGAAGAATAGGGCTAGAAACTAGATATAAACACTGACTCCAAGCGTTTATGCAACAAGTTCCTATCAGTTTGCAAGCATGAATTTTTCAGACACATAATGCTTGCAAAGTGATAGGAACTTGTTGCATAAACGCTTGGAGTCAATGTTTAGATCTAGTGTCTAGCCCTATTTTTCACTGATGATAGCAAATTAGCTTGAAATCAGCTGATCTGAAGGTGGAGCCAATGAAAGAGATAGTTAATTCTGACTCTTTGACGTTTATGTAAACAAAATACGCTTGTTCAGAGGTTTTGGTAAAGCTCTATCTATTGATCATATATATATATGTGTGTGTGTAAAATACAGTACCCATTATAAAATATTATATATATATATATATGAAATAAAAATAAAAATTTTAACAATAAATACAATATTATAGTTTAAATTCTTTTGTAGCACTTTCGATTACATAAAATTCAGTTAAAGCTGATGAGGATTACCATGTAATCAAAAGTGCTACAAAAGAGTTTAAACTATAATATTGTATTTACCGTTAAAATTTATTTATTATATATATATACTGTCAAGATTAATAATCCAATGCTGATCCTTTAAATAAATGAAATACTCTTAATTCCAAGTGCAAGATAAAGAGAAAAGAATAGATTGTTTTATTTCTTTTATCTAAATTCATTTGTGTAGGCAAATCTGAAGCACTTGGAATGAAAGCAAAAACCTCTTAAATTGATCATATTATTTCTTTAAAACTATATTTCAAATTGCTTTATATTATTTTAATTGATATTTGTTAAATACAGCTTGTCAATACCAAATCAGATAATAAAATAGGTAAATGTAAACTTCTCAGCAGATAATATTATATGTAACACATCTAGATAAATACTCCAACATTAGTCTATTAAGTAAATAAAATACTTTCAATCCAAAGCAGATTTTTTTTTTTAATCTTGATGTACTATATAATATTAATTGTTGGGAAGTTTATATTTCATTATTTGATTTGTTATTGACAAACTGTAAATTGGAAAATTTCATGAAAAATAATATAAAACAATTTGAAATATGGCTTTAAAAAATAATATGATCAATTTAAAATCTTCATGTTTTTTTTCCAAAGTGATTCAGATTTGCCTGTATAAATAAATTTAGGTAAAAGAGATAAAATGGTCCATTTTGTCTTGTGCTTTGGATTGAGAGTATTTCATTTACTTAATAGACTAGTGTCGGAGTATCTACTAACAGCAGGAATTTTCAATGGAGTGACGATTCATGTTATTCATGAGCATGGGATATTATCATGAGATTTATATGTGAATATATAAGATTCTCATAGGCTTATAGATTTAAATGCAAAACATTTAACAGAATTCTCTATGTATTTTTTATATGTAAATTTAATTTATGGTGCAAGTTGCATGGGTATAGAGAGTAGAAATTACTCACATATCAGTGATATATGTTTGAAATACATTAAGGAAAAATAAACTCTTAATGCTCAAGTTTAATCACAGATCTTACCATTCTTTATGCTTACACAAGTGGTTTATACAGAGGCAAAAAAGTTCCACATAGGAGTGCTACTAAGTGCAAGCCTTTATAATCAATGGATGCAATAAGGTTGTGCATAAAATTCTTATCTAGTGCCTACTCATTCAATATTCCTGGTCTAGTTTCTAGCTTGTGGTTTTCACACTCACTAATAAAATGGATATTGGATAAGTAGGCACTAGATAGAGAATTTATGCACAAATCTTCTTGCATCCATTGATTACTCTGGCTCACACAGAGTGAGGCTACTGTATGGAGAGTTTTGCCTCTGTGTTTAATCTCAGATCAGACAAAAATGCACACATTTGATGTGGATAATATCAAAGCTGTCCACACTAAAAATTTGACACTTGTACATTAAATTATAATAATTAGCTTAGACAGTTAACAAACAGCAAGCATGTATTGGTTCAACACTTCTCGAAAGTGTTCATATGCCACTGTCAATTGATTTCATACGTTTTTAAAGAATATGAGATCAAAGCAAAATAGTCAGAAATTGTTTAGAAATTCTTGAGATATGTATTGTATTTTTTATTATACTAGCTATTTTTAAGTACTATTGGAAAGAATATTAACAAATTAGCAAACATATCCCTTTAAAACATAGACGCATCTTTAATATACCATTTACTATTTTTTTTATCTAATAATTCAATTACAATACTATTATTAAAGTTTCACATGTATCTTGTTAAAAACTTTTTTTTTTTTAAATGATACGATGTTTTAAAGCTTAAAGGAGACTGTGTGAACCTTTTAACTATGTAAACATTATTCACAACTGTTCCCTGCGAAGTTCATCTTTTCTTCTTCTTAAATTCTATACTTAAATTTTAAAAAATGCCATTAATCATTTTTAAAGATGTCATATTTTTGCTAAATTTTCTTTGTGTTCCTATTATTTTTAAATTTTATGAAATAATGTTGAAAATGATCAAGTAATAAGATCAAAATGTGTTGTTTTTCCTTTTATATACACACATATATCTCTAACCTTCAAAAACCCTTCAACGAATCTAAGTTAGAACTTACAAATAAATTTAATATATTAAGACTTGGAGGACTTTTCACTCATACCAGTTGCGCCATCTAACATAAGCTTGAGTATTCAATAGATACTAGATGGTGGTTTTAATAAATCCCTACTCAATGCCCCTATCCATTATTTCCAAAGAAGTTTTTAGATTATGGCTTTCTTCAGTGATGAGCTTTGTATTTTTTCTCCAGCAGCCATATTTTACTTCTTTGTTTTAACATCAAGTTATTAGTCCAAATTGAAAAAATACATTAACATTTTCAAACTAAACAATCTTAACCATATATTTGCTTGAAGGTTAGTGATTATGGTATATTAGATGGGATATTATGTTGGATCAGTTCCATCATCTACCATTAAATGTTAAATGTATAGAAAATTGTAAACTTTATTTATACTTTTCAAATACAAACAACTTGTTAGTAATAACACACAAATAGACAACACAGGTTAGTAATTACACAATGTTTTGAATAATATTATTCTCCACTCTTCTTCAGGTATTGCTGTCCTGAGCAATGATAATGTTAGCATAGAGTTGAACTTACACCTTTAGATTCTTAAATATTAAATATTAAGACAATGGTCTAACCAACTGAGCTATTCTCTCAAAGGACACAGATAGTAGAACTTTCATACATTTTTATATATGAGGATTGGTTCAAATCCTCCTGAGCCCTTTAGTTTTTTTAATACTTTTATCTAAGAGCAAAGTTAATTAGAGTCTTCCATATATGGTGTATTGCCACACTGGGTTGACTTATAGGATTATTTTCCATTGTCATATGAGCAGTTTTCTTGAATTTTTTTGTTTGCACCTTTTTTTCTCTATCTAATATTTTTATATTTTTCCAATTAAAAATATGGTCATTAGAACATATATGGTCTGCTACTGTAGACACATATATTGTTTTCTTTTAACCATTAGTTTGTGTTCATTCAATCTCTGTTCAACAGGATGACAGGTCTAATTAACTTATCTCTTAAAAATATATATATTAAAAAAATTGAAGGACTTGGGAAGATTTGAACCAACCCATATATACAAATTTATGAAATTTCTACTATCAGTTGTCTTTGACAGAATAGCTCAATTGGCTAGAAAATTTGCCTTAAATTCAATATTTGAGAATCTAAAGGTGCAAGTCCTACTCCTATGCAAATACTGTCACTCGTCAGGCCAGCAACACCTGAAAAAGAATGGACATGTAATTATTAACCTGTGTTGTCTATTTGTGTGTTATTACTAACAAGTTGTGTGTATTTGGAAAGTTTAAATAAGTATAAAATTTTCTTTACATTCAATATTCACTCATAGAATGCCCACACCACAATATGACATTTACGTTTAGCAAAAGGGTTGGACATATAAAGGCTGCATGTTTTTTTTATTAAGGAAAACAAAATGCAGGTGACTGATCACCCACTACATGATGAAAGTACACTTGTTTAAAAGAAATCTTGAGATTATACTACAGTCAATAACCCTAGTCTTCTCCATTGATTCATAAGAGTCTTTGAATTGGAAGTCCTTTAATTCACAGATCCTTAAAACTTCATCTATGTTGCCATATCTTTGTATAATCTGCATCTATGGAATTCATACTTTAATCCGTTTCTGAATTTCGCTTTCCTGTTCTGAATTTTCTTCAAAATTTCCTCTTGTGAGCTTATTTCTTCATCATCTGTAATTTCTTCTGTTTCATCAGTACACACAGGACTAGTACTAATTTGTTGATGCATTTCCTTTGGATAGCTATCTACTTCCTTGCTTCTGGACCTGTCACTATGAGCCTCATCAATCAATTGCTGTTCTATGTTATTGATTTTTTTCCTCTGGATTATCTGCCTCTTCTGAAATTATTTGCCCTACTTCACTCTTGCTACATACATGCTTCTTCCAAAAAAGACCTGCCCCTTTAGATTCAACAATACATTTGAAGATCATGGATGAGCTAAAATATCATGTTCCATTACCTCTGGGTCATTGACTATCTGACCTTCTGATTCATCTCATCCTCTGACTCCTGTTGAGTGAACTTCTTCTGTCTTCTTTTCCTTTTTCTCTTTCTCCTTGAGAGACCCTCAGTTTTCTTTTCTAGCTCCCCACACAGCTCGATGTTTGAGCCCACAACACTATGCTCATTGGTTTGCAAGCCAGAGCCATTCTTGTTTTTCCTCTTGAAACTTGCACCTTGTGTCATTTTACCCATTTGAGTTGAACCATTCTCACTTAGTTCTGTATCACTGAATATGTTAGCTTCTTTCAATTGACCAATTTCTTCTAATGTGCCTTCAGATTGTATTGATTCGGAGTTGGTCAGTTCTGCCTGAGATGGTTTCTTTATCTCTTTGGCTGTATCTCTAGCTTGACCTACATTTGTCCCATCTTCAAATCTACTGTGCAAGGTTTCTTGATTTTCCTTATAATGTAGCTTATTTGTTTTCACTTTATCTTTTAAATGAGATTCTTGTAATTCCAGTTCTAATTGTTGATTTATAAGTGAAGGATTGCTCGATGTTATTGTACATTTGTGGAATCCACTATAGCTTTCCCCACATTCTGTGCATACTCTTTTTGGACAGGCCCTAATTAAATGGCCAGTGTCTCCACATCCATAAAACTGTGGTTGAATTCCTCAAATTACTATGTACATCAGGCTTTTATTCTGTTCAAGAATAGATGGTATATCCAGTGGACTGATACCTTCAGTCAGCCTCATTGTAAATATTGCATTATTGGATGGCAGCTGAATCCCTGCTCTTTTTTCCATTAGGAAAGTGAACTGTTCAATAGAGCCAAACTGTACTAATAGTCCCTGCAATTCATCTTTTCCAAATGCCACATGACAATTTCACACCATACCTTTTATCAATCTTGGTCTTTCCAGGTCAATTTTCACTAAATATTTTCCATCTAGAAACATTTGAGATCTTTTGAATTTTTTTTTGGCTAAAGGGTTATCAAATTCTAGTGTGACATATTTTTTGTTAGCATGATAGTAGACCCTTCTTATTGAATCAATGATATTTAAGTCCTTGATTAAGACAAATAGCTCATTTATTGGAAATATGATAAGTTCACATTTTTTATTCATTGTGCTCAATGTTAAAGTATACTGATTCTGGAAGCTAAGAAAGGAATTAAATAATTTCTGAGGAATTCTATTATTAAATTCATCATTGATTGATTGAAAGTCTTCTGGAATTAAATTATTTCTATCCTGATTAGAGTTGTTCGTACTTGACTCAGCATTATGATATATTAAGCCATTCTCAAATTTATTCTCATGGGAGATGCCAGCATGACTAGTTTTCCCATACTTTGCATTATTCAGATTGTTTTCATGACCTCTGACCACTCGCTCTAGCTTTGTCTCAAGGCCCATAACCCCCTGCTCCATTTGAAAGCCATTGGCATATGGGGTTTTGAAATGTTGCTATTTGGAAGTCTTAGTATCCTTCTTTAACTTTTCTGCAAATGTTGGAAATGTTAGTTCTGCATTATTGCTCTCACCAGGAGGTTCAACTGGATACTGCTGGGCTTCTGTAACTTTTTCCCTATTTTTTCTAAGCTTTGACTTTTAATTGTCATGGTTTTGTCTAGATAATTACTTTGTGTACTTTTCCTGAGATTTTTAGTTTGTCTTTCGGTATTTATTTTTGTATTGATCAATGTAGAGTTTTTTTTGGTGATATTTATCTTGTTTCATTCCAGTTCTGCTTCTATATGTGATGTGATGTGATGTACTGTAGCTACTCCTTAAATGAAGTCAAGAATTTCTCAGCAATTATACCTAGAAAAACTTGTTAGCTACTTAATTTTACATTCCCCAGTCTAATTTTTCCCATATTCTGCTCCATCCCATTTCCACAACATAATCTTTGTCAACTCTACAGCCTTTATATCTAAATCCTCCTTATCTTTTTCCAAACCCAGCATAAAAACCAATAATCTATTTTCTGTATAATCACTTTCTTCATATTTATTTTCCCATAACTTCATTATATGTGCCCTTTCTGTTTTCAAGCATTTACATTCAATTAAAAAATGCCTAATATTTTCTATTCCTTCTTTACATAATTTACAAAATAAATCACCCATTTTTTTCCATTTACATGTATATTCTCTTGTAGCTAAAGATCCCGTTCAAGCCTTAAATAATAAACTACTTTCCTTACTATTATCATATATTAACTCACACCTAATATTCTGTTTATTTCTATATATATTTAAACTCTTTTTACTCTCCATACTATTTCTCCATCTCTCTAACTCCCTATTCTTTATTAATAAATCTATTATTTTATCCCATTCCTTACTACTACAACACTCAACAATTCTCTTAATACAATCATCCCATCTTTTGTACAAATATACTGATATAAATTCTTTATCCAAATCTTTTGCATACCGCATTATCTTTCTCACCCATCTTGTTACCTGCCCTTTACTCATAACCCAATTAAATACTATTTTAGCTATTTTTTTATTATCCATAAACTGCAATCTACTAAACATTTTCATTTTACTTTTTGCATTTCTCATATGAAAACTTGACCATCCCATTTCTCCTTGAATTGCCTCTCTTGCTGTCCATACATCTGCATCCAATGTATGTCTTCCTACTTCCTGAACTTTTTCTAAGTAATTAAATACCTCTTTACTAACATATAATGCATCATTACCATATGCTAACCCTGCTACTACAACTCCTCTCCATATAATTCTAACTACATCATATTTATTATATGAAAACACTGTTAATTTCTTTATCAATCCCTTTCTTTTCTTTGCTTCATTTATCAATTTTTTCTTCCATTCATCCAAATAATTTTTCTGATTACTTAAAATAATTCCCAAATAACTATATCTATTCACCACACAACTTAATATCTTCCAATAAAAATTCTACATCTTCTCTTTCCCCAGTATTAACCATCATTTTATTTGATTTTTCTTCACTAAATTTAATCCCCATCTCTTTACCAACCCTTGCACATGTCCTGAACATAACTTCCATGTCTTCTCTTCTTTCTGCACACAAAAATATATCATCTGCAAAAAAAAGACCTGACAAAATATATACTCCCTTACTACCTATTAACAGTATCTCTATCCCTCTTCCTAATCTTTCTATTGCTTTTTCCATTTCACTCAAATACAACACAAACAAAATAAGTGACATAGGGCATCCTTGCCTTAGCCCCACCCCATTTTTAACTTTAACTGATTCTATATTCTTTAATTGGTATATATATATAATAATTATTTTCATATAATTTCGTAATAATATCTATTAAAGCTTCATCCATTCCCAAATTTTCTAAACTTATCCATAATCTATTTCTATCTACTCTATCATATGCCTTCTCTATATCTATAAAACTCATATATAACTGTTTACCTAAATTCCTACTCATATCCATAAGTTGTGTAACTACAAATAAACTATCTCCTATATGCCTATCTAATCTAAAACCTCCTTGCATTTCCCTCACTATATTCCCTTCCATCCATTTTACAATTCTTCTATCCACCGTATACGAAAAAACTTTATATAAAACTGATGTTACTACTATTGGTCTATAATTATTGAACTTTCTATAATCCTTACCCTTTCCTTTAAATAATAATCTTACTCTTGTATTACTCTAACTACTTGGGAAAACTCTATTCTGTGCCATTTTATTAAAACAAGATAATAACTTTACTTTTGCCCTATAACCTAAATTCATTACCATCTCTGCTGCCCATCCATCTAAACCTCTTGCCTTTCCACTTTTCAATTTCTTCTCTACCTTATTCAGTTCATTTTATGAAAACCTAATATTCCCATTACTATATGCTTTCATGTTTTCTATCACTCTATCATTCACATCTAACATTTTTTTTATATTCATTACATATCTATTTAAGATTATCTCTAAATCTTCTCTAGAGCTACACTCTATTCCCTCATCATCTAGTAATACTATCTCCCTCCCCCCCTACATTCCTCCTTTTAATGTAATTCCAAATTTTATTACTCCCATCTCTTCCACTTTTATTAATAACCTCCAACAATTTACTATTCAATTTCATTCTCTCTCTATAATTATCTATTTTAGCTAACTTCTTCTTTTCTAAGTACTTTTGCCATTTATTATTAATATCTTTTTCACTTTGTTTATTCTTAATAGCACACTTATATTCTCTACATGCTTCTTTTCTCTCTTTTACACTTTTACTAATTTTCATTTTTTATTACCCTTATTCTTCTGAATATTCTCACCTAAAACCCTATTTGCCACTTTTTCTACTTCTTTACACCAGTCCTTATACTCATGCCCAACCCTCTCTTCCATAATTTCTTCAACTTGTATTTTATACTCTACCAACTTATTCTTATCATTCACTCTCCATCCACATCTTTCACTATTATTTCTACTTTTATTTCTATTCTCCATAACATTACTAACCATTTCAATTACAATGAAGTTATGATCACTAGTGCATACTTTTTCTTCATTACCAAACACCTTAATTTTTCTTATTTTATTTATTCCCTCTTTCTCTACCAATACATAATCTATTGTATGAAATATATTATTTCTAGACCATGTGTATTGTCCCTCATAAATATTTAATAAATTTCCAATACTCAAATTCTCTTTCTGACAAAATTCCTTCAAAAGCTGTCCATTTTTATTATCTACATCATCAATTTCTTCAATATGTCCATTCATATCCCCTATAACCATTATTCTTTTCCCTTTTTCTTTAAAACTTTGTATATCTTTAACTAGACATTCATATATATTACTATTCCATTCCATTATAATTTGACTATCTCCAGTGGCTATATAAACTATAGCCACCATCCATTCTTGACTACCCAGCCTTATTTCAAACCACAAATGTTCTTGACATTTAACAATATTTAAATAATTTTTTTCTATAACACCTATACCACCACCCCTTTTTTCTTTTTCTTTTCTATTTATACTCTGCCATACCAACTGTTTCAAAATAGGTTCTTCTTCTTCTCTTAGATGTGTTTCCACTACTGCTAATACCTCAAGCTCTTCATTTTCAATGTTTTATTTATTTCCATCCACTTTTTTGGTCTCTTACCACCTTGCATATTCAAAAACCCAATTTTAACAGTTTCTTCTTTCCTAACTACTCTTTTATAAATTCTTTTAATTCTTTCTTCTCCATTACATTTATAAATTACTTTCTTACTATTAATTTTACAAACCCATTCCTTCTCCATATCTATATTTAAATCAAATTCATTTTGTTTATTTCTTATATTCCATCCATTCTTTTTCTTTTTAATAATATTACAATTTAAAAACCCACCCCCCTTTATAAGTTTCCTGAAAAAAAATTCTTTATAAATCAAACTTCCTAAAACTTCACTTCTTTGTTTTCCTAAATGCAACCCATCTTTAATATATAACTCCCTCTGTCCAATAAAACAATCCCACACATCCACAAACAGAATATTATTTCTCTCACACAATTTTTTCAATCTCTCATTTATAGAACATGCCCTATCTAACAAATATCTCTTATCAAATCTTGGTAATAATCCAACTACTCCTACTCTTCTTTTAATCATAGTCAAGTTCCTCATCAAATCTACATACTCATCCATTATTCTCTCTGATAATTCTGATAAATTATTAGCCCCCACCATAAAATACACATCTTTACTACCTTGCTTTTCTACTTTATCTACTACATCCCTAATTCTAGCTCCAGGCAAACATACTCTTACATACCTACTTCTATTTTCCCTTGCAATTATATCCCCACATTCTTTAATTAGTGAATCTCCTATCAATACTGTTTCACAATCTACTTTTTCTACTCCATCCATAACATTTTCTAATACCTCCTGATCCTCCTTATTTATTTCTTCCTTATCATTCCTATTCAATAATTCCTTTATCTTCTCACATTTTATCTCTAATGATTTTAATTTTACTTCTACATCATTCAGTTCTTCCTCTATCTTATTTATTCTTTGACTAATCATCTCTATTACACTATTACTTTCTCCACCCACTGTCCTTTGACTATCTACACTTTGAAAACACTTTCTCACCTCTTTTATCATATTTACAAACTGACTACACAACCATAAACCTACTACATCCTTCCTAGTCTTATTTAAACATTTCAAGTGATAAACCTCATTACATATAGTACATTCTACCACAGCACGCCTAATTTCTTTCTTCCTATTATATAAACATTAAATACAAATGCAATCCATATTATTTATTTTACGTATTTTCGAACGTTATATTTTATCTTAAAAGTAAATAATTTTTAATAATAAATTCACTAAAAACTAATCAACAAAATAACTTTTTTGCAAAATAAATAAATAAAATTCTATATATAAAATAACAATATATAAATAATAAAACTTTAAAAAATAACTTTTAAGAAATTCCTATACAGTATATATAAATAACAAACTGAAAAAAAACTTTAAAAACAAATAAAAACAATAAAATAACACAATTTTCAATCTTTCAAATACTTTTAAAGACTAATTAAACTTTCATACACAATAATAATTAATAATGATTTTGGGGCATAGCGCCCTCTCTTGTGCCAAAATTCCCGTGATTTTTAATTATCGTTTTAGATTTTAATTGTTTTGTGACGGACCCCCCACAACTTTATTTTCGGATAGATTTCCATGAAACTTGGCAGTATCATTAATATTTAGCTTATGTTTCATTGTATCAACTTTAATTTGCTGTATCTCAATGTTTTCATTGATCTTTAACCCAATATCTACCGTATTTTCGGTACCGTTTGAATTTTCCTTTAAAATAGTTTTTGTATTTCCCTAAAATTTCATTTTTTTCTGAACTTCCTTTAGTTCTTTCACCTCTAAATATCTTTCAACTATTTTTAATTGATTTAGGTTGTTTAAATACTTCCGGAATTATTTGATCACTTCTCAATATGTCATTAAGTTTAATACTACTGAATGCTTGCTTATTCTGACTTTGACAGACAGCATCCATCTTGGGAAGGTTATAAAACCTTCTCCGTAGCACTTAATCAATTTTGGACACTTAATAAACAAATTAAAAACTAGAAAACGTTCTGCTACAAGATTGTAACTTAATCTTGGGTCCTAGAATAATTGAAATGAAATCTTTTAAAATTTTTCTTACAATACTTTGAACTTCTTCTTGAGCTGATGTGAGAGTCTTCAAGGCTGCCTGTTTAAAATTAAAAAGACAGCCGTTCCAAAAATTAGCAAAAGCAATTATAAAAAAAAATGTTTGTATAAATCATATTAAAGATGATCAGTCTGGATTTATACATAAAATTATAATTAATAATTTATACCAGTTAGAATAAAACTGGAAACAGGGTCTGCAATGTCCATTGTTTCAAAAAGGTTCTGGGCCATCATTAATAAATAATAAATGTAAGCTGCATCCTAGCAGTAAGTGAATCTCAGACTATCAGGGCAATAAAATTAAATTATTGGGACAAACAACAGTTAAAATTACTATGACTAACAAGACTATACACCTACCACTGGTGGTGGCATCAGATGATATTATCAACATTATTATGCAGTGACTGGTTCAGTCTCTTAGACTTTAATAACAAAAGTAAATAAGGCTACAACATTAAGCAAAATGAATCAAAACATGCCAGTAAAAAACAGATTACTTCAGTGGTCTAAATCTGAAGGTTCCTGGTGTAGACTCCATGTGGACCATGCTAGCCCATACAATGGCAATCTGTTAACCAATAGACCTCTGCAAACTAATCAATCAGCACTGAAATCTGATTCCAAATATGTACAAAAAGAAAATAGCAAGATAAAAGTACAAATAAGCACTCAGATGCTACATAAAATGTACTACAGATCCTGAAAATGGATACTAACTGTGATTATACAACTGTAGTAGTTCGAACAGAAGATGGGTATCAACATCATCACCACCTAAACCAACTGAGACTGATTAACACAGAAACAAGTATATGAAGCAAAAATTATGATTGCCAAACAGAAGATAGTAACAATCCAGGTGAACACCCAGGGACAAGACCATCAAACAAGCATGATGAATAAGGCAAGAATAGCAATAAACCTGAGAAACTACTAAAGCAGACATATCCAATTCATCTTAATGATTACATTCTCCAGAGCTAAATTTAGCCAGGGGAGGAATATCATATCTAGCCTTGCCGTCAGAAGTAGACTCATCCTGATTCCTTTCTTATCTAATTGGATTGAGCACTGATTGCCACTAATCAATGTGTAAACATGTGGATAACCAATGTATAAACATAGCTAAAGAATAAAATATAAGTATGGTCAATGTGTAAACATGTGCATAAAATCTTATCATTGGTTAGTATGAGCCAATAGGCAGTGATGATTTTTAAATCTGATTGCTGCCAGTAAGGTAGGGGATCTGACAATAAATAGTCAGCCTTTTTGGAGGTAAGGGATATATCTATATAGACACAGAGATAACATCAGTCTAATCTGAACAGCTGAACATGCTCTCAATTAAACCACTCCCAACTGTGAAGATGTTTCTACTGTAGTCATTACTATGCAGTGAGGCAAGTCCACTATAGAACTGTAAGCTGATACAACTACAGCCAACTTGAGTCCAGCTGGCCAGTACAGCTGAAAGAGTCTTGACTAGAACTCATGAGTCAAGCTAATATATACAGCTGGAAATGAGATTAGTCATTCAGCATGACCAGTTCATATTTTTTTGATATTATTGTTGGTTTGGGTCTGAAACCTGCAATTCAGCCAAACACAACAATTAGCATAGCAAATCTTCAAACATTCATGACAAGCTTCAATATTCTGCACTCTCCAATTCTTCAGCTATCCATAGCACTAAAAATCTGAAGATGGAATGCTCAAAGCCCTTGTAGATGCAATATTATTGTTATATCCATGTTGACCTTAAATCAGTATGACCTCTCATGCATAGAACATTAGGGATGGACAGAGTACAGGCTGAATATATAATATTTAAATATATGTATATTTTTTTACTTAATTAAATTATAAAGAACTTGGAACTCCCAACAGCTATCTAAGCCATCTTATACAACTATTGCACACGACCACACACATGTGAAAAAGATCAATGATCTCCAAGGTACATATTTTGTACTTGAGCCAGAATGTATCAGTTGGTCCAGATCACCATCTTTGACATATATATATACAATCAGTGCTCAGTTTATATTGGCATAGAGAATCTTCAAACTTTAATAGACAAGTTTCAGTCTTCTACACTGATTGTATATATGTGTGGTAGATTGTGATCTGAACCAAGTGATGAGTGTTGATTCAGTATGAAATACATATATTGGATATCATTAATCTTTTTCACACATACATGGTCATGTGTATCAGTTATATAAAGTAGATTGGATGACTGTAGGGAGCTTGAAGGTCTGAGTTTAAATACCTTATAATTACATTAAGTTTAGTGTAGAAAATATAAATGTATTTAAATATTACATATTCAGCTTGTATTCTGACCATCCCACTACTGTATAATTAAATGCACATATAATGTCCTATATGTGAGGGGTCAGATTGGCTTAAGGTCAACATGGGTATGACAACAATATTGCATCAACAAGGGCTTAGAGCATTCCTCTCTCGGATTTTCAATGATAGGATGGCTGAAAAGTTGGAGAGTGCAGAAGATTGAAGCTTGTCCATTAAAGTTTGAAGATTTGCTATGTTAATATAAACTGAGCACTGATTGAATATATATGTGGGAGATGCATGGGAGATGATGATTTGGACCAACTGATAAGTGCTAGTTCAGCATGAAATGCATATGTTGGAAATCATTGATATTTTTTACATGTATGTGATCATGTGTATCAGTTTTATAAGATGAACTGGGTAGCTGTAGGGAGCTTGAAAATCTGAATTCAAGTTTCTTATAATTACATTAGTATAGAAATATATATATATAAACTTATAAATAAATTAAACTTCTTTAACAAGCGTGTTAGCGCAGAATTATTAGAATTATTAGCGTAATATCAAGTGATATAAATATAATAAACAAAATACACTAGAATAACTCTACAAAATTAAAAATGGCTATATAAAATTAAAAAATAATTTCTTTGCTATAGCTGTAATCTGGCTATACAAAGAAATTATTTTTTAATTTTATATAGACATTTTTATTTTGTAGAGTTATTCTAGTGTATTTTGTTTATTATATATATATAACTGATTGCTTGTTCAGCATGAAATACAAAATATTGGAGATAATTTAGCTTTTTCACATGTGTGATCATGTCCATCAGTTGTATAAGATGAAGGGGATAGTTGTAAAGATCTTGTCTTGCATTGGTGGTTGAGAGGTCAGCATGACTGCCTTACAAGCAGTTGCCCGGGTTGCAGGTTCGCGTCCTTGCCGATGCTATGGCACCTGAGAAAAAAAGAGCTTGAAAGTCTGAATTCAAATCCCTTCTAATTACATCAAGTTCAGTTTAGATAATATGCTTGTTTTTAAATAATATATATGTATACTATAACATTACAATCTCACTGTAAATTGATTATTTTAAATTTTAAAACTATAAAAATTTCATTGGCTTTGATTATTTTAATTTTTAGGGTTAAGCAAATGTTTTTATTGGTTGTTAAAAATAAAATATAATCATTGGCATATTTAAATAGTCTTTCATATTAACAATTATAAGAAATATAATGTTATAAAGCATTGTGAATAGCTTTACAAAGCTAATTTTTTTAATAAACTCTAAGATTGTATAAGAAAAATGTGTATGCTTTAGTTGCTATTCTTATTAAGAAATAAAATTATTGATTGTATAAATCAAAGACAACTAATAATTCAAAAATAGAAATATAAAATAGGATTGTAAATGCAACATTATATTTTAATTATGTGTAAAATAAACAATCATTACATTTCATATGTTGTCTGCTTGTGTATGCATGGATGCTTATGTATTTAAGTGTAATAAAAAAATCATTGATTTAGATATTATTTAGCAATGATTGATTTACTTGCTAAATCATAATTATTTAATAAATTAATTATTAAGAGTTAATTTAAAATGTGTAAAATAAATATATGAGAAAATTTAGGGTTTATGATTTAGTTATGTTGAATAAAAATATATCACCTTGATTTAAAATTTTTAACTCTAGTGTTGTGAGCAGCAGAAACCATAGCAACCTTTTCCAATATTTTGCTAACAATGGAAGAAGCTCTCAATGCATAATGAAGACTATTATGTCACCCAGTCATCACGTGATCATTGGTATAAAAAGTGTGTAAAAATTTTTAGTGCTTGTAGTACCTCAACCAATCCAGAATTTTAAATTGCCATTTTCTTTTCATCTACCCGATGGCATGCTAAGGGTACAGCTAGGCTGATGCCTTGGCTAAGCATCTGACTTTTTCTCATCATTCTGGAAGAGAGATGGACCACAACAAAATAATCAGAAATCATCATCAATTTAATTTATAAATTCTTTATTTCAAAAAATTTTATTTATTCTAGTCAACTGATAACAGAAAACAAATAAATTGCTTGTGAAATTGTCATTTCAATGTTTAACAAATAACTGGATTTTTTTCAATTGAATGAGAATGATAATTAGCTGATATATGTACACTGTAGCTTGCTCTAGGTGGTACTGTTGAGTAGAAAAAGTTGCTTTTGTTTAACAGCTTGTGTAAGCATAATATGAATGTGCAATATTTTAATGTTATAATACCAATTCTAGATAGAAGGATATTGGTGAGTAGAATTGTTAAAAAACCAAAGACACTAAACAATAGGTACTGAATGACTATACAACCAAATTAGCTTGATTTAAAAACATTATTGTGTTTTTAATTTTGGCTCATAGCTTATAGTTAATGAAAATTCTAAAAGTTGATTGTTGGAGGAGTACATTACATCCAAAGATCTAGATGCATTGCTTTTACATTCAAGACTCCTCACTGATGAAATCCATAAACTAGAAACTAGTCTGAAAATATTAAGATGAGTAGGCACTAGACAGGACTTAATATACACAACCGCTAGCATCTCTTATCTTACACTAAGTGACTTATGTAGAAAAAGTTGTTGCTGTTTTAATCAATATTTTAAGTTTCATCTTTTCTCTTTCTTAGAAAAATAATTTTATTTCCTTATACAAAGATATAGTTTTTTTTCTTTTGAGAGTTTTATTCTTTTCTAAAGCTTTTCTTGTCAAATCAGATATTTTTTATATCATTATTCCTTTTTTTGATGCCATTTGCAAGCTTTCACAGATTCAAGTTTTTTTGCAGGGTCATTTTTATATTATTTTTGCCTCTGCTGAACATTTACTGAAGTGCTGTTTTTTTTTTTGTGCCAACTGTCTTCATATCATTTTTAGGAGAACATCAACAATCTTCTTACTGGTCTCATTATTGATATTAGTATTTCATATTTAGTTTTGCATTAACATGTATCTTATATCTCACTAATTGATAATTTTCTGCATTAAATCTACTTTAGAATATTATAATTTTCAAATATATATTTTCTGCTAATCAAAATATAATCCAATTTTGGATGCTTTCATGTCCATTTAATTTTTTTTATCAAAAAATCCATAATATACAGGTTTTTTTATATATTCTGTAAGTCAATGCTCTCTCTAATTTCTGCCTTTATACCATCTTTATAACCACATTCGCCCATGACAATTTTATTTTTCAATTGCTTTCTAACATTAAAATATCCCAAATCAATCTTAAAATATTGTTGGGTGCATTCAAAAAGTTCTGAATATTTATAAAAAAAATTATTTATTTCTTCATTAAAATGAGAATTTTATGGTATATATACCTGAATTACCTAAACATGATATTTTCCATTAAATTGAATAATTAATGCCATTCTTTCTGTTATATCCTCCATATCCACATAATAATTGTTCCATTTTTTATTTATGATCTATTCTATTCCATTAATCTTCCAATATTAGTGTTTTTGTAAATCAATTGGGTTTTTCATTTTCTTTCTTTAAAAAAATAATAATAATAATAATTAAATGTTTTTATTTCTAGAAGGTTCAGAACTGGAAACAATCTGAAAATCTTGCCTTCCACAATTTAACATAAAACCACGGAATCTAACATAAAACCATTGCACTATGGACATCTACTTTTGCTTCTACTATCAATAAATTCAACAATGTCCCATTTAATAATAAGTGGTATCCAAAGATTTGCATTCAAGAAATTTTTACCATTCTCTGTCTTCAATCACCAATTGATAATTGGATTGATAACTTTACAGCCTTCTGCAAATAAAAGCCATAATTTACATTTATCAGTTTTGACTGAAAATATCTAATAAACAAATAAAAAATAACTTTCTCTGATGTTTCCAAAAACTATTAGACAACTGAGAGGAAAAACCATGGTTGTCTTAAACTCAAGAGGGAAAAGAAGCCCGTAACTATCACTACATTGGCATATGCATCAGCAGAGCTATCTGTATTCGTTTGTCAGATGAATAATCTATTAGTAAATCGGAACAAGAATTGTAATTTTTTTCTTTCAAATATAATGAGCTATGTAAAGCTTTTTTTTCAATAAGCGTATATTATATACACATATTATTTAGAGAAATATATATATATTGCATAGTATTTATCCTTGTCCGCCAAATTTCTAGACAAAAAGTAAATGTTTATGCATAATTGAATTTTTCCTTCGCTTCGTTAATTTAATTTGTTGCAAATTTGCTCAGTAATTAATTAATATAATTACGTGTACACATTTTACGAAAGCTGTTTTTAACTATAGAAATAAATTAAAGTTAATTTCAATTAATTACTACAGTGTAATATTTTATGAAGATACTATTATTTCTCTTTTCCAGTAAACAAATTAAAGTCGTAAAATTTTGATCAATAAACTGACTCTATTTACGAGGATACTTTTGTCTGCTTTCTGTCTCTCTTCAAAAGAAAAGAATTATTGGAATGAAAATGTAAACTTCGATAATAAAAATTCCAAACAAGTTCAATAGATGTTTGCGAAAAATCTATTTGTTTTATAACTGTGAGACTATTAAGGGAATTAGAATTTCTAATCCAAATATCCAGCTTATATAATTAAATTCTAGATGTATTTAAAAAAAAAAAAAATTTAGTATGGTACTTTATAAACGTATACGTTAATAGTCACATGACGTATGTCTATGTATTCAAAATATTAAGAGTCGAATGGCTTTATTGCTCAGAGTTTATGAAAAACTTTTGACAACAGAAAGTGAAATCGATCCAGACCCTCACACTTCCGATTCCAAAACTCTTTCCCTAAATTAACCATGCAAGATATATGCCACAATTATGACTCATACTTATATATCTACATTGATTTGTTCCAAGTCCTTTTCGCTAGCTTTCTCTAGCCTATATTAATTTTTCATCAATAAAAGTGTGAAGTATCATATGTTTTGGTATTCTTTTCCAGGATATTTTTGTTTTGACTATAAATTATATCAAGTTGAACATCGGATCTAATGGAGTAAAAACTTTGTCATTGATGTCTATAAAAACATGCATTGCAAAAATGACATAAATTTTAAAAAAAAGGGATAGGGTTTTGTTTAACACATTTCGGACATCAAAATTGATATACATATTACATTAAATTAAAAGTTGGTTTTTATATTTTTATAAAAGGTTAGTCTTGATGAGCATAAGTCTATCTATCTATCTATCTATCTATCTATCTATCTATCTATCTATCTATCTATCTATCTATCTATCTATCTATCTATCTATCTATCTATCTATCTATCTATCTATCTATCTATCTATCTATCTATCTATCTATCTATCTATCTATCTATCTATCTATCTATCTATCTATCTATCTATCTATCTATCTATCTATCTATCTATCTATCTATCTATCTATCTATCTATCTATCTATCTATCTATCTATCTATCTATCTATCTATCTATCTATCTATCTATCTATCTATCTATCTATCTATCTATCTATCTATCTATCTATCTATCTATCTATCTATCTATCTATCTATCTATCTATCTATCTATCTATCTATCTATCTATCTATCTATCTATCTATCTATCTATCTATCTATCTATCTATCTATCTATCTATCTATCTATCTATCTATCTATCTATCTATCTATCTATCTATCTATCTATCTATCTATCTATCTATCTATCTATCTATCTATCTATCTATCTATCTATCTATCTATCTATCTATCTATCTATCTATCTATCTATCTATCTATCTATCTATCTATCTATCTATCTATCTATCTATCTATCTATCTATCTATCTATCTATCTATCTATCTATCTATCTATCTATCTATCTATCTATCTATCTATCTATCTATCTATCTATCTATCTATCTATCTATCTATCTATCTATCTATCTATCTATCTATCTATCTATCTATCTATCTATCTATCTATCTATCTATCTATCTATCTATCTATCTATCTATCTATCTATCTATCTATCTATCTATCTATCTATCTATCTATCTATCTATCTATCTATCTATCTATCTATCTATCTATCTATCCTATCTATCTATCTATCTATCTATCTATCTATCTATCTATCTATCTATCTATCTATCTATCTATCTATCTATCTATCTATCTATCTATCTATCTATCTATCTATCTATCCTATCTATCTATCTATCTATCTATCTATCTATCTATCTATCTATCTATCTATCTATCTATCTATCTATCTATCTATCTATCTATCTATCTATCTATCTATCTATCTATCTATCTATCTATCTATCTATCTATCTATCTATCTATCTATCTATCTATCTATCTATCTATCTATCTATCTATCTATCTATCTATCTATCTATCTATCTATCTATCTATCTATCTATCTATCTATCTATCTATCTATCTATCTATCTATCTATCTATCTATCTATCTATCTATCTATCTATCTATCTATCTATCTATCTATCTATCTATCTATCTATCTATCTATCTATCTATCTATCTATCTATCTATCTATCTATCTATCTATCTATCTATCTATCTATCTATCTCTATCTATCTTTCTACTTACCTATCTATTATCTACTTACTTATTGATCAATCTATCTATCTATCTATCTATCTATCTATCTATCTACTTATTGGTTTTTATATTTCTATAAGAGGTTAGTCTTGGTGAACATAAGTCTTTTATATGTCTATCTATCTATCTATCCATCTTTATCTATCTATCTACTTACCTATCTATTACCTATTTACTTATCTATCTATTTGTCTAGCTATTTATTTATTTTTTTACTTACTTATCTATCTATGTAATTATCTGTATCTAATGACCAGCTTTTATTTATTGAGCTATATATCCTGCCCATCCATCTCTCCCTATCTATCTAGCTATCAATTTATTTATCTATCTATCTATCTATCTATCTATCTATCTATCTATCTATCTATCTATCTATCTATCTATCTATCTATCTATCTATCTATCTATCTAATTCTTTATCTATAAGTACCATCTATCTATCACTATCCATTATCTGTATATCTCTATTTATCTGTCTACATATATATTTTTCTATCCCTCTATTTCTATATCATATATATATAGTACCAGTCCAGAGTCTCGAACGGGATGGAACAATATTGAAACAGATAATCTGAAGTTCAGATTACGCTTCATGAGTATTAATATTCATTGTACCATCTAACAGGATTCAAAGTCTCTCTCTCCATGCTTGTACACGTACTCGCTATTTATCCATAATTTTTTTTTTCCACTTCAATATTAATCCCATTTTGATAGAAATAAATTAATGATTTGGGAAAGAAAGTGAATCAGTAGAGTCATGGACACACAACGATAGATAGATTTAATCACAATATACACACACTTTTAATGTACTAATAATGTATATATGAATTAGTTGGGAAATACGTATGTAAAGTTTTATATATTTTATTTATTATGGCGGCACAAGATAACGCAATCGGGTTGGAAATTTCTAGAAATATTACTACTTTAATTTAAAACAAAGAAAAAGGGGGGAAATTAATTAGTGTAAGTCAAAATAAATCAAAAGTTCTATGAATAAAAGTCACTTTTCCATTAACATAAAATTAATCTAACTAAAAGATCTTTATAAATACTAAAATAGAATGTAAAACAATCGTTCAAGAATTTTTCAGACCGATTGCATTATCTTAAATTCCTTATAAAACAAAGGTGGGCTTGTTGTAAAAAATTAGATTGAAACATTCCAAGGGATCATATAAATAGTGCAAGAATTGGATTGATAAGAAATCAAAAAAATCAAAATCTGAATCTGCTTGTTTTAGCTTAGCCTAAATTATTAGCTTTTCAGAGAAAGAATTTGGTTTAGCTGATTTCACCATCCGTTACCATATACATGACTGAGGAGAAAAACTATCATGCCTTTCCTTTGGCCATTCCTGAGCCACTCTCTATGAAAATGCATCTCGAACTTAAATGAAATCTTGAACTATTTAACTTGCCCTGAACTTGATCTGGAAAAACATGCTACCTGCCATTAATTTCTGACCACATCAAAATAATAAACTGTTACACCAGCATGGACTTAAGAAAGTATTATGAAGGTAATAGTGCCACCTCACATTTATCTTCTATATCTTATGTATATTAATTGTAACTAAAATTTAATGTAAACTAAATGTACATTCTTATAAAAGTAACTTACCTATGTAGTAATCTTTAATCTACTTTCCATGATTCTTTATAAAACTAATCATATAATTCTCTATTAGCCTCACACAATTCTTATTTTAAAATGGTGCAGCATTGATTTTCAATATAATTACAATATATATATATATTTCTTTCTGTTTTGTTCAGGTAATATGCCATTAATTTATTCTCCAACTCTGAAAATATGTTTAAATTTAGCTAAGTCTCCTGTTATTTAAAAAAAGGGAGCATCATTTGATTAATTAAGTTGTTTATTATAAAGTTCTATATTGGCCAAGTTGGAAAGTTTTAAAATGTTATTTTTAAATTTATATACCATATAATAAGATGTTATTTTTCTTAGTACACCCTGGTATTGTTTTATGCGGATTTATTTAATGCAATTTTGAAGTTATGCGATTCATGTTTCTTCTTAATATCTTTGTATGCAGTTTTCTTTTATGTGATAAAAATTATTAGATCAGAAGTTGAGCTCTGATAATGTGCTATTACTTTAAATATTATAAATTTCGCACACACATCATATTTAAAGCAATAGCATATTATCGGAGTTCGACTTCCATCTAATAATTTCAATATTGTCAGCACTTTATAATAGTGCTGTAAAGAAGTTCATAATTCACTTAAAATCAGGATTTCCCCATTTTATTTACACACATTAAATTTTACAAGATTATAATGTAAAACTGTTTAAACATTATGAATGCCTATACTATGCAAGTTGTTGTTTTTGCATTTTAAATCGCATTCTATTTTTGCTTTTAAAAAAAAGAGTACATAATCAATTAATCATTTAGTGTCCGCAAGTAATAAATTTTACAAAATTATAATGTAAATCTGTTCAAATGTTATGTATGTTGTTTTTGCATTTTAAATCACAATATATTTTTGCTTTTTAAAAAAAGAGTACATAGTCAGTGTCCACAAATTTATTTTTAAAAGATAAGTAACAGCGGTGGGCACAATTAAATTTGACAATTAAAATCTTTTTAATTGTAATTAACAATTTAAAAATTATTTAATGTGATCATTTCATGTGAAATGATGAAATTTGATTTTTAAACACAATTGAAAATTAAAAAATTAAAGACAAAAATAAGAATTTAATTTTTAACGGTTAGTTTTAATTAAATTTTGTCCAACAGTGGTGAGTTGGTGTTTTTTTATTATCGTAAGTCTAAGTTTTTATTTTTATTTTAAACTTTTAGTTTACTCTAATGGAGAGGAAAAAACACCCAAGAAAATAAATTTCTTTGAAAACAAAAATTTCAATTTTAGATCGCTTAGCAAAATGGGAAGGATCAACACCGACTGAAAAATGTTTTAGTTTGGGCAAATCCACTATAAAACCAATTTAAAAAAAGAAGTTGGTACTAGTTGTATTTTCTCTTGTGATGAATCTGAGGTCTCAAATAGTGGTAATGATTAAAATATGTACATATATGAAAAAATTTAAATTATGCATAAAAATAGTTTTGAATAAAATTAAATACTGTAGTTAATAAAAAAAGTAAAAAAAGTTTATTTTGTACCAATTTTTTTCAAATATGAAATTTTTTATTAGTCATATTTTATTTTCTAATTTTTTTAATGCGGATTTTAATGTAATTTTACGTTGTTGCTTTGCTTTTATGCGATTTTTGGAAAATTACAGTATGCATCCCCCATTTTTCAAGGTAAAAGTTAAGTCTATTTTTGTGCGAGTTTTCTGAGGGACCTATCTACCACATAAAATGAGACCCAGGTGTATCTTATTATTGCAGTTTGGTGGTGTGGGAAAACATTTCCCACATTAATAAAAAAAAAGATTTAAGATTGCAGATTTTGGAAAATTAAAAAGTAAAGATTATATATATATATATTTCATATGTCATTTTATGTTTAAAAATCGCCTAAATTAATACTCATATGTCATATAATGATCCTCCAAATATCCTCAGCCAATTAAATAAGCAAATTAATACTATTAAAATTTTGTTTATCACTTTGTGTCCAATCCCAAAATAATATTAAAGTTAAAGTTAAATGGTATAGGGTGGGGGAGAATTACTAAACGAGCATGTGTCATAATGTTCGTTAAGTCAGCTTAAATAATTTGATCATACCATCAAGAATAGAAATAACTAATACCTTGGGTTAACTTTAAGCATCAGAAATAATTGTTATATATATATAAAGTAATATTTACTAAGGCTGTAACCTTAGTAAATATTACCTAATATAATAATGTGTGTTTAATAAAATTTATAATATATATATATTATCCAAGTGTTGCTAATGTTGGTCTATTTCCTAATTGTGTGTTATTCATCCAAAATAGGCATCAGGAAAGACCCAAGCCATTTATTCATCACTTCCAATCCTTGATATGGGGAATAGACCCTGGACTATGGGCCTGATTAATAATGGGACTTTTGCACTATCAGTGTAATCCCATTCAGGCTGAATATTTCTTTGTTCCAGAGACCGATCTCCATAAATTTGGAGTGTGGCAAGTCAGTCTCATATGATGTGAAATAAAAATTGCATCCTGTCCAATAACTTCACAAGCACACCATCACATCTCACAAATGGAATTCTTTAATATAAAAATAGCCTGCACCTTAGCACCGCCATTACTCTATCTTATTTTTTCTTTATTAAACCCTGCCTATTCAATTCCATAGTTGATGTTGTGATCTCTTGAACTGAAGTACGTGTATTTAAATGTTATAGCTGAATTTTATATTTAAATCTATAAATTAATGTGTTAGTATCCAATTCTGGATCATTAAAATGCTCAGTATACCCTTCCCTTACGTTTCATCTGAAATGTAAAATCTTTATTGAGGTATAATGTTCTAATGCAATAAATTAATTGCGTATACAAAATGTTGGTAATCTATTCCCAGGTTAAATGATTGTTCATAAAAATATATATATTTGCTTGTAACATTAGGCTGATAATCATTAGCATATTATTCAATTAAATTACTGAAATCCCTTTTACTCCATTAATGCAATAATAAAGAATTATTGGCATACATATAAAACCGCACTATTAATAAATGTATTAAATAAGGTTATATCTGCTTTAATATATGTATCAAACCGCACTGTTAATAAATGGATTAAATAAAATTATATCTGGTTAAATATACATATAAAACTGCACTATTAGTAAAGGGATTAAATAAAATTATATTTGTTTTTGATATATGTATAAGACTATGAAATATGTAAATGTTGTAATGCGAGACTAATATTTATATTTATTCAAATGTAATATATATATCTATTAATGCGGAATATGCAACTATATTTAAAATCTTACTCTGGAGTCATTGCCTATACTGTTGATTATTCTTTCCCATATATATATATATTGTACTGGTCAAAAAACACACATTGATCCAACAAACCCCTGAATACAGGTAAAGTACCTCGAGTCCGACCATGTACAAGATATATAAATCAGGTACATCGTGAATTCTGCCCTATTTACCTATATCCCCAGGTCAAAGATCTAATCAATAGCCTTTCTCGATGATACAATCGAATTCCTTTATTTTCACTGTGCCAGAAGCTGGATCTTAAAGCATGAGATTCGATTTTATTATATTTAAATGAGAACTTGGGTGATTGGTTGATAGGTATATTTAAAAATCAAAATTTATTTAAAATAAAAATTAATAAAATGATTCGAGAACACTGGAAGTTTGTTTTAGTTATATGTATATTTAAAATCATTTGACATTTTACATTAATTTAACTCAAGCTCTTAACAAAAAAACAAAAATACAAATTTTAAATTAACTTCATAATTATATGATTACATGACGACTTTATTTATATTAGCGGTCAGCATTGACGTTATTAGGTTTGTACAATTTATTTTGTTAAGTTTGTACATCTTTAATTTTGTTTACATTTATTCTCCCTTTTTTAAAATAGCAAAAATTATTTCATAATTAAATGACCATGGATTTCAAAATTCCCCGTGCACATTTATTACAAGCTTGTAATATAGCGGTAGGTTTAAACATCTGCCTAACGCACATATATAAGAATAACTGTTTTATTGGGTTTTTTTTTACAAAAAGATTTAAAAAAAAAAACATTTTTATTGGAAAAGATATTAATTAAATAGACGATTATAAGACTAATTTGACATCTTACTCCACTAATAGATAGAAAAAAAAAGATTTTTATTTATCTTTATAAAATTAATAATTTGGATTTTCAACAACTAATGTTTTATGACATTAGTGGACCTTGCTGGCATAGCTTATAAATAACTTTAAAACTGTAAGCGATTATAATAAAAAAATCTATCAGTTAATTATCAAAGCAAACAAGTCACTTTAGTTAGACTTACAACTAAAATCATACCTATAATGAAATATACTGTGAATTAGCCAAAACCAAACGATTTTAACTAATTATGCAAACGAACAAAAGAGTCGATTACTCAGGTCGAAGATCCTTTCGGTAAAATCATCTCCCTATGGCTTACATATTAGATAGGCAAAATAAAAGCAAAATAATGTCGGGTTAATAAATATACGAATGCAAAATGGAGAGAAGAAACATAAGTAAGAAAATACGAGCCGGATTACGGTCACTCGTATGTCTATTCCAACGAAGAATAAAAGGAAAATCAATACGTCCACATGTCATGTTCATGTATCGATAGGAGATAGGAATTACAGAGAGTCCTCATATTCGCCTCTATGAATTCTGCTGACAAAACAACTCTATCTCAAACACGCTGTCCATTTCACAGGCGTATGCGAAGAACGGAAGCTAACTCCAAATCACAAAATCTATGACCATTTTAGGTCTGTTCATGAGACTCCAAGCATTCTTTATTAACCCGAGATCTTATAATTATTAAATAGGGACGAATTATAATTAAATAGCCTTAAAATGATCTAATACTGCATAGAGAACAACCTGCGTAAACAACTACTTTATATAAATATTTAACATACAAAAAAAAAAACATACTTATAGAAATATGGGAATTTAATTCTCGAAAAAATCCCCCTTCCCTCTTTCCTAACTTAAAAAAAATGCATGATAATTAACTGACGCTATCCAGCGGCGCTGTTACTAGGTCAAAAATCCACAGCATATTTTATTCTATTTTGAATTACAGAAATATAAAATTATAGAATCCCATTGTGGGAAATCTATAATAAATTTATTTGAAATTACGGTAGATTTGCTTAGAAACATATATATAGATTCGACATAACCTCACTCACAAAAAAATAGATCAACCTACTTTACTTTTAAAATCAAATCGTTCTTTCCCGAACTCCCTCTAATAAAACATAGTTTGCTCTCTTAGCAAATTACTGTGAGCCCCCGTGAGTGAAGCTTGACGAAAAAAAAAAAAAAAATCAAAGCATGAAATAATCTCGTGCTAAAATTAATATAAAACAAATAAATTCATATTCAATTAAAATATTAGAAAATTATCGTGAGCTTGAGTTATCAAAAGGGAAAAACATTATAAATAATTTAAAAGAACAGGTTAAAGAGACAGTTAAAAAAAGATTCTTAATAAAAATTAACTTTTGACATTTCTTTTTAAGCTTTATGAACCTACATTTATATTCTAATGATAGTTTTTAAAATCTGGACGACAGGATTCAAGCTCTTCGGCATTTTACCTGGAGTTTCCCGGTATGAGTTCATGGGCGAACGTTGATGGTTGGTAGCATTTGAAGGCAGGTTCTGGCAGCAATATAACGGAAGATTTCAGGTCTCAGAAAGGAAAGGGCAGCAATTACCCTGTTTTACTCCTCGATCATCATAGCGTGCTTTTCTACAACTCTGCCTGTTCTTGGTCTAGTTCTCGTCACTCTCTGTCTAAAAACGCCACTCTCTATCTATTACTTCCTGCTACCTCAGGTGATCTTTTAGAAAACAATAGCAATTGTTTTTATTCTAATTTTAGAAAGTTTGTACCTCAATAAGGATTAATATATTTCAATCTAATTTTATATTAGTTTTTAATTTAGATAACAATGTAGAATCTCTACTAATTAATGAATAGAGATTCCACAGTGAATGGATTTTGGTAATTAAACAATGCTTTTAATTTAAACATTTAATTTAAACTTCTTATCGAGGAACAAATCTTTTCAAAAAGGCCATCTTGGATTCTTGAACTAAAAATAAAACATTTTAAACATATACAGTATATCTAAAATATATAAAAAGAATTCAAAGTTAATTATTTGAATTTTTTTTCTTTTAATAATAAAATAGAATAAGTGTTAGTACAATTATGATCCAAAATAAATTATAGGATTTATTCAGGATAGTTAAAAATGTTTTTTAAGAATAATAAAAAAAAAGCAAATGTTAGTAAAATAAATAATTAGGTGGGTCAGACTGTGAAACGGCAAATCTGAATCAGATTTACCATTTCAATATATATATATTCACATTATTTTGATACATATCCATAAGACATAAACAATTTATTATCAATAACTATTATATAGATCTGGCCAGTTGCCTAATTAGACTTTTTTTGTTTTACCGCTGAGCTGCTGGCCAGAAATAATTAAATATGACTTGCATCATCAGTATTGCTAATCATAAGTAAAAAGACCTAGGTTTGAACCTGTAGGACAGAGTTAGAGAATGTTCCTAATTATGTATCTTGTACATCATCTGACTTGAGGTACTTAGGCTTGAATTCCAGGTCTGGTTGTATAAATTATGCAAACTGATTGGTACAATATCAACAAGTATAACCACCTAATAAACACTTGTTGATTATTACCATGGAAGGTTTATGGTTTATATTACAACCATCATTGCATATTATCAGCCAGGTAGCTATATTAATTTTAACTAAGAATATAAACCCTATCTAGATGGAGCACCTCTCAGCTATGGCTAGCTTGTGGGATTTATTGGTTTAAGCCAACAGATTCCCCAAATGCTATATATTGCATCATACTTATATTAACATTTCCATACCATTCAAAAGTGTGACTGCAGAAATATAATTGATATACTACTTTGAAACCAAAATACATCTCATTAAATTTACCCAAAAACTCTTATGCTATAAAGAAAAATATCCATGATCATCATCAACATTCAAGTAATGGCTTGCCCATTCATCAATGATCTAAACAAATATGTTTATGGTATATGTGACTAAGTCCTTCTACAGAGACATGAGAGAAATCTATTATATACCTCAAGCTCTCTAGCCACACTTAATAATCAATTAAATTATACCAATTTACATAGTTATATCCCATTTCAATTATGGATGGGGGGGCTATTTCTATAAATCTTTATAATCACTTTATAATGTTATGATAATTATAATCTTAATATTCATATAGACATCTTATACAATCATCATTGATGATGATGAATAATTTATAACCAACTAATATAATTCATATCTATCATTTGAACTAGGCATGAATACCTAGATCCCTATTAATTATGAGATTAAATCAAACCAATGATGATGACAAACAATCACCCCCCTGATGACGCTCAGATGATCAGGTATATGTAATATGAATTTATTGAATAATAAAACTAAAAATAACAATAATACTCATAATAATAGCACTAAAGCAGAAATGTTATATACTTCTGTTTATTAAGATTCCTTGCTTTTTAATAAAACAAGTTTCTGATCATTCAATTGACTTTAATTATTATATTAATCGAAATAATACATCAATAAAAAAAATAGCATATGTATAACCAAATAAGAGAATTAAATACATGTGCTCCCATCTATTTAAACTAAGATGGTTTAAAATGAAATATTCCAATAACAAAAAAAAACAAAAACATTCCATTTAATACTTATTTAATATTTTCTCCCCAGCTTTACTATATATGTTATAAATGCAATATTAACAATCATTTAAACAGTGTGTGTGTGTGTGTTCACTTTCATACATGTGAATCCATGCTTTACTAATTTGCTCATTTAAGGTAAAAAAAATCTATTAAGCATTAAGATTTTAGTTTAACATATTCTAACATATCTTAATTGACGTATGTCTGTATAAGCAGTCATCCACACACACTTGTGATATGTTGACATATATATAGCATGTTAAAACATTTACCCTTCATATTATTAAATTTCAAATAAATCATATATATATATAAATATTTAAATCTTGAGCAAAGCAACATTTATATCTAACTTAAATATGCAAAATAAATATAAAAAAATTATAATATATTGATAGATTACTCAAGTACTGTTGATTAACCCAATAATTGACAATAATAAATAAAAGACATTAAAGTACAATAAAAAAATAATATTCAAAGATAATAAAAATTAAGTATAATAACTTCAAAATGTATTTGTGATGTTGTTATGCATAATGATAATTAATAATAAAAAACTTTTAATGTTTATGTATTAAAAAAAAGAAACAATGTTTGACCCATACAAGAAGATTCAAATGACTACTTTAAATAAGTAAAAAAAATGATTAATATTTTTTTAAAGTTAGTGATTCAATTTTTTTTGCTCTTGAGAATGTCCAAGCTGAGACAAAAGGCTGTTCTCTTGTCTATAGTTTCAAGCTGATGTCTGGCACTTCACTTTTTTTTCTATAAACTTCGGGTTTATTTCTGGCACTCCTAATAAAAATGAAAGAAAACTTAAAAAACTGCTTACCATATATATCTTCTTTCTTCTCCCTCTCTTTAAAGATGATAATCCTTTAATAAATCATGGGGTGGAAAAGAAGTCTTTGAGACAAAATGTGTTTTTGGCTTGATTAACTAGAAATGTGGCCATTCTCTGAATCTTAAAAATATGTATGGGTGTTCAGACAAAATACCTAATTCTTAGTAGTCTGAATCTTGGGACAAAATAACACAATTTAACAATACATCATCCTTTCTTCGCTGCTAAAAAAGATATAAATGCCCAGTCCATTTTCTTTAAAGCAACATTTATATATTCTTCTTATAACACCATTTTACTTTTAGCTTCATTTTGGAAATTGATTCTTTGTCAATAATGATGGAGATTCATTGATTTCTTCCACTAAGTTTCTTTCTTTTCTTAAACTCTTTATAACTTATATATATATATAGTTTTCTTTTCAATAACTTAAATGTAATATTATTCGCATATCAGCACATCTCCAGTTACTGGATATATAAAGTAATACTTCACCATTTTGCTGCTTGAAAATCTATCCTTTCTCCCAATGGCACATTAAACTTTTTCTTCTCTAATTCCCTTTCCTCTCAAGCTCTCATACTTAATATTAGTGAGCTCATTTTTGGTTATTTCATATAAAGCAATATTTTAACATTTGTTCCTTGAAAAATTAAAAAAATTCATTTTGCTCTCATTTCTTCCCTCACTGCAGAGAACTTGAAAAAAAATAATACTGAGACAATTTCTTTCTCACTCAGCTGTTTTTATATCTTAATTTTCATAATTGATTTGCAGCTGTGTAAGGCTATATGCTAATAAAATTCCTTCTTTAATCAGCCAAAGGTCTTTTAATGCACCTCTATGATCTTAAAAACAAAAGAAACTTGAAACTTATAAACATTACTGGCATCAAATAATAAAAAAAGCATTATTCTCTCCCTCTGGTGTCAAAGATCACCCTTCTCTTGACAATTTTTTTTGACAATTTTTACTACTTAAAATTCAGACAACAAAAAAAATCAGAATAGATGTGTAAGTAATCATTGATTTACACATTTACACCCTTACTTCAGACCACCTGTGTGCTTTGCAGGTTGTCTATTTGCTGACCTTTTGATTGGACAACTCAACAATCTAGTTTAGCCTCGTATTTTTTTCAAAAAAACTATATAATGGAATTGCTATATTATTTAATACAAGAGTCTAAAACAACTATCTCTTATAATATTAATCTTCATTCATTTTATTTCATTGCTACTTACTAATAAATCTTATCTATAAATATTTATAATACACACACAAAGACACAAAATTTTTTACTTATTTATTTAATATATATGTGTGGGAATTGGATTCTATTCCTACAATATATATATATATATATATATAATTCTCATGGATAAATGATGAATTCATAGTATTATTTCCAGGAGCTTTCATGTAATAAAAATATAGCTAATTAGCTGACATTTCAGTACAATAACAAGTACTTTCCTCAGAGCTTCTTCTTTCTCAAATCATAAGAATGTGTATGGTAAGATATAAAATTGTTATTATTTTCCTTTGTTATTTTCTTCTCATTCTCAAATATCATTGATTGAGATGTTTTAAAAAATATTTTATCTTCCAATAGCTTTTTCCAAATATTGTTACTTTTCTTTAATTCACACTTTTCATTTATGCTGTCATGTTTTTTAAAAATCTCTATAGCTTACCTTAGCAGTGTCTGATCATATTGTTCAATTGTTGCCAGAATATATTTTATTAAAATTGAAGTCATGGTTTGTTAATTTAATGTATAAATAAGGCTGATAAATTAGATTTTTCTTTAACTGCCAAAATGTGATCTTCTTCTCTTATGGATATTCTACAAGTGGTCTGTCAAACATATATATATATATGTGTGTGTGTGTGTGTGTGTGTAAATTTAGATAAAAAAATAATAGAAATTCAAGTGTGTCATATGCTTTGTTAATTTTGTATATTAAATTATCGAATGAGAAGTCTTAAAATCTTTAATATTTTAGAAATTTAAACTGTAAAATACTACTCAGAATGGAAAACATGCCATAAATTGGCTATAGCTATTTTTTATTTCTTAATAAATTGGTATTTTGAATATTATAGAGTTTATGTGTATGCATAACCTTAATTAATTGACAGTCTATTTTTCAAACTATTCTTATACTATATTAATAATTTTATTAGTCACTCATTAGATTAGAGATTATCCAATAAGGCATAATATCTCTGTAGGATAATTTTCATTACACCATTCTCGCACAAGGTAGGGAATGTTTTCTATTCATTTTTAATACTTTATGGAGAGATGTAATCATAAACATATAATGAAAGACGTGAAAAAAATATCTATGATCCCCAAGATCCACATTTTTTGCTGAACCAGCACTCATCAGTTGGCCTAGACTATAATCTCTTACACATATCTTTATCATTGTTTAATATATATATTGTAGCCCTTGGGTTTGCCCAAGACTCCATTTTTTTAATTAACTATGTAAGATAATGTTAAATAAAAAATTTCCTCATAGGTTTGATATTTTTTCTTCTTCAATAGACAAACTTTCTAGCCAATGCTAGGTTTGAATCCATATTCTTAGGTATTGCATACATTTTACTTGGTAGACAATCTAAACATTTTGTTATGAAAGATTTCTAACCAGAAATTTGTTTTATATAAGACAATTTAATAGCCAAAGTTATAATTTATTAGATAAGCAATATTTATACATCACTTTAATAGTTGGGGATTGAAAAGAAGGAAGGAGGTGTGCGGTTTGTAAAACTACTTTAGAGAGTGGAGATAGTCATAGTTTTACATTGACAGGTTAAAACAAAATAGTTCATAAAATTAAATTGTAAAAAAACAATTAAGGATTAGAATATTAAACAATCAGTTTAATTAAAATTGTATATGTGAGACATGTGTGTGTATTTAATCTAGTTGTAGATTTTACTTATAAAGTTCACAATTAAATAATAATTATTCTGTGTCATCTTGTGAGGAACTCCTCTAAAGAAGAAATTAATTCATTTTAATAGTTTATTCATAGCAGCCAAAATTTCAGTCAAGATTCTGGGTTTGAAGTTGGGCTGCTATACATTTTATTATTATTATTATTATTATTATTATTATTATTATTATTATTATTATTATTATTAATGTAAAAGTAAAAGGGGGGAAATAGCTTTCTTTCATTTATTCTGACGGGAAGTTTTCTGTCATTTGTTCTTTGGGGTGATTTCCACGAGCATAGAATTACTAAAGTAAATCACTAAAGTGATTTAAGTGATATCTATGACACAGGAATTTAAGTTTAAAATTAATGGATGATTATCCATTGGAATGCAGAAATGAATTTGGCAAGTGGTTTTTCAAGAGGGCATAAGTTTAAAATAACAAGAAAGAAAAAATCAGGAAAACACTGACCAGACATTGGAATGGTTATTGGAAAGTCACTGTTGGGGGGAGGGGTAATGAAGGAAGCCAGACACTATAAGTGCTCACTCTTTTGTTTGGGGGAGAATTTTTTTGGGAGAATCTTTTTTGACTGGTCTCTCTTATTGGTTATCTCTCTCTTTTGCAAGCTCTCTCATCATCAGTTATTGAGAAGCCTTGTGTAGAATTAAAGGATTTTTTTATAAAAAATTAAAGAAAAAGAGAGATAAAGAAATTCTGTCTGTCTCTTGAATGACAAACTTAGCCAAATTTAATAATATAAGTAAAAAAAAAAGACTCTCGAGTAAATTTTTATTGGGTGCACATCGTTCTATCCTGAAATTAATCAACATCATGATTTGTCTTGCACTAATTCATCAGAAATTGGCAAACGGTAAAATTTGAACTGCAGGAAAAAAAATCATAATTGGTTTTAATTTTGTATATAAAGAATCAAATCTGAACACTGTAATCTCATATAAAGCATTAAATCTGAATACTAAGTGAACTGAAAAATACATCAAGAAGTGGACTTATATATTTAAAAATTAAAACAAGTTCTGTTCAGCTGTAATCCCCAGAAACCAAAATGAGGAAATCTTCTCAGCAGCATGAAAACTTTGTACATTTGGCATAGGAATTGAACTCTATCACAGTGACTCTTTCCACATAAAGCTGTGTGTGTACACAAACAAATCAAAGAAGGGAAAAAAGGAAAAATGAAAACCAGAAATCTGAAGGACATTCCTGGAGAACTAGTTAAGTATATTTTTATTACTTGCTATTCATGTACAACATTTAATCTAAAAAAAAAAAAAAAGAAAGAAAATGAATTTTTTTATCATATATATCCATTTAAAATTAATCCATGTTAGAATTATAATTGTTCTTATTTTGGGGGTAGGTGAAATTAATTTCAAGTTATTTTGTATGTGCCTGTTAAATGCTTTTATTATTATTATCATTTAGGGATAGATGAAATTAATACCAAATCATTCTGTATGTGCCTTGTTTTAAATGCTTTACTTTCTTTTATGAAAAGAGTTAGAGATATTGTTGTGGAAAATGTTTTTGGATCAGATCAGGAAATCTTGTTAAGTGCTTAGACCTAGTGCTATGTTTTATGAAGGTTGTGTGATTGTTGGGCTAGAACATCATCATTATCCTATAAAAATGCAGAGAAGTAGTTTTAAAATTTTAATGCACATTTCTTATTACTATTATCATAAAACTAAAGCTAGATACAAGCTAATTAAGGCTTGGAAAAAATTGTTGGCTCATGTTTTAGTGTTCTATTTCGCAAGAGTAATAATGTAGATATGAAAGTTTTACTTGTACAAATTGATGTTAGACCTGTATATAATGTGGATAGACAAAGAGTCCCCACCAAGCTAGTGGAGTCATAGTTTATCCTGCTCACTAAGATATTTATACCATATTTATAAAGTATTTAAACACAGTGGAAGAGTTTTCCCACTTGGTTATTTTCTACACCATAAGATGATTTCTTTATTGATGGCCAGAGGTTGATAGGTAAACCCAAGTCTCTTTGTATGACTAGCAATAAAAATCCTAGCATACCTCAACCTTAGTGAAAAGGTTTTCTTTTATTCGGGTCACTGCCTGCCTCATGTTAATGTTAATATTCCTTACGGTTGTATGAAATATAGCTATTACTAAGCATTACTTATAAATGTTGGATACAGGGTTGCAAACTCAATTTGATGTCAGGATGAGTGCGGATAGTGTGTGTGCAATTGGTATACTTGAACATTGTTTTGTTGATATATTTTAATTTATCAATAAGATCCAAGAGTAATAACATCAATAAATGTTAAATTTAAGGGTTAAATAAAACCTACGAATATTGTAAGCAATGCGTATATAAATTTATCTAATAAATATATCCACAGCCAGCTGAGAACTTCGCTGGAAAGATAATATTACTGAAATATTATTATTGCCATAAGAACATGAATATAGAGTGTATGCACATGTGATAATGATGGAGCTAGATATCGATTCTTGACATTTGAAAAGCAACGAAAATTAACTTAGTCTCACCAATACATAAAATATCTCTATTGTGGAGCAAAGGGCGAAGGAATATGAGATTAAAATAATTAAATAAAATTATTAAATTGTATTATTGGAAGCATTATCTTTAGCAACAAATCAGTAACTAAAAGCATTAAACACTGGAGGGAGAAATTTAATGTTCGCTATGTCTGGGATAAAAATGAAAACAAAAATATAATATATATGAAGGAAAATATTATTTTTATCTGTCTGATATTAATATTACTTCATGGTAATAGGGATTCCCTAATAATTAAAAATGAATATTTATATTTTAGAACGTCTTGACTTTATCTATTGATTTAGGGATATTTATTTATTTAGTTTTTTTTATATCATAATACAGTTGTAGAACAGGGGAAAGCCATGTGAGTCATCAAGTGAATGTATATATTATGTATTGAGTTGTAGTATGTTAATAAAATTTGTTATTTTGTTTTAAATAAAAATTTGTGTATGTCTCAATGTTTTGTGGTTTATTACAATCGAGACATCTCAAATGCAATCATACATCAATACATTATTATTAATATTTGAAGCTTCATTTTTGTAAATAATATCCGGTAAAATTTATTTAAATGGTTCATTTTCCAAGCTTATGTAGCACGGCAATACTCAATATTACAAAATAATTCAATATAGTTGAAATATAAATTATAAATAGGGATGGTTATTGGGTGATAGTGGATGCAGTGGGTGGGCATAAAATCCTTTCCCCATTCATTGTAGTCAAACACTTACCGAGATGCACTTTCTTATGATTTTTCTTTAATTATAAAAGTGTTCATAATATGTCATTTCTAAAAGATTTAATAAGCTTAAATTATTCGAGCTTTAATGTAAATAGACATTAAACTATATTAAAGACAGCCAAGATCAACCTTGGAGGTGATCATGAGAGGGGTGTTTATCACCAATAATCCATCACAGCTTGTTCGACTTCCAGGCCTTATTGTTCTAAAACCCTGAGAAGAGATTATCATGTGAGAAATGAGCTAGAACAATAGAAAATTTAATAGTAAAAGAGATAGTAGTGCAATAGACCTATGAATGTGGGGATGATGGAGGGATAGATCAGGAAAGTGGAGATGGATATAGAACTATTTATAATCCGAAACCAAATTTTAATTGTGACTTTAGTGATAGTGAATGGAGAGTGTGCTGAGAATATAAATTGTAATGGAAGTTGAGTTTAAAGTTTTTTCTCTTTAACAACCATGAACTTCCAAGAGTATTAGTATTAGTATTTTTAATGCATTCTCAGTGTTCTCTTAATCGATTGATTATTTATCAACCCATTCATTAAATATCATTGTTGAAATTTATAAATAAGTTATTGAAATGAGGTTTAACCTCAATATTCTCATTGAAGTTGCAATTTGGCATCCTGGCAAATAAGATTATGGATGTTCTATCCCATCATCATCTTTCCAATAGGCTTTAGAAATCATATTAGCTGGAAATGGAGAAACATCCATCAATCCATCCTTAAAACGTTACAATTGGCATGCAACTAGGTCATAAGCGTCTAAGTGCCAGATAGATTCAATATAGGTTATAATTAATGCATAGCATGGTCACCCGAGCTGAAATAAATAAATATTACAATTGATCCACAATGTGGATGCCCAATTAATTTTGTTAGTATATATATATATACAATTGATCCACAATGTGTATGCCCAATTAATTTTATTAGAATATATATATATATACACACACACACACTGGAAATCATTACAGTTTAATTGATAAGTGTCAAACATGCAGCCCTCACAAATTTAACACAAATCATTTATTGAAAGTATATGAATTTTTATTAGTCACTTATTAGACTAAAGATTATCCAATACTGCATAATATTTCTGTAGTGGAATTTTCAATAAATCGCTCTCATACGTGGTAGGATAGTCTGGGCCAACTGATGAATGCTGGTTCAGCACCAAATATACATCTTGGGGATTACATATCTTTTTCACATATCTTTGATCATATGTTTATGATTACATCCCTCCACAAGGTATTAAAAGTCAATAGAAAACCTTCCCTAAAACTTGCGTGAGAGAGGTGTAATGAAAATTACACTACAGAGATATTATGCATTATTGGATAATATCTAGACTAATGAGTGACTAATAAAAATTATTAATATAATTTCAATAAGTGATTTGTGGTAAAGATGTGAGGGCTGCACCTTTGATACTTATCAATTAAACTATAGTGATTTGCTATCAATATATGTATATATAGTGAACAATGTTAAAGTCATGTGGAAGAGATTGTGGTCTGGGCCAACTGATAAGTGCTACTTCAGAAACAAATGTGCATCTTTGGGAATCATAAATCTTTTTCATGTCTTTGATCATGTTTATAATTGCATTCTTTTCCAGGATATTAATAGTGGGTAGAAAACATTCCTACCTTGGGTGAGAGTGGTGTAATAAAAATTACACTACAAAAACATTATAGTCTTATACTAATGTATCTACACTTTTTCTAATGTATTGTCTTTGCTATCATTCTACTTATAACAATCTTTCTATCTAATTTTTCTGTCTATATTTTAATTTATAAGTTAGTACATCTATCAAATAGACTTGGACACTTAAGAGAAGAGCAATACAGAGACTTTAGATGATTCAAAAAATTATGGAGAGGTGCATGTTAAAAGTAACAAGAAGAGATTGAAAACACAATATATGGTTAAGAGAACAAATAGATGTTACTGACCTCATTGAAAAAATTAAAAGACTAAAGTGGAGTTGGACTGGACATGTTGATAGAAGAGATGATAATAGATAAACAATAAAATCTTAAACTGGATTCCAAGAGATTGTAAAAGACCCAGAAAGAGATCACATGTGAGATGGATGGATGAAATAAGAAAGTGTGCAGGGGTGGTGTGAAGAAGAGAAGCTAAATATTGGAGAAGTTGGATTGACTTGGAATGACCTCAATCCTGTAGTAGATTGATAAGGTTGACAATGATGATGATGTCTATCGAATTATCTCTGTAACTATCTAATGATTAAAAGGTGATCAATCTATCTCTCTAGTTATCCATTTATTTATTTATTTATTATAATAGTCAGACAATGGTCCACAGGGATGACCAACATCTATCATTAGAAAGAAGTACTACATTTACCATCTAAAGTTTCTTAGCCCTTTTTTCTGATTGTTAAAATTTGGGCATCAGACTTTATTGGGTATTCAGCTGCTGATATTTGTATTGGAGAATTCACCCACCATAGATCCCTATAAATCTGACAACTACTCGAAAATTGATCTATGGTCACAAATTCATGGAGATCTAGAGACTCCTTAAAATATTTAGTTAACCATAGCATATGATAGTATGATAATAACAATGATTAATAACAAGAAACCATACTAAAATAAAACAAATAAAAAAATATATATATTTATTAAGGTTACATTATAATGTTCAATATAAATATTCTAGCTATTGTTACATAATTGACTTATATCTGTTTATAATAAAACTTACATCAATATACCATAATTCTAGAATCTTATATCATGTATATATATTTAATTCTAATATTTTCATGGATAAATAAATTTGTAGTAGTATTTCCAGAGCTTCTGCATATTAGCCAAACAGATGACATTTCAGTACAATAACAAATATTTTCCTCAGAGGTTCTTTCTCAAATCACACATTCTTATGATTTGAGAAAGAAGAAACTCTGAGGAAAATGCTTGTTATTGCATCGAAACATCAGCTATTTAGCTATTATACTTTTATTACACAGAAGCTCCTGGAATTAATACTATGAATATATATATATATATCTGAAATGGACCAAATTTAAATAGTCATTTAATATTGACACTCATTTTATTATAAATCAATTCATTATGCATATTAATGCTGAGTTCAGTATGCGCAAGCACATATATTTTTTTTCAAAATTTTGTTTTTATCAGTACATTTTACATTAAATTCTTCATGGATAAGCATTTATTTTATAACGTCTTGCGTGCGATTATAATTACGATAGAATGACAGCTTGTTAAGCTAATTGCCACAGGCTGTCATTCTATCGTAATTAAATTCTTCAGAAATTTTACCAAAATCACCCTGTCTTTTATTTTGCTGTAAAGTTTATTTTTGAAAGATTCTGTATCATTTTTCATGGTTAGCCCAATCCTATCACAACCACCCATCAATCCAAAAGTCAGACCATCCTCTCTCAGTATATTAAAACAGACAAAACTCTCTGTACATATTATCACCTAGTGCAAATCAGAGTAATCAATGGATACCAGAAGACTTGTGTGTAAAATCCACATCTAGTTCCTACTCATCCAAAATTTCCAGACTAGTTTCTGGCTTATGGCCTTTATGAGTAAAGAAATGGTGACAATATGATGTTTATTGGCATAAAACCAATCCTGCCTAATAGGATAGTGGTGGCTATGGTTATGAAAAAACCAAAGACACCAAAATGTATAGGTACTGAAATGAGTTCAGACCTATATGACAATATAAGCTAATGGTCTCGGATTGAAAATATTATGGTGTTTTTAATTTAAGACTCATAGTTTTGTAGTTAAGAAGAGATCAAAGGTGGCTGCTGGAGGGTTGCATTAGATCCAATGTTCTGGGTGCAGTGCTCTCAGATGCAAGGCTTCTCACTGACAAAGGCCACAAGCCAGAAACTAGTCTGGGGATTTTGGATGAGTAGGCACTAGATGGGGATTTTATGCACAAGCTTTCTGGCATCCATTGATTACTCTGGCTTGCACTGAATGGCAATATGTATAGAGAGTTTTTCCTGTTTTAATAAGAGTTATGAGCAAGCATAGGAAATGGTAATCATGTGATATTTATTTGCTCTTTCAGTATAGATGCATTTCAAAACATCCATTGCACTTTTTTATGTGAGCAAGACATATATAGCAAATGTCATAATTTAAATTCTCATGTTAATTTTTGTAAATATACTTTGTTTTCATTTATATATTTTTAAATAAATTTCAAACATCTATTCCATCATACTTCCTTGAAACATTATGATCAAAAATCTGAAAAAGATAAATGAATCCCAAGATGCACATTCCATGATGATCCAGAACTTGGCCCATATCACAATCTCTTGTGCATATCTTTATCATTTGTTTATTATTATATAGGTAACAAATTACTATAGTTTGATTTCAGGTGTCAAACTTTCTGCAATCATAATTTTGATATAAACTACTCTATGTAAAGTTATAAATGAATATTACTAATTATTTATTAAATTAGAAATTATCCTTAATCCAAATATACACTTTAAATCTTCTTAATTAGTAGTATGTCTGTAATGTTATAGAGGTATCGATACCTGAATTTCCTTGACCATGTTAACAGTTTTGATCATTTTTACTATGCCAATGTCACACCAAATAGAGACTGGTTTCTATCCACTTTTAACTCCTTGTGAAGGAGAGTACAATCCATTGTACTATAATATAAATTTCAAATTTTTGTTTTTATCTGTATGTCTTTCATCTTAGTTTGATTCTATCACAAAGTTATTCATATGTCCAGAAATCAGACCAATCTCTTTCACTATTTAGTATTCACATCAATTTTTTAAGTAAAAAAGACATACATAGCCCATTATAATTTAAATTCTCATACACATAACATTATTTTAGCAAGCAATACTAGCACATACTACAATAAAGCAATCTTATAATAGTCATTCATACAAATATTACATATTCTTAATTTTTCTAGCAATACATGTTCAATAGATGCCATATGATCATCATCATACAAATAAATAGTTAATCACTTACTAAATTTGGGAATATTTGGAAATACATGTAAAAAACTTTCTCATGCAAATCATTACTAAATCTAATAAAAAACTTCACTTCAAAATTTTAAGTATTAAGTGTATAAATCATCAAAAATTTGTAGATATGCTTCAAAATATATCTATAGGAAACATGTGTAAAATTTTGAAAATACCTTATTTACTTTGTATAGTTATATCAATATATTTTTGTTTTTGTGATGGCAAAGTCATCAACCCCAAGTAAATGAATACAAATATGCCATTTGTAACAGGATGAGGTGGGGAGTATCTGGAGTGAACCTGGGGTGATGGTAAAACATCATCACTCCCAGATTAATACAAAATCACTAATCTATAATTTAAAAAATTATCTATAAGTAAATATTTAAAGATATAAGAGTATGAGATTAGAAAATCTCTGAGAATATTAAAAGATCAGCCAGCTAACTCATAAGAGCAACTACAAATATAATTATCCATCAACCAGCATTATCAATAAGTCAAAGTAAGTATGAGTACTACTCAAAATACCATTTATCATCATGAATGATCCACAATAAAATATAATAAAATCAACAGTCAATCTTGTGATTGGATCAGAAATGGGTCTTCTGTAGACCAGGCTAACTATTGAACCTTTGCCACCTTGGGCAATTATTTAAACATAACTTGGATGCAACAGCTTAGTGCCCATTCATTAAAATACACAATAATTAGAAATCGAAACAATAGTGCTAGGACATTTAAAACATGCTGATCATCATCAATGCTCTGGCCACTTAATTACCATTATTGTATGGGCCAACTATAAACTTAAATTTTTAACAAGACTGAACTAAAATAAAATATAGTGCATGGGCTTTAAAGAGTATCCTCTTTTGTGCCAACCAGGATGATGATTGATCATCTCTGGATGCCCCAAAGCGCTAAATACACATCCCCAATCATATATTTATCCCGTCCCTGAATATAGCTCAGAGAACACAAGCTCTATTACTGTATGTGACCAAGAGATGATGGAAATGATTTTAACAATTAAATAAGTTTATTATTAACAAAAAAATTTAAGGTCTTATAAAAATAAAATTATACACATATAAACTTTCTGATTTTGATTACAATACAAAATTTCAAATAACCACATTGCGATTTACATAATTGCTATTCAAAATTCAAATTGTTACATTGGTTTACATATATGATGCACACAGATGTGCGATTTATAATATACAATTAATATTCACTAACAAAAAAAATGATTATAATTTTACATATATGAGTGTGCATGTATATACGCACACTGACGTTTACATCACATTTTAACTTAACAGCAATAATATTATATTTTCATTATTAAATTCTTTAGAAAATATGCACAAATTTCATACATATATAGGTGTGTATAAACAAAATATAGATATAATTTAAAATTAGTTTCAATTTATAATTTCTCAAAAGTATAGTCAATTTTTGACAGGTATTTGTTGATTAATTATCAACATTTTTAAATTAAATTATTGAATCATCGATTCTTTACTTCTTTTTTTTAATATAAATTTTTTAAAATAATGTCCAAGAAGATTATTGTTCAAAAACTTCCTTTTTGCCTTTAATGATCAATGAAATATTCTTGATTTTTAATTACAATTCAAGCAAAATTACTTTATATTCTTAATATATAGGGTATATGAGCACAGACTTTCACACTACCCACCACTCTCCACTCTATCTCATAACACTGATACACTTGAACACATTGTAACAATATATAAATATGTTACATTAATTTAAAATAAAAATACATTTATTTAAAACTAAAAGCTAAAAAAATTAAAGAGTTGTTAAACGCGTATACATATATATATTCGCACAGATGCAAAACTTTAAAATATTATTTTCTTTTTTAAAAAATATATATATTTGAACATACATTTTTAGAAAAACGTACAAGATCTAAAGATAAAATATTTTTGTAAATGGAAATGATTGTTTTATAAATTAATTGAAAAGCAAACTAGCATTGGGGCTCTTATATACTGTAATTAAAAAGTCAGAAGATAAGATAGATAAGAGAATAAAAAGAATTAGCTTGACCAATGGAAACACCAAACCTCATCCTGGACCCTAATGAAAATGATGGATTAGTGATGTTTTGTTGGTTGAATCTGTGTGGATACTATAAAAAGAGAAATATTGAGTTCCAGACAGTTCCAGTTTTTTTTTGTGTTTGAGACATGTGATAGGACGCACATATCACACTCTTTTTTTTAAAAAAAAATGAAAGGACTGTAATTCCGAAATGAAACCAGCTAAGGTCACCTCCAGAACATCAGATCAGTCTTCCAATGGAGATGCTGCAGGAATTAACAACAGGAACCTGGACTCTTCTACTGTGAGCTATGAACTTTACAAACTAACAAAAAAAAATTAATTAAGAACTTTCGTCAATTTTTTTTTTAAAGATTCAGCTAATCTAAATTTTAAAATGAACTCTTATTTGATTTTCAAATTGATAATTAATGTTTAAATTTTATCTTTCAAAAGTAACCTTTATTAGTAAAAGAATTACAAAAATTTTGGGTACACTTACCCATTGAGAATTACAAAGTATTTAATGTGACAAACAAGATAAAACAATTATTGATTATATAAAGTAAATATGCTTGATAACAATTATGTCCATTAAAGAGTTGCTATAATGTTGATATTAATGTGTATCTGAACATGAGTCTACATAGCCCATCTACTGAGAAGCCATCCATCACCCAATGATCCCACCCCTGGGGCCCTGAAGCAAAGACCCAAATGCTTCAGCTGAATAGGTGGACAAGTTCAGCATTGTGCCAACTACCACAACAGGCAGCGAGGTCCAAGGCTCAAGTCTATTGAATAATAAATTCTCGACCTGCAGCTGACCATGTCAAGACCATTCCAGATGCCTCTGTCTCCCAATCAACAGTCCAAATGTGCAGGGACCACATTCAATCTACCTGCCCAAAATTGTAAAGCCAACTAAGAAAACCTAACACATAGCAAGCACAGATCTGCACTGACTAAAACAAACCTATCAAGGGGGCACAGCAGCCAACCAGAGCAGGAATGGTATTGAGACTTTGATCGGGTACCCTCCCAGCAGGTTTTCCAGGTAGTGGCAATAATCGTCAACAGCCTGCACCAAAGAACCAGCCTCCTAACGACCACCATGACCCCCGAGGAAGAAAAGAGGAGTGCAGACCCATGCCTGGAAAATTATTGCAGCAAAGCCTCCATAAAAGTTACAAAATTTGGAGGTGGCCCAAATCAGACCAACCACGTTACAAACTCTCTAATTTTAAAGTTAACCAAAGAAAAAAAATGATTAGCTCAAATCAACACTGCCATAATAAACAAGCCATCAGGGGGTTGAAACGGCCTCCAAAGTCTGCTTCATTGTTGTTAACTCTTGATACATGTCATATATTTTAAATACTAGTTCAACTCATCTGACTGCAAGGTTCTCCAGGGATTATGATCTAGCTTATATATTTCCATTTGGTTATTCCAATTATGAACAGAGTGATTAGCATTGTAGGATTCTTTGGTTGTACAGTAGAGCTGAATTGCAACCAACCTGTTATAGTAACTAGTTTCTGTAACCATGTTGTGGACTTGATTGTAGTAGGATTCCAACTGGGACTCTTGTATTGATCCTATTTGAATTCTGCTTATCTTCATTGAAATCTAGGTCTTGATTAGTAATCAAGGTTTCAATTGTGTAGTGTAAAAGTTTGTAATCTTTGGATTATTCCTAATCATTGTTGGATTAAAGGAGTTGAGTGAATTGCAGCTTCAATATCTTTGTTTGGGTCTATACCATCATTTAAACTTGTTTTTATCTTTAAATCACTGTTTTTTTTGGCTCAGGAAACATTTCATTCTAATTGTGTGTCAATTTGAAAGTTTTCTATTCTTTTTGTGGTGCCCCAATCGCACTGGAAGTGGCCCAGTAACTTTGATCTAATCATCAGAAAAAATTAATTCTTGTGCTGCGAGATGGCTTAAAACATAATCTATAATGTTTGATTCTAAAATTGAGATCAAATTCATATTTAAAATAATTTTCCCCTCCTGCACTATTTTACCGCATTCAGCCAAGATGATACCGTAACTTTTTTCTTATGAACGAATTAACGCTGGGATTTTTTTAAAAATTTCCATAGGTTTATGATTACTTTTGTGTCTAGTTTGTTTCTTGGTCTATTTCCTGATTTGTTTGCAGCCATAGAATCTTGCTATATCTGATGCTATTGTGAAATTCTTGAGACTATCTTTATCAAGCTTTTTCTTTTCTTTTTTCCAACGTTTTCAATAAAATTTGACCCGTCAACTATATCTCAATTAATCCTATCATTAAGCTTAGGATTTTCTAGTAACTTTTTTTTTATTTATTTGGTTTCATTTTAAAATCTTTTTCCTTAGTTTTATTCTTGCTCAAATGATTCTAAGATTTCCTTGTACTGGCCTTTGCCTTTTTTAATGGCAGCCATTTGCATAGAACGATATGATTGATAAATTTCAAATACTTTAGAGTGAAAACTGATTTAAAATTTATTGTAAAGGTGATGAAATGATAAAACAAGTACTCACCTACATCTTGGCAAACTTTTTCTCCCATAAACTCAAACTTGAAAGCATAATGAGTCTCATTCTTCTGGTGCCAGTGAACAGTCAACTGCTCCAGCTGGCAACAGGAAGTGGACTCTAATGTTTAAATTTTATATAGTTAAGTTTGCTAAAATCATTTCCATTTTTTTTTCTATTAATATTTATTTGTATAAATTGTTTAAATGCATGAAATTTAAATTGGGTATGGACGTTGCATGGATTTGTTAGCAGTTAATTATGTTGTGGTTTTCATATCCAATTAGAATATATAAATCATTGATGTCAATGCGGCATCTTATGATGAATGCCATTGGGTTCTTCCCTCTGCAATTGACGTTATCTATGACTTTGTATTTTGATCGGTTATGTTTATTTTGAAATGGTTTTGACTGTGGAATCTATGCAGCCGATCTATACTCAACATTATAAAACAAATTTTATAAAATTCATCTGTGCGAACGTAGCTAAATGTTAAATTTAAGTCGGGCATGAATGGCTATATAGATTTGTAAAGTTATATTAAGGGAGGGTAATCTTAGGTTATTTGTTTCGTAGTTGAATTAGGTCAATGGATTGGATATATTGGTGTAATTAGTAGATGTAGTATGAGGTTCGCTACATGCAGAATCGCTGTATACGCTGCACAAACCCTTTACCTATGGTTGGGATTGTAAGTCGGTAAAAAGGACCGCTGTCTCTTCCTATGGAGTTTTTATTTTATTGTTCTTCTTGCCATACAGATGTAACATTCCTGTATTGGACAAGAGTCAATGTCTTCTCTAACTATACTGTTCAGATGTACATTCCTGACAGTATAGTATATTTAATGCTGTTGTATTTTCATGCTACATTGAATACATTAATGTATCAGATGGATTGATGCTGGTTTGACTGCGAACTTTTGGCCTAAGGTTAAATAAGGGATAGAATATTTTCTTTTCAAATGCAAATCTATGTAGTTTATTCATATGTGACAATCTTAAAATAAATATAAATTTCATCTGTGTAGATGATTTAAAATTTTAAAATAATAAGTTAAATTAAAAGAATGTTAAAATCTAAAATAATAAATATTATTCCTCAAAATTTAAAATAATTCAAAATTTATATGTGCATAAATAAATGTTTGTGTGTTAATTACTGGCAGTGGCTTTTATTTTTTTAAATTTAAGATATAAATTAAAGATATAGATTATTATCTCTCCATCTCCACTGAGCTAGTGACAATGGGCTAACGGTCTAAATATTTGAATAAAGTGGAATCTTAACAGCACTTATCTGCCTACTTTATAAATTTTTCTAGGTTTAAATGCCTAGATGGTACCCTTGTAGTGCCAATGCAGTAAGATTCGATCTTCACTTGCTTTTGGATCATTATAACATATATGGTGAAATGATAAATAATCACCAATATACATATTTCATGCTAAACCTCAGGGCGGCCTTTAAGCATTCCATCATCAGATTTTCAATTGGATGGACAGTTGAAGAGTTGGAGTGTGGAGTAGATTGAAACCTGTCCATTAAAGTATGAAGATTGGCTGTCTTAATATATATCTGAACACTTAAAGCATATATGTGTAGAGATGGTAATCTGGACCAACTGATGATTGCTGGTTTAACATGAAATACGATATTGGCGATTATTTATCTTTTCAACATAGATGTGTTCAAATGTATCAGTGTTATGAGATAGAGTGGAGAGTGGTGGGTGGTGTGAAAGTCTATATATTACATATATAGACACAGGTATATAATAAGCCTGTGTTTCAGTTATTTTATATTTTTTTTAAATATATAAATTTTTAACTGACTTTAACATAATATTGTTCTATATGTCTTTTTAAATGAATTCTTTTAAAATAACTCACCAGCTATATATACGTTTAGGTGTGTTTCTCTCCATATATATGACGCAGCATACATGTAATTAATTCTTCAGCAAGCTGAAACATTTTTCTTGGTGAGTTTGATTTTTAGTGACTGTCATAATCAGGAAAAATGTAATCCATGTATAATTTTGGTCTGTAGTTGGTATCCCATCTGTGTAAAACTGTTCCAGGCAAACATTTGTCCTCTCCACATTTAAGGCTATGAATTTCAGCACAAAGACGTGGGTCATTTTCTCCATGTGAATTCAAACTCCTGCTAAGGAAATATTAGCAGCTCCTGAATTTAATGTTCTGCCTTAAGCTATATCGGTTTATGGTAGCTATTCTGCCAGTTCTATGGTCAGCTAAAACCAACTGCTGCAAACTTCAAGAAGCTGCAACAAAATATTATAACCAACTTTTCAGCTGACCCTTTTTACAAAAAACTATTATCTAGATTAGAGCTAATCTTGTTATCAGCCCCTTTATAGAATCATCTAAGGTGATAACAACACCTTGCTTGAAAACAGAGTTTCTATTTTTATTTCTCTAATCCCTCTAAAAACATATGTTTTAATTAATTAAAAAAATTTCAAAAACAAGTGTTGTGCTTTTACATTTCACAATCAGAATAATAATAATACAATGTATATATTTATTCAGACCTTTTAAAAGTTTACTTTATAGAATGATATTTTAAATCAGAGTTATTATTTATTATTATTTTTTTTTAATGAATGAAGAAAATATCTACTATAATTTTTGTCTGTGTTTATTTTTAGTTTTCCTTTCAACTTTATATATATATGCATACACACTATATTATTATGGGTGTATCATGTAACCCAACCGGTTACAATATATATAAATGTTATATTAGATTTTTAACTAACAGACCTTTTATTTGTATTATATATATATAATATCTGATAAAATGGAAATGCACAGAAAAGATAGTTTTTTTAATAATATTTAGCTTTATTACTGTCTAGCATGTTGGTTCAGAAAATAAGAAAATTAGTAACAACATATATATATACACGCAAATTTATAAATAAAAATTTAAAAATACAATATTTAAAAGCTTATAAAAAAAATATATGTATAACCGTCACTTAGGAGTGCTTTCAACTAAATTGTAGCTTTGTCAACTATCACGTTTAAAATGTCAGCTTTCCCATAATTCTATGATGTCAACTTTCCCATAATTCTGTGATCTTAATGTTTGCTGCTTGCCTATTAACCAAATGTTGCTTGTATTTACATATCAACATCACCTCTTTAATTTTCCTTTTATTATTATTTCTTTCAGTTTCCAATATTTTTACATTGTTATAATTAAAATCGAAACCATATATACATGATTTATTATGGTCATAAAAGACAGAAGCTGATAAATTATCATTATTTTTAAAATTTTGTTTTGTATTTTGAACCCTTTTAAATAACAATAAGTGTTCCTTTGTTCTTTTTTCCAATGTGCACCTCAATTCACCTATATATCCACGGCCACACCCACATGTCCATTTGTAAATGATACAATTTTTATTTGTAAATAAAGTTTTATCCTTTAAATTGTTTATTAATTTATTTAATGTATTGAAATTAAAAAATGTTAATGTTAAAATAATAAAATTTATTATTGAAACATTAAACTTTGATAAAAACATTTATGCAATTTTTAAGCATGAATTTTATAAAATAATGGGTGGCCCATGGGACTTCCTACAGTTGCCCAGATATGTAATTTTTTTATATCTACATATGAAGAAAATATTTTAAAAGAGGATCATTATCAGAAAGATATTATTTTATACAATCAATATGTTAATGATGTTTTTGTTTGTGGAAAGCCAAATGCTATTAATGATTTGTTCAAGGAATTAAATAATATAAAGGGCTTAAAGTGGATTAAAACAGATGAAAATTTAATGATTGTACAATTTTCAGATCTCAAGATAACCAAAAACAAGGATAAACTGGATTACTATATGACTCTTAAACCAATAGCAAAAAGAGGATATATTCCATATGAATCAAAAGTATCAATGTCACATAAAATGGCAGATTTGAAATACTTTTTATTTAGAAATGATAACCTTTGTAAATATGCATCAGATAAAACTAAAAATATTGAAATTTATTATAATGAATTGTTAAACATTGGATACAATTAGATTCTGTTTATTATACTATTAAAAATTTTACTTATAAATATAAAAATAATAATAGTGTTAATTCTTCTGATAAAAAATTGTGAATATCAATACCATATATTTCAAATCAACAGGCAAATTTCATTAAGAAAATTTATAAAGGAATATGTGATATTGCATTTTATGCACCACCTACATTAAATAAATTAATAAACAATTCAAAGGATAAAACTTTATTTACAAATAAAAATTGTATCATTTATAAATGGACATGTGGGTGTGGCCATGGATATATAGGTGAATCGAGGTGCACATTGGAAAAAAAAACAAAGAAACACTTATTGTTATTTAAAAGGGTTCAAAATACAAAACAAAATTTTAAAAATAATGATAATTTATCAGCTTCTGTCTTTTATGACCATAATAAATCATGTATATATCGTTTCGATTTTAGTTATAACAATGTAAAAATATTGGAAACTGAAAAAAATAATACTAAAATGAAAATTAAAGAGCCAATGTTGATATGTAAATACAAGCAACATTTGGTTAATAGGCAAGCAGCAAACATTAAGATCACAGAATTATGGGAAAGTTGACATCATAGAATTATGGGAAAGCTGACATTTTAAACGTGATAGTTGACAAAGCTACAAGTTAGTTGAAAGCGCTCCTAAGTGACGGTTATACATATATTTTTTATAAGCTTTTAAATACTGTATTTTTAAAATTTTATTTATAAATTTGCATATATTATTTTGAAGAAATACAGACATTGATTTATAATATTATATATATATATAAACGTTAAACATAAAGCTAATCTAGTCAAAAAATGATAAAAATTACCCCAAATTCACAACACAACCAGACTAGCCAAACATAAACTTTAAAACACTACCAATGGCTAGTCTGGTTAAGTTGTGAATTTGGGATAATTTTGATTATATATGTATGTCTTAAATTAAACTGAACACTGATTAAATATACATGTGTGGGAGATGATATGGATCAACTAATGAGTGCTGCTTCAGAATGAAATACGTATATTTTAGATCATCAATATTTTTGACATTATGTTGTCAGGTGCATTGGTTGTATAAGATGGAGTGAATAGTTGGAAGGAGCTTGAAAGTCTGAGTTCAAATCCCTTCTAATTACATTAGGTTCAGTATAGTCAATATACTTGTATTTAAATATTATATATAATATTTATATATTGGACTATTTCCATCATCTAGTTAGAGTATTGAATGTTTTTAGATAAATTTAACTTTATTTAAATTTTCAAAGTACATTCAACTGCTAATAATAACCCACAGGTTAGTATATGAACAACATTTTGAGAGGTATTATTTTCCTCTCTTCTTCAGGTATTGTTGGCCTGACTACTGATGGTACTAGCATGGGAATTGAACTTGGACACTTAGATTCTTGAATAACCCCATAAGTCAATCTAGTGTGACTATACACAATCAGCTTTGTCCTTAAAAAAAAGTGAAGAAATCAGGAGGAATATCATAGATAAATATATAAAATTTCTATTGACTGCTACTTTTGGCAGGATGGCTCAGTTGGTTAGAGCAAAGCATTACATTAAAATTCAATATTCAAGAATCTAGGAGTCCATGTTTGATTCCTTATGTTAGTACTGCCATTGTTCAGTCCAGAAACCTCTGAAGAAGAAAGGAGAATAATACCTCTTGAAATATTGCACATACACTAACCTGAGTGCTATTATTAACCATTGGATGTACTTTGATAATTTAATGTTAAATTTTTCTAAAGATATTCAATATTCAATAATAGATTATGGGAATAGTCCACCATATAGATACAATTAAAATACCATCATCACAAATCTTCAGGAAAATATTATATATATTTAAAAATTCAAAATTGCCTAAAACTATACTAGTAATAAATAAAATACAAAATTATAAAACAATACAATACTATATAAAAATCCAAACTTTACTAAAATCTTTACATGACCATGGTTTCATCTACTAAACAAATAGACCTCATGTGAAAATCAAACTAAAGAAGCAACACATATATACAAAACAAACAAATCTTCCCATAATTCATTTCAGAAACCAATTTCCCTTTATTGAAAGATGTCTTTATAAGATTAATCGCCTCAGATTCAAGAAGTTTTATTATATGGAAACTTTAATAATAAAACTTCTTGAATCTAAGATGATCAATCTTATGAAGACATCTTTTAATATAAAGGGAAATTGTTTTTTGAAATGAATTATGGGAAGGTTTGTTTGTTTTGTATATATGTGTTGCTTCTTTAGTTTGATTTTTACTTGAGAAGGTCTATTTGTTTAGTAGATGAAACCATGGTTGTGTAAGGATTTTGATAAAGTTTGGATTTTTATATAATACTGTATTGTTTTATGCTTTAGTATTTTATATATAGATAGAAATATTTTTGGGTACAAACCATGTATTATTTTGCATTACAATCTAATATTTTGACGGGCTAGCAATCACCATTATCAAGGTTAACTTTTGAATGAACAATTGTTAGATCTCAAACAATAACGTGACTCAGTGTGAGATGAGAAGTAAGATTAAAACCTGAAGTAGTTTAGTATTCACAATATGAGGCTTATCAAAATGTTTATTTCTCTCAGTTTTTTCACCTATTAATGTCAAGTTAATATTAGATAAAATGAGAGATTTCCACATAGCTGGAATACGTTGTGCTTCATCAGCCTTATTTAAACCAGTAGGTCTCTTTAATATTTCAATTGACTCTCTCATGGTTCTTAAATCATATCTTTCCAAATTAGCAAGTATTTTTGTATTGTCAAAATTAGGTTTGTGACCAATTTCTAAAAAATGGGAAGTAAAAACTGATGTGCTAATTTTTTTATTAAAAGCATTTCTATGTTCCTTAATTCTGAAAATATTAACTTGAAATTAATAGGTGAAAAACTGAGAAAAATTATAAGCCTCATATTGTGAATGTTGAACTACTTCAAGTTGAATCTCACTTCTCATCTTGCACTGAGTCACATTATTATTTGAGATCTAATGATTGTTTTTTTCAAAAGTTAACCTTGATAATGGTGGTTGCTAGTCCGTCAAAATATCAGATTGTAATGCTAAATAATACACGGTTTGTACCCAAAAATATTATTTTATCTACATCATATAACTGTGAAAACATTAAATATATATATATATAAACCAGTTATACTATAACTAAAATCCATTTGAAAAATTTTAATTAACATGTCAAGTCTCCTTTAAATAAACCAATAAAGCAAATCAATAAAACACATTCCAAGCATTAATTTCAAGCAACTGCTGATAAATCCCTTAGTTTTTATTTTTCTCTTCAACCGTCTCTTACGAGGCTCCTCGTAGACATCTGACGTCACTCTAACTCTGCCAGTTGTTATGCTAAAAAATTCGTTTGATAGGTTTTGAATAGGTTTTTAAAAGTTCTGTAACATGGTGCCCTCTTCCGATTTATTTTACAAGTAAAAAATAAAAAATAACGCATTTAAACCTAAACAAAGAAAGAACATGAGTTGTGATTGGTTCTTAGCATGCTCTCAGCCAAAAAAGACATTCTGATTGGCTGGAAAGAACAAAGAAACTGCCTGATCAAAGAAAATAAAGAAAAATGCTGAGATTTTCATTTCGAACATGATATAAATTATTATCAAATTATATTTATGGAAATTACAAATTATTTTCAGAGAGAATAATAAAAAAACAAAATTATTTCCGAAAAATATTGAAGATTTTAGTAAAAATATTAAAGAAATATTTAAAAGAAATATTTACTTTTCTATAACGTAAAAGTCGACCTTTTTGTTTATATTATAGCTTTTATGTTGCCGAAATTGAATATTTTAGAATAAATAAATAGCAATTTATTTTTGAAAGAACTTTCGTTCTCTTCATAACCTGAAAAATTAGTAATATACTTTTTATAAACGTATCTGAGTTGAATTTAATATTATAGGCAAATATGTTTTAACAATAGGCTTTGTCTTCAGTTTGTGAGTTGGCCAATTAAAAGATTTGATTTTTACCTCATACAACCAATAATATAATTAGCGGTTAAAAGGTTAATATTGGTCCTAATAAAACATTTAAAATCCAATATTATTCATAGATATTAATTTCAAATAATAATTTCAATTAATGTATTGTTCTATATGTTAAAGATTTTACTAGTAATACTAACAGAGTGTGACAAAAAAAGAGAAGTAAGGTTAATGGATTTATCCAGAGGTAACTATGATGGAATGTTATCAATAATATAAGGAAAGTAGTAAGAGACCATTTTCATTGAGATTCACTTTTAATCTAAATCCATACAAAGATTATAAATATTCTGTAATGAAAGATATAAAAGCATGATGACAAATAACAGGTAACTGTTAATAAGTCAGTAGAAAAGATGTGCTACTGGGCAATTGCACACCCCTAGTTATGTTATACAAGATAATCAGACCATAAATGGATAGAGGAAGACTTAACCTACATATAAAACTGCTACTGCTGAAACACCACTTTTCATGAAGATTCATATCAAAAGGAACTCCAACATTAAAGGTTGAGTAAAATAACATATACATTAAGTCTGCACATTGTTTGCACATTATGTTCAATCATAACCACAGCTCTCAAGATGTCAGCAAAAACAGAGCATGAATTGACAAAAATCAAGTACCAAGGAGTAATGACAAAGTCTTTGAAAATCAAAACTGTATGTAGTAACCAGCTCTTCCCCATGTAGGAATCAAAATCATTGAACTGAAGTAGCAGCAGATAAAAAGTAACAGACCAGACTAAAGCAATCCATACCAGATAGACAACATCCTGACAATTATGTGTTTTGTGAGAAAGAACCTGAGGAGCAACAGTGAAACCATGAACTGCACATTCTTGTAATAACACTAATATAATTATAAATAATTAATATATATAATTATTATTGAAATTTTATATTTATATATTGAGTCACAGAAAACACAAGACTAGGTACAGACAGTAGAAAAGAACATAGGAGCCTGTAAAAGCAACATACTTGTCATAATTAACAACTGATATGAAGTAACCAACAAAATCAATTCTTATTTTTAAAAATAAAACATATGCATATGAAATAAAATTGTAGTCATGTATAGTTTTGTTTTTTAATATTTATTGAATGATTACTGTTTGAAAAAAATAAGAAATTTTTAATAAATTATGCAAAAAAAATCAGCTTTTTGTGAGTTCAAAAATCTTCTCAAAATAATGTTGCAAATGATCTTGAAACTGGAGAACAAAGAGCAAATGCCATCATATATGTAGACTAAATTATTTTGACTTTACTGACTATTGGAACATACTGACCTCTTTAGACATTTTTAAATTAATGAACCATTATATGTTAGTTCATGGTATTGTGGTTTTTTAAAAACCCTAATAAAATGTCACTACAAATAGTTATGGAAACATGAAGGAAAGTAAATATCAAACACTATCTTTAACTAAGGACTTTCATCTCACTTAGAGGCAAACAAGTATATACTATACACATAACTCACTTTTGAGACTTACAGGCTGCTAAATATATGGGGTGGTAACAGTTGCTGAGATAAATAACTCTGAAATATCATGAAAACACTGTATTCTCAAAACCATGATAAACCCAAAGCAAAACAATCAAACCTCAACAAACTCTCTCATAAACTTTTTAAAATTAATTTTTTTTTTCTTTTAGTCTTCACTTTGTGTTTATTCTTATTTAGCTTTTTATAATTTATATTTTTTCCCCTAAAATATTTTTGTTTTTTTAACCAAATCCCGGTTGACAACTTAGTATGCCAATCTTATCTATATAAGGATTAAACTTCATCTTCTTCTAAGTATTTTTTATTAATATATAAATCCTCAATTGGAATGACCTTATATATTTTTTATTAATTTTATGATCACTCCGAATCATTTCCAGAATACATGAACTTTCTATTCTCTGTTTTCTAGCTGTATTTTTTGCTTTTACCTAATAAGATTTTGATTTGATAATATCTCAGACAATCTGTCTAGAATAATTAGTTACCCTAACTCTAGGTTATTCTTCTCCCATCCCCTAAATTTTAATCTCTTTGGCTTCATGATACTTTTTTTTGTAGGCCTTTTTCTACATTTAATTTGCTTAGCATGAATTTATCATCTATTTCTTTAACATTTGGTAATATAAATCATTTTCTAAATTAGTCATTAATCACCTTTTTTCTCATTTATGTCAGGTTTTCATTCAATACATTATCAGTCATGACACAAATGCCATCAGCCAAGACTTCTGTGTTAATGCTATATTTATTTATAATATTATTTACATAATCTCTTCTAATCAATGCACTCTGGCAGTTATCTTTAATTTTGTTTCATCCAAATCATCATTCATAAGGAAGGCACCAGCATTAACTTTAACGTTATTCATGTCTTCTACTTCCATGCTATATTTATTTGAAAGAACATTTTCAATCTCTACCTTTATTTTATCTGGTGAAGTAACCATCTTTTCATTAGTTTCCATCATCTCTTGAATTTAAAGTTTATATCTAATGTTTAAAAAATATAGTAATGTCTAATCTTATAACAAACCATTTTCCTGATTTTTTAATGGTTTGAATTCTTTTTAAGCAGAGTTCCACATCTAATGCTAAAAGGAGGTTGCCTTGACAACAGTTTGAAATTTTTGATTGTTATTATATTGGGATTATCTAAGTGATGACTGGTTTCTAATGATTATATATATATTAAATACAAGTATATTTTATATAATTGGAGTCTAGATGTAATATACATATTTGAACACAGACTTTCAAGCTCCCTTCAGCCATACACTCTATCTCATACAACTGATACACATGTCCACGTACATGTGAAAAAGATAAATGATCTCCAGTATATGTATTTTGTGCTGAACTAACACTCATCAGTTAATCCAGATCATCATCACTCACATATATATATACTCAGTGCCCAGTTTATGTTAAGGTAGCAAATCTTCACACTTTAATGGACAGGCTGCAATCCTTACCACCATCCAACACTTCACCCATTTATACCATTGAAAATATGATGATGGAATGCTCAAATCCCTTGTTAATGCTACTATTATTGTCATGCCCATGTCAACATAAAGTTACTCTGACTTCTTATTTTAGGACCTTGTCCATTTAAATACACAGAAGAATGATGGACAGGATACAAGCTGAATTTTTAATATTCTGAATGCAGCTATATTTTATATTACATCTATACTCCAAGTATATAAAATATATTTGTATTTAAAATATTAGAAATTCTGCATGTATCACGTCCATTCATCTTCTGTGTATTTAAACAGATAAGGTTCTATATATGAGGGATCAGAGTGACTTAAGATCAGCAAAGCTATGACAATTATATTGGAATTAACAAGACATTTAGGCATTCCATCATCAGAGTTTCAATGTGATGGATGGCTGAATAATTGGAGGATGAAAAGTATTGAAACTTGTTCACTAAAGTGTGATGATTTGCTATCAATATAAACCAAGCACAGGTTATATAAATATATGTGGGAGCTGATGCTCTGGACTTAGTGATGAGACTGACTCAGCACAAAATACATATATTAAAGATTGTATCTTTTTCATGTGTTGTCATGTGTATCAGTTGTATGAGATAGAGTGGATGTCTGAATCCAAGCTTGAAAGTCTGTATTTAAATCCCATATATTATATATATTAAACTATAAGAAACTACCTGGTTATTATATGTAAATTACATCAGTGTAGTCCTTATACTTAAACTAATCAACAAAATATGAGCTACTATGTTGTCTAAGCAATATTATAAGGATTCCATTTATTATCTAATTGTAATGTTGTCATGACAATAGATTTTTGATATTCTATTGGTTAGTTTAAGCATGAGAACTGTGATGATGTAATTTTTAGTTATATGTTAATAACTTTTAATATTTGTTTTAACCAATCAGGTCTTTTTAATTAGGACAAGTCCTATCCATATTAGCAATCATTAGCTTATTTTTTTCCACCAGCAACCATATGTATAAAAAAATATGAAAATTTTGTAAGTAACTTTTAAAAATAAAATATTATATACAATAAATAAATACTAAATTATTCATATTTATTTCTTAACTATTTATATTTATTGTTTTTTAATTGATTTCGCAAAAAAAAAGTCCCATTGAGTATTATTGTAACTAATAATTTGTTGAGTGCATACTCATTACCTAAGCAATATATATTAAGACTGTGTGCCTAAATACGACAGTAGGAACCTCTACAAATCTTTAACACAAGATTTATTTATTAATAATTTTTACTAGTCATTCATTAGACTAGACATTATTCAATACTGAATAATATTTCTGTAGGATATACATTACAGAAATATTATTAATTTATTTATCAACATTATTAAAATAACTTTTTTAATACATGTATTTAGCAATTAATAAGTAATTAAACTTTGAGAAAGTTTTTTAAATTTATTGAATGATTACAAACTATATTGTAACAGACGTTTTAATCTTGTGTCAGATAGAAATCTTCCTAAGAAATAAAACATCTTCTAAGGCAGAAAATTTTCATTAAATCGGAAATAAGTTTTTCTTTTTTTAAAAAATGAATTGCGACTATATATATTCTAACCTAGTCTTGTGCATCCTCACTTCAGAATAGTATATGGTATAAAATAAAACGGGTTCTAGCTCAGTTAATAATTAATAAATAAAATATTCAGCATTAAAATTAAAATGTTTCACTAGCTCAAATTTAAAATACGAATAAGGTTCAGTTTATAAAAATAAATTAAATAAATATTTAATATTTTCATGAGACTTGAAGTGAAAATACAGGTGACAAGATAGATTACATTGAGCCAATATCCCACAGGATACTACCTCAATGGCATAAGAACACTATCCCCCTTATTACTATTTTAAATAACAAACTCATAGTATTCTTACGACTTTAATAACTTCTACTCACTAAGACTAAACAAATAATTAAATCTTAATCTTCTATTTAATAATCTAGCTCAATAAAATAATCTCAGGTTCATAAAGTTTATTCTAAGTTAATTTAAAAATACGGTAGTAAAATATGAGAAGGGAATTTTAAGTCATAATCTACTACACTGAAACTAATAATAAATAATAATAATAATAATATTCTTCATTGTTTAACTACTACTGGATATCTTTTTTTTTCATTATATTTTTATTACCATAATAAAATAATAAAATAATTTTATATAATCTTTTACCTTCATGTAATAATGTAATAAATACGTGGTAGCATATGATAATCTGATAAACAAAGGATGTGTGGCAACTGATAGCATATAATTCAGTATACTATTGTGATAACTGATTTATGACCAATAAAACAATGTAAAATTATAATTATTTAATTAAAAGAATACCAATAAAATATTTAAATTCTTAAATATAACTCTCTATTTATCTTTTTGTGCAAAATTATATTTTTGTTTCAATTGTTATGAATATATCGTGATTTCATGCAGTGAAGTGGAGAAATAAACAATCAAGACACAAAAATTTTGAAAAACAAATTTTAACAAAGTTTATTAACAACAACAAATAAAATAAACAATTTATGTACACTATTTACAATGGATATCCTTATTTTAATCTTACATTTTTATCTACTAATTTATATAAAAATAGTATATAGTTTAGTTATATCTTTATTTATACTTAAGACAAAATATAAAAAAAAATGTTACCATTTGGTTTCTCATTACGATTAACTTATTATTAAATTATCAAAAAACTTATTATAAATATATTTACTTATTAGCAGAATATTTCATCCTTAATATTATTAAACTATCTTATTTTTTAAAAAAAAATTCATAGGAAAACATTCCACAGAAAACAAAATTAACTTTATAATGAGTATGGATTTCTCAAAATATTAAAAAAATTTCATCTTGCAAAGTCAAAGATGTTACATAAAATATTCATCCAAAAATTCAGTATTAGATTTTAGTGGATATCATTTATCACACGATGTTTACTAATCATAATATATTCTTATTTAGCCTTACTTTAGTATGATATAAGTGTAATAATCAATATATTCCTGTTATTCAATGAACAAAAATATGCTATGCATATTGTTTATATAATTTACTTTGTACTATTGTATTTTAAAAATATGCAATACTTATTTTTCTTCAAAAAAAATAAAGCATTAAAAAATAATCAACATTCTAAAGAAAATGTCTTTGTTTAGATACTCTATTTTAAAAATTTATATTTCATTTCCAAAATAAATTCAAAAATATATTCTATGATTCTTTCCTTTCCTTAGGATACTTTGGACCTTCAATTTCAAGTTATAAATTCTATTCCTTCTAAGCAAATAAACCAATCTTATACAAAACGATAGCATAACCGAAGTTCTAAATTATTTATTATTTCTTTTAAAAATATCTTACTAAACGATGCAGTTACATGAAATAAAGATAGTGAAATAGATGCATAGGATTTAAGGAAGAAAGCTAGAGTATCACTCTTAATATATCTCAAAAAATCATGGCCCAGTGCAAAGAGGTATGACCTTTACCTGTCTAATAACCTCTAATACATGAACGATGTTAAAGCTACTTTTTCAGCTTTATTTAAAACATCAAATATTTAAAGACATATAAAACACTGTCCAATTAAAATGCGTATCAGTCATAGGGCTTTGTTAACTATGCTGATAACCACATAAAGACTAAATATTATTTCTATTCCTTATCATATTCTATTTTTTAAAAAATACATCATCTTGGTTTCCTGCTAACTATAGTACTTCCAAGCCACTATCTCAACATTATTTCTCAAGATTTTTCTACATCTTACATCGATAAATAACTATCTGCATTTACAAAACAATAAATAAAATTTATTGATAATTAAACCATCTTATTGTTCCACAAGAAAAGTCTGTCCACTTCATCATTCTGTATGTTTAATCATATACAATCTAACTAGACAATATTTGAATATCCAATAACATGAAAAGTTTTAAAAGAATCACATAATTATTTGTTATTATGTTGGATTATATCATTAATATAAAAAAAATCGTCATATGCATATTTTCAAATCAATCCTATCTCATAATGTTTTTTAAAATGTTGTATGAAATGCGTTACATATAATAAATAAAAAAAACTTTTACACTTCATTCTTACGATTCATAGATGATCTAAAGAAAACAAAATATACATTATAAATTATTAATAGTCATTATTATTACCAAAATAACCTTTATCTGGTCATCATATTCAGTAGGCTTCTTCATCCACTAGATACCGATCATTGCAAACATAAAGAAATATACATTCATACACTTTATTTTAAAATATATTCTTATCTAAATTATTAGATTATTCCATTATAAAATTTATATATCATCAACAAATTAATGTTTTATGTTTTCCTAATCGTATAAAAAAAATTTAGATTTAAACTATGTTAATAAAATAAAAGGAATCAAAACTATAATTACATATTTTCTTGACAATAGTTCCTGATAAGTCCAAAATGTTTATCATTTTCTCTAGAGTTTTAAAATGTTCTCCTCCAAGCGCGTTAAAGTTTAAAAATAAAAATAATTATTAATCCATTTACTAAAATTTATAGAAAATAATCCTGGGTCTTTACTGTTCAGAATAAAAATTATTAAACTGTAATATTAAAGAATTATTCCCACGAAGTTTATTCAATATTCTCTGATGCATCACTCGGTTCAATTTAACTTAAGTTATCCGGTAAACTTTTACACAATATTTGTATTTTCATGGATCCATCCTTTATTTATCTACTATATGTTCATTTTTTTTATATAGGTTTTATTTCTTAATAAGTTCTTTTTAATTCTTGTAAAAGATATATTTAAAAAAAATGTTTCCTTCAAAAAGGACTAAACATTCTATTTCTTTCATTATATTTTATGATAACTCATACGATATAAATATCTTATTCTTTTTTTAAAAAAAACTCCTGGATAAGCTTATAAATAATGCATCACAAATTTTTTTAGATGGCAAATAGTTTTCTGTTTAAGCTTCCAGCATAATGCCCGAATTATTTTTATATGAGTTAGAATAATCCTCTGGTTGAGCATAAATAAAGCTGTATTATAATTTAAACATTTTATTTCGTAGTATATCCATCTCTGTTGTGTAGTTTAAGTTAAACTTCAGATAAAATACTCCTGGCAAGTAACTTTTAAAAATTAGAAAATCACTTTCACGAAGTTCCCAAATATATTATTTTTTTAAAACTCTCTTTTTTTAAAATTATCAATTAGTTTTTTTTTGCAGATAAAGTTATAAGAAAGTACTAAAAAATTGACTAAAATAAAAATTTAAAAATACTATCTCTTTGATAGCTATAATTTACCTTTCTCTGGTTTCAATGCATTATTAATCTCCTCTTATACCCCTGTGCAATTCATATTTATAGTCTGTAAGAATACCTCATTTGATTGGTTGATTCTTACTTTACCTTGAGAACAAATTTACATATTTTCAGTTTATAGCAGAATCAAGTTTGAAAAAATAAAATTTTTTATGACGTAATAAAATTTAAAAAATATTATTTAAAATTCCACTTTTAATTCAATTATTATTTTATTAAAACTATTTAAACATTTAAAATAACTTTTAAAATAATTTTAATAACCTATTCCATTTATCTATTTTTATTTAAACAAAATATTTAATTTTTTTTTATTAACTGTATTCGTCTTTATTACATCATTTAAACATGTTATACAATAGTTAACTTAATATTTGTTATTATTTGCTTTTATGATAGGCAATAATTCTATCCAATTCTATAATATAACTTTTAAAATATTTTAAACTTTGTTACTTTAAATACAAACAAGCATGTGTGTGAAAGTATGAAGTATACAAGTCACATGATTAATAACTTTGACAGACGATTTTTTAATCTATTTCTCTGACCAGATTTATAAAATTGATACACTTATTATATTAAATAATATAATTATAAAAATTTGGAAAAATAATTTAAAATATAGAATTAAATACAATTTTCACCATCATAAAGTTTATATTTAAAATGTACTATATTAATTTTGACTATTAAATATGATTATAAATTTAAAATATAACATTTATTACTACAAGTTTTAAACTATTAAAATCGAACTTTTTAAATATACTTTAATATTTATAGCTGAGTTATTTAATATGGCCAGCTTTTACAACCATATGCAACAATATTTTAAGCTTTACTTAACTATTTTTTAAATGATTCGCTATAATTTTATATACTATGTATTTGCTTTAGCCTCAAATTGTACTTTAAAAATATAATCGACAAACTATAATTAATGTATTAAAAGAACATATTCTAAAATTTAAAATTTTTAGTAATTGACTGTTATGAACTATTACTGACCTATAGAAAAGGGCACATAACCTCCTCCTTCGAATAAAAATTTTAAATTAAACATCTATCTTATCATTTACTCTATTCATTGACACTTAATATCTTTATCATTTGCTATAACCAAATTCTATCCTGCACTACTGAACTATAAATGAATATATTGCTTTAAATACAAACTTATAAAATATTTGGACATTACACTCAGAATCTCAACTAGAAATACTAAAAAAAAAATTTTCTACACTTTCGTTATCCTTTTAAAATAATTAAGTTATGACATTTTAAAGTTTTATCTTTGTTCTGTAAAAAAAAATAAGGCTATAATACATTTTTTAAATATACGTCTTATCTAGGAATTATTTGTCTTAATCATTAGGTATTTTCTTTTCTAAATCTAAACTTTAATTCTCTCTTGACTTCCTTAAGTCTCACCCTAACTTTTCCTATCTTCTTTCCTTTATTAAGATTATTCTTAAGAAAATCTGTCATGAATTTCTTGTGCTTTAGACATTTAAGTATTACTTTTATCTTGCTTATGTCTCTATTCTGATTAAATTTTTCTCCTATAAATTCACTATTAGGTATCAAGTTTCTAATTCCTTTAAACAATATTTCTTTAGAAATATCAAATTGTAAACGAATATTTATTTCTATCATTAACACTACATTTAGATATCTCATCTTGCATTTTATTTTTAAATTTATTACTACTTTTATCAATAATATTTGGTAACTCATGTTCCAACAACTTTAAATATTTTTTCTCTGAAAAGATAAACTTTATCCCTGTAAATTTACCAAATCTTTTGTCATCACCATAATACTTTTTAAAACTATTAAGTTGATCTATAGTTCTTTCACCAACTAATCTTTCATAGGATTTACTCACTCCTATCATCTCATTAGTCAATTTAAAATATTCTTTGGGATTTTTCAATATTTTTGTGTATATTTTATTCCTACTATTAACTATTTCAATAGATTTTTTTCTGAATCTTCTTTTCTTCATAAATCATTTCATTATCTATAATAGTTTTTCCAACAAATAACTTGGTTTCTTTACTAGCTAATTTAATATAAGACTCATCTTTTTTAAATTCGTCATCTGCTATCTTAACAAATGATACATCATTATATCTATCTTTATCTCCTAATTTAACAGAATCTATGTTTTCTGCTGTCAAATTACTACATAAGTTAATATCTTTATTAACTATCTCAATGAATTGTGGATTTTCCTTATTTACCATCTCTACAATTTCTTTGTCATCTACCACATTTTCACTAACTAAATTAATAGATTCTTGATTCTTTTCCAAATCTGTACTAATTATTTCAACAGATTTACTACTTATTTCATGAGATACTTTCTTACTTACTATCTTTCCTTCAAAGTTTTGTATCCCTAAATCTTTTAATTTTCCCATTACTTCCTTGTGAACTTCCTCTTTGATACTTATTTTAGTCTGAACTACCTCTTCCTTAATAATTTTAATTTCTTCATTAATATGATTTATATTACTCTTTACTTCATAGATTTCACTCTTTACACTTAAATTATAACTCTCTATTTTCTGATCTAACCTACTATTATTTAGTTGACATTGGACAATAGATTCTTCTATTTGAGTTTTTAAATTTTTTACTGCTCTTTCTGAAAATTCAGAAAATTTTCTCTTCAACAACTTTTGATTTCTGTCTTCTATTTGCATTATTTCTTCCTTTAAAGAATCAATAACCTTTTCATTGTTATCAAATCTCAAATCCAAATTATTAAATTTATCTTGTACTTCGACCTTAAAATCTTCTACTGTTTTACAGGTTTCATTAAGTTTTTGATTCATACTTTCTACACAATATGATTTAATTACTATTTTTGTCCACATTTTCACTAAGATATTCTAATCTTATATTTGTTTTATTTAGGTTTTCATTAAGAGACTCAATATTTTTATTCATATTTTCATTAAGAGCATCAAATTTTATATTACTATCTTCTCTATTTTTAATCATATTTTCATTAAGAACATTAAATTTTATATTACTATCTTCTCTATTTTTATTAATATTTTCATTAAGAACATTAAACTTTATATTACTATCTTCTCTATTTTTATTCATATTTTCATTAAGAACATTAAACTTTATATTATTATCTTCTCTATTTTTTCTATTATCTTCTTTCATCTCCTTCATCATCAATAACATTTGAGATATTTGGGAGTTCTCTACCTCCTTTTTAGGCACTTAAATTTTCTTCCACTGTTTTAATTTCCATAACCTCTTCTTTTATGTTACTATCTATAATTTGGACACTATCTACAACTGTTTCCATTTCGATTAAGTTTTCTATTTCTCGTTTCTCTTCACAACTATCATCGACAATAAACTCAGATATTTCACTCTCTAAATTATTATCTTGATTATTCATTTTTTTTACAAATATGCTTTTTCAAAACTCAATATTTAAACAATATATTACTATTAATGTTCCATAAAAATAGTTCCTTACCAGTTTCTTTATCCCCATTTAACCATCACCCACAAAAAACTATAGATAATACTTTTTTATATCCTTATACAAACTAACTCTAATTAATTACAGTAACCATAATGATTGAAATTATGTGTCACAACATTATTTTCCCACATGCATGATTCACAGATATTTTGCACATAATAAAATATTTTCAAAATATATCGTTAATATTTCAATAATTGACATGGTCATAATATGTAATAAAATAATCGTAAGCCACATATGCATGTCTCAGATATTTATTTGCTAATTGTTTTAATTTATACTTCACTATTTTTAAACAGTCAGATTATCTACCACATAAAATTGCAATATTTTTAGTAATAAGCACTTAGTTCACTATAATAATCAAATCCTAAATAATTATTGCTATAATAAAATATTAAATTATCTATTTTCTGTGAGATATACCTATCAATAATCTTCAAAGTTACACGAACAAATTCTAATACTAACTATTGTATTGTATATTGTTAATTACTTTCCTAATATATCTCATAGCCTAAATGTTTGGGTACCACAATCTGACCTATCGATTGTATTCCCAACTACACATCGTGCAGTCACATTGGACAAGCAAAATCTAACCTTCTGATGGTTGAATCTGATGCCCTTACTAACACATCTCTAGCCTCTAAAGTTGGCATGCCATAATCTAACCTAACCTATGTGTAGCTCCACTACACATCATGCCAACCACATTGGGTGCCAAAATCTAACCTAGTCTTGTGCATCCTCACTTCAGAATAGTATATGGTATAAAATAAAATGGGTTCTAGCTCAGTTAATAATTAATAAATAAAATATTCAGCATTAAAATTAAAATGTTTCACTAGCTCAAATTTAAAATACGAATAAGGTTCAGTTTATAAAAATAAATTAAATAAATATTTAATATTTTCATGAGACTTGAAGTGAAAATACAGGTGACAAGATAGATTACATTGAGCCAATATACCACAGGATACTACCTAAATGGCATAAGAACACTATCCCCCTTATTACTATTTTAAATAACAAACTCATAGTATTCTTACGACTTTAATAACTTCTACTCACTAAGACTAAACTAATAATTAAATCTTAATCTTCTATTTAATAATCTAGCTCAATAAAATAATCTCAGGTTCATAAAGTTTATTCTAAGTTAATTTAAAAATACGGTAGTAAAATATGAGAAGGGAATTTTATGTCATAATCTACTATACTGAAACTAATAATAAATAATAATAATAATAATATTCTTCATTGTTTAACTACTACTGGATATCTTTTCTTTTCGTTATGTTTTTATTACCATAATAAAATAATAAAATAATTTTATATAATCTTTTATCTTCAAGTAATAATATAATAAATATGTGGTAGCATATGATAATCTGATAAACAAAGGATGTGTGGCAACTGATAGCATATAATTCAGTATACTATTGTGATAACTGATTTATGACCAATAAAACAATGTAAAATTATAATTATTTAATTAAAAGAATACCAATAAAATATTTAAATTCTTAAATATAACTCTCTATTTATCTTTTTGTGCAAAATTATATTTTTGTTTCAATTGTTATGAATATATCGTGATTTCATGCAGTGAAGTGGAGAAATAAACAATCAACACACAAAAATTTTGAAAAACAAATTTTAACAAAGTTTATTAGTAACAACAAATAAAATAAACAATTTATGTATACTATTTACAATGGATATCCTTATTTTAATCTTACATTTTTATCTACTAAGTTATATAAAAATAGTTTATAGTTTAGTTATATCTTTCTTTATACTTAAGACAAAATATTAAAAAAATGTTACCATATGGTTTCTCATTATGGTTAACTTATTATAAATATATTTACTTATTAGCAGAATATTTCATCCTTAATATTATTAAACTATCTTATTTTTAAAAAAAAAATTCATAGGAAAACATTCCACAGAAAACAAAATTAACTTTATAATGAGTATGGATGTCTCAAAATATCTAAAAAATTTCATCTTGCAAAGTCAAAGATGTTACATAAAATATTCATCCAAAAATTCAGTATTATATTTTAGTGGATATCATTTATCACACGATGTTTACTAATCATAATACATTCTTATTTAGCCTTACTTTAGTATGATATAAGTGTAATAATCAATATATTCCTGTTATTCAATGAACAAAAATATACTATTCATATTGTTTATATAATTTACTTTGTACTATTGTATTTTAAAAATATGCAATACTTATTTTTCTTCAAAAAAAATAAAGCATTCAAAAATAATCAACATTCTAAAGAAAATGTCTTTGTTTAGATACTCTATTTTAAAAATTTATATTTCATTTCCAAAATAAATTCAAAAATATATTCTATGATTCTTTTCTTTTCTTAGGATACTTTGGACCTTCAATTTCAAGTTATAAATTCTATTCCTTCTAAGCAAATAAAGCAATCTTATACAAAACGATAGCATAACCGAAGTTCTAAATTATTTATTATTTCTTTTAAAAATATCTTACTAAATGATGCAGTTACATGAAATAAAGATAGCAAAATAGATGCATAGGATTTAAGGAAGAAATCTAGAGTATCACTCCTAATATATCTCAAAAAATCATGGCACAGTGCAAAAAGGTATGACCTTTACCTGTCTAATAACCTCTAATACATGAACGATGTTAAAGCTACTTCTTCAGCTTTATTTAAAACATCAAATATTTAAAGACATATAAAACACTGTCCAAATAAAATGTGTATCCATCATAGGGCTTTGTTAACTATGCTGATAACCACATAAAGACTAAATATTATTTCTATTCCTTATCATATCCTATTTTTTTAAAAAATACACCATTTTGGTTTCCTGCTAACTATAGTACTTCCAAGCCACTATCTCAACATTATTTCTCAAGATTTTTCTACATCTTACATCGATAAATAACTATCTGCATTTACAAAACAATAAATAAAATTCATTGATAATTAAACAATCTTACTGTTCCACAAGAAAAGTCTGTCCACTTCATCATTCTGTATGTTTAATCATATACAATCTAACTAGACAATATTTGAATATCCAATAACATGAAAAGTTTTAAAAGAATCACATAATTATTTGTTATTATGTTGGATTATATCATTAATATATAAAAAAAAATCGTCATATGCATATTTTCAAATCAATCCTATCTCATAATGTTTTTTAAAATGTTGTATGAAATGCGTTACATATAATAAAAAAAAAAAACTTTTACACTTCATTCTTATGATTCATAGATGATCTAAAGAAAACAAAATATACATTATAAATTATTAATAGTCATTATTATTACCAAAATAACCTTTATCTGGTCATCATATTCAGTAGGCTTCTTCATCCACTAGATACCGATCATTGCAAACATAAAGAAATATACATTCATACACTTTATTTTAAAATATATTCTTATGTAAATTATTAGATTATTCCATTATAAATTTTGTTATTAGTAAAGATATTTTATTATATCTATGATTTATTATAAAATTTATATATCATCAACAAATTAATGTTTTATGTTTTCCTAATCTTATAAAAAAAAATTAGATTTAAACTAGGTTAATAAAATAAAAGGAATCAAAACTATAATTACATATTTTCTTGACAATAGTTTTTGATAAGTCCAAAATGTTTATCATTTTCTCTAGAGTTTTAAAATGTTCTCCTCCAAGCGCGTTAAAGTTTAAAAATAAAAATAATTATTAATCCATTTAGTAAAATTTATAGAAAATAATCCTGGGTCTTTACTGTTCAGAATGAAAATTATTAAACTGTAATATTAAAGAATTTTTCCCACGAAGTTTATTCAATATTCTCTGATGCATCACTCTGTTCAATTTAACTTAAGTTATCCGGTGGTAAATTTTACACAATATTAGTATTTTCATGGATCCATTTTTTATTTATCTACTATATGTTCATTTTTTTATATAGGTTTTATTTCTTAATAAGTTCTTTTTAATTCTTGTAAAAGATATATTTAAAAAAAATGTTTCCTTCAAAAAGGACTAAACATTCTATTTCTTTCATTATATTTTATGATAACTCATACGATATAAATATCTTATTCTTTTTTTAAAAAAAACTCCTGGTTAAGCTTATAAATAATGCGTCACAAATTTTTTTTGACCGCAAATAGTTTTCTGTTTAAGCTTCCAGGATAATGCCCGAATTATTTCTATATGAATTAGAATAATTCTCCGGTTGAGCATAAATAAAGCTTTATTATAATTTAAACATGTTTTATTTCGTAGTATATCCATCTCTATTGTGTAGTTTAGGTTAAACTTCAGATAAAATACTCCTGGCAAGTAACTTTTAAAAATTAGAAAATCATTTTCATGAAGTTTCCAAATATATTATTTATTTAAGACTCTCTTTTGCAAAATACTTTAAAATTATCAATTAGTTTTTTTTTGCAGATAAAGTTATAAGAAAGTACTAAAAAATTGACTAAAATAAAAATTTAAAAATACTATCTCTTTGATAGCTATAATTTACCTTTCTCTGGTTTCAATACATTATTAATCTCCTCTTATACCCCCATGCAATTCATATTTATAGTCTGTAAGAATACCTCATTTGATTGGTTGATTCTTACTTTAACTTGAGAACAAATTTACATATTTTCAGTTTATAGCAGAATCAAGTTTCAAAAAATAAAAATTTTTATGACGTAATAAAATTTAAAAAATATTATTTAAAATTCCACTTTTAATTCAATTATTATTTTATTAAAACTATTTAAACATTTAAAATAACTTTTAAAATAATTTTAATAACCTATTCCATTTATCTATTTTTATTTAAACAAATTATTTAATTATTTTTTTTATTAACTGTATTCGTCTTTATTACATCATTTAAACATGTTATACGATAGTTAACTTAATATTTATTATTATTTGCTTTTATGATAGGCAATAATTCTATCCAATTCTATAATATAACTTTTAAAATATTTTAAACTTTGTTACTTTAAATACAAACAAGCATGTGTGTGAAAATATGAAGTATACAAGTCACATGATAACTTTGACAGATGATTTTTTAATCTATTTCTCTGCCCAGATTTATAAAATTGATACACTTATTATATTAAATAATATAATTATAAAAATTTGGAAAAATAATTTAAAATATAGAATTAAATACAATTTTCACCATCATAAAGTTTATATTTAAAATGTACTATATTAATTTTGACTATTAAATATGATTATAAATTTAAAATATAACATTTATTACTACAAGTTTTAAACTATTAAAATCGAACTTTTTAAATATACTTTAATATTTATAGCTGAGTTATTTAATATGGCCAGCTTTTACAACCATATGCAACAATATTTTAAGCTTTACTTAACTATTTTTTAAATGATTTGCTATAATTTTATATACTACGTATTTGCTTTAGCCTCAAATTGTACTTTAAAAATATAATCGACAAACTATAATTAATGTATTAAAAGAACATATTGTAAAATTTAAAATTTTTAGTAATTGCCTGTTATGAACTATTACTGACCTGTAGAAAAGGGCACAATATATATGTATTAATCTTTAAGTACACTGATATATGTTATATCTAAATCTATCAAGTTTTAAGTACACCTATATATAACACAAACAAAATATATGACTTCTGTCTACAGATTACTTTGAAGTAAATTTATTTTTCCTACTTCAGTTGTGCCATCTAGTGTAAGCTTGGTTAATTAAAAGATGTCATATGGTAATGCTTGATAAATTCTTACCCAGTGCTAACCAATTCCCATCCCAGACTAGTTTCTAACATATTGTATCTTGATTTTGCTTCAGTAGTCATCATTTATTTATTTTTTCATTATCAAGCTATCAGTCTGAAATATAAAAACACTTAATGTTTTGAACTCAAGCCAAGTCACTTGCATACTTGTACAGAAGTGATATCAGTTTACTATTTATATATTTTGGTGTTCTCAGTTTTTTAGTAATTATAGGCACCTATATTTTTTATTACAATTATCACAACACTGATAAAATGTTGTCTGCCCTATGCTTCCATATTAATTTTGAGTAGCAAATCTGTTTCTTCTACTTCAGTTCTGCCACCTTGTGGATGACTTTCTGAAAATTGATATTCACTTTGATTTTATTAATAACCAGATGAACCCAGCCTTTTAAAGGCCTAATGTTTTTTTAATTAGTTGCTTTAAGAATTTTTTTTAAAATTTAATGTAAATTAAACAAAGCATTTTAATATTATATAGATAAATTTCTAAATTTTAATAAAGCTAAATTAAAATTTAAATTTTTAAATATACTTGTTATATTTGATGGCACAAATATATATTCACTAAAGCGCCCTCTAAATAAAAATTAAAAAAATTCTTTTGTCAAATTTCTGACAGTGTCATGAGTAAGTAATTATAATAGTTTTTTTAGTTTTATTAATAGTTACCATTTATTAATGTCAGAATACCAAAACATCAGTCTTTGAGCCCGTTGTTTTTGTAATATTTTTTATTAAATATATTTGTAATATATTTAATATTTTTTTAAGATTTAATGTAAATATGTTTTTTTTTTATTAAACATTGCTAAGTATGTCATTCATCTGAACTATATTAGAGGATTGGCAGATTATGAAAGCATGGTGCATCTTAATGACAAATTATGAATTGGCATTTTTGGATGTTTTTTAGTTCGCTGGGGATCTTTACTGCAAAATATATACTATATCTTTGTAGTTAGAAGCACTCATACTAATTTTTCCCAGCATGTTTTATTTAATAGTGGAATTACTTTCTTGCATAAACATAGTCGTTGTGAATTTGATACATGACAATGGACAAACATTCATTCATTTACCAATTAGACACAGAAAAAATATGGATATTATATATAAAATATCTATGCTCATTTTTGACTACTTTTATAACTTTATAATAAAGAAAAAACAGACTAAAATTGTATCAATGTGAGTATTCAGATTATCCTGTATGCCCACTCAGTAATTAGCCAACAAAAACATAACCTTTTAAACCCATTCCAATTAAACATTGCAATATTCCTTTGAATGGCCTTCTTTTATAAAATTGATTATCCTGTATATATTTACATAAACATTGCTCACACAATTCAAATTGATGGTACCATCTTTGGGCTGTGCCTAAATCTATCTTGGAATACAGCTCTTCCATATTGCCCACTTTAAATAGTCTTAGTCCTTCAGTTATGATTTGAAATTGAAGACAAAAAATAAAATCTTTGTGGAAATTTTAATAGTGTAGTTCCAGTTCTCTAATTGGTACTTTCCCAAGTAATGCAGCTAACAACTATTTAATGTATTTGAATTCAATTTTTATATTGTACTAAATTTTATCAAAATGTAATTATGAAAAACTAAAAATTTAATTATCATCTTTGCATAAATACTTATTTATATATCCTCCAGTCCCAATCAGTGAATCAAATGCTACTGAACCATATTAGCTGCCCCCACATCTGTTGGCTGGGCAATCTAATAAAGTAATAGTATTGAATTGGCCAAGTTGAAAAGATGTTTTAATAGATACCAGATCTTACTTATGGATCTAAGATTTGGACATTTAACAAAAGAGCAATAAAGAGACTTCAGATCACTCAGTGAAATATGGAGGGATGTATGTTGGAAATAATAACAAGAGATTAAATAAATATTTGAATAAAGAGAACAAGTAGATATGACTGACTTTATTGAAAAAAATTAAGAGACTAAAGTGGAGCTGAACTGAACATATTGCTAGAAATGATGATAATAGATACACATTTGAAGTCTAAACCAGGTTTAAGAGTTTAGAAAAGTCCTAGAAGAAAACCATATGTGAGATGGATGAATAAAATCGATAACTTTATTCATGATATGTGGAGAAAAGTTTATTGATTGAAGAAAATTGGATTAAACTTGGAGAGACCAATTTGCAGTGGATCGTTGCTAGTTGAAAATGATGACCCATGATGATAATGCAGAATGATGTAATCAAGTAATAATAAAATCAGAATATATTTAATAATGAGAGTAATGAAGGATGTGTTTGCAAAACTTTACTGAGTTGGTATAATGAAGAAGATCGTTTAAATACTTCATTTGAGTTTTGGTGATTTAAAACTCAATATTTTGTGGGTGTAACTTACTTTTAACATGAATACGACTCCCACTATATACTTAATTTTTATGTAAATAAAGCATTTAATTAATGTAAAATCTAATAATTAAACGTTTAAAAAATTGTTTCATAATTTATTAATAAATAGCAGTATTACTAATATTTTTAAGCGAATTGAAAACAACAGAATCCCATGTTGGCGGATCAAAGTTGAAAACAATCAATTAGTTTTGGATTGAAAATGTTAATACTATATTTTTATGAGTGCTTATTTTATAAATATAATTTAAATGAAAACAAGATTAAATCTAAATTTAAAGAGATTATAAATGAAGTAATAGTTATATTTATAACTGTTTTCAAATTTTTGTTTGTTTTATAAATGATTTCAATCAACCCTTAAGCTATCAACATTCTCAACCTATAGTAAATGCAACCTCTTTTAACAATAAAGGTGGTACCACCTTTATTTATGGTCTGATAATGTTTACATAGACACTAGATAGACTATAGATAAAGGAGGAACCACTTTCATTGTTTAATTTTGCCTTGGCAACAGGTTGAGTTTGTTGATTGCTTAAAGGTTAATTATTACCACCTGCATTTATAAACCTATTAAAGCTTTGAGTAATTGGCATTATCGTCTTAGTTTTGATAAATGCACATCACACATATTCAGATGTATGCCCTTTCTAAGTTGGAGAATGGTTGTAAAAATTGAATTGCTTTATTGCTCAGAAGGTCATAAGAAAAGGTCATAAGAAGTTTGAGTGCCAGAAGTACCAAATCAGGAATCAATTGGACTTTCCAGAGTCTGAGAATCTACCACTGCATTAAATTACTCAGTGTGTAAATGATTGTGACAGTGTGGTATTGAAATGAGAGATGCAGTAAACCAAAACTTAAAAGCATATATCTAGAGTATGATGATTGTTTATTTTTCCATAAGGTATTAAAGTGCTTATAAACTAGTCCCTATATTGGTAAGAGTGTTATAGTGAAAGCTGTTAATGTGGACATTTAGATCTGTTGTTCAATTCTTCTGGCTCACCTAAAAAGAGAAGGTTGATTACAAAATGGATGCGTAGTGAGAAGGTTAGTCAGAATTTATGCCCTTGCAGCTGGTTATGGTATGGTGGAAGTGATATGAAGGATGCATTGCTAAAAACCTAAAACAAAAACTTGAAAATATTTATAAACATTAATTTTTGCACTTGTAATATATTTAATTAGGTTTAAATTGGCTATTGTCTACAACAGTCCTTATCAGTTCTACCTGCTCATTAAAGTTAATTGATATTTTGCTCATTTAGTGTTTGTATAGGTAACCACCATAATAGTTTAACCTTATGCTTTAGGGCAGTGGTTGGGTGTCAAATTCTGAAGTGTAAAGTCATAGGATTGCATCCAGTGCTCACACTTTTATTGCTCAACCTTTTTATGAACCCTCTTGCAATAAAGCCATTCAATTACTGTTTAGGATTTTTTTTAAAAGGTTACTTTGTTTTTTAAACAATATACTATTAAACTACATATACTCTTACTAGCAAGCAATAGTTCATTTTTAATATATTAACAGGATTTACCTGGCCTATGTAAAGGCTATTGTTTTTAATTGGTTGCATTAACAAACTTTTTTTAAAAGATTTATCAAGATTAAACAAAATGTAGCCAAATTGAAAGGCTGTTGTATTTGCTTTGAATAAAATGCTTCTAATCAAATTAAGCCCACAAAATTAAAATTTTTGAATATACCTGTTATAACAGTAGCAAACTTTTCATATATTAGCTTGTGTAAGCTTATGAAATGGTGATCATGTGATGTTTTGGTGGTTTTATACCTGTTACATTTGATATGTGAATTTGGCAGCTTTCTATAGAAAACTATTATTGGTGGAATTAGCATAAACTGTGCAATATCAAACTACACATCAAACTACGTGACTTCAGTTTTTGCTAACCAAAAGTAAATTAGGTACTATAGGACATAATTCCCCCCCCTCACTTAATATCATGTTTTAAACATGAACTTATGTACTGTAATCACATTTTCTTCTGATTTAATTGTTATACCAATTCAGTTCTGTACTGTAGTTAAAAGCACGAATACTGATTTTTTCCCAAGAATTATCTATTAATGACAGAATTACTCCTTTATATAATTTATTAAAGCAACCAATTAAAATAGAGTAAGTTAGAGCAACTAATTAAACAGCATTGTGGACCACATTCATACAACAGACAAAATAGGGATTTTAAATAAGAGACAATTGACTATAGAAAAGAAATAATTATATCGTCAGTTACTCAAGATATCAAGTGATGTTTGGGCATCAAAAAAACAGGATGAACTCAGTAGTTGTCTCATTTCTGTATTAGAGACCATAACATTTATCTCTTAAAGCATGTTAAATCAGTCAATAGCTCACTACAGTTACAAAACAACAACACAATTAGTTAGACAGCTTTTATAATGTAAACAATTCTAGTAATATTAACTATTTTATACAAAATAAAAACTTAGTTTACAAAATGTTACTTATCTATGAATGGAATTGTTGTAGTGACCTTTGCGACACTAAGTCGGCAATAACAATTCAATTCTTCAGAAGTGGATATCATAAACCTTTCTTTTTTATAATGATTAAAAACATATTTTCATCTCATTTCAAATTAGATCTCCTGGATTGATTAATTTATGTTGAAATGAAATGATTATTTTCTCTTTTTTTAAAAAATATATTTAAACTAAATGCAAGTAGGTTGGTATTTATCGGAATATTACTAAGAACTTATTACTCGGGAATTTCTTAACAAATTCGAGCACCGGAAGTAACTAACGGAAGTAACTGACCGAATATGCTGCATGGTTCTTGAGCTGCAGAAGTCCATCATTCTATCACTGCTCTAAATAGACCAGGATTGAACATTGATTGAAAATATAAAAATAAATTCGTTAAAAATTGTTCTGTCCCTGTTTAAAATGATGGTGACATGGTTATATAGAAATTTCTTATATGTTTCTGTATTAAGAAAAAAAAGATGTCAGTGTTTACATAAATATTTAAGTGTTTGTATAAAAAAAGGTCAGTCAAAATCTATTTTCGTTTTAAAATAATGTTTTACAGTCAGGTTATTGATTGATTCTATTGTTGTAAAAAAAAAAAAACCCTACGAGTCTATTCGTCTACGATTTTGGCATAAAGAGTCGACAGAAGTAATTTCTCAAGAAGTTAGCATCAAATAGGTGGAAGATATTTAATTTAACGTTCTGATTTTCTTTACTTAAAAATAGTAATTAAAGTTTAAGACAATATTTTAACAATTAAATAAAATTTGAAATTAAAATAGGTATAACATCAGAGTTACAGTTTTAATCTGGCCTAAATTTTTTAAAAAAATCTTCAGATTAAATTAAAAATCTTTTTATTTATGTGTACAGAATGTTTACAATCTGTTTTTGTTTGATTGTTTTTGCTTTTTAACCATTAAATAATTTAGTACAAATAACTTAGCCAATATATATGTCTATAGAACTTCAGATGAAGTTTTTTAGTTTAATGTTTCTCAAAACATTTATTAAACTAATTAATATGGATGATATATTACAAATATGGAGATGAGTTATGGAACTAACATTATTGAGTTAAACAGGGTTAGGTATGTAGTGTTTAAGTTCTTTGTTAACTTTATTAGAGAGTCTGATATAGCTTCCATGTCTCTTGAAAAATGAATGTTGTGGCAAGAGTTTTGTCTCTTTGTTTAATTTTCTCTATGCTTTGAATAAATAATGAGTTTTCATCTGGCTTGGGATGTTGGTATTGTGCCTTGCACCTTACAATCCAAATGGCATAGGTGATGAAAATTGACAGCCTGATTGTAGGAATATCTCTTCCACGAATGCATTCTTTTATATTAAGTATTTTGTAGTAGTCTATCTTTGAATTGTTAAATATTATTGTTTTAATATTACCTAGACCCATGCATGTTTTAATTATTTGGTTGAGAAGATTTATTGTCGAAAAGCGCTGTAGTCTGAAGATAAGCATATTTGAGTGGGCAAATATTTCTCGCTAAAGACAATCAAAACTAACAAAATTTTAATTATTCCATTGTAACAAGAAGCTGAAAAGTGGATTTAAATTGAAATAGACTTTTTTCATAAAATACTTAGATAAACTTGTACCATGTATCTGTACAAGAGAAAACTCAAAAATAACTGGAATTGTTCTCTGGTATACATGTTTATTGTAGTGTCTGCTTCTGCAGTTAGATATCTTTTGTGAAGGAAATTCTGCATCAATCTGCCAAGTGATGACCCTCTAAAATCACAGTGCACCATAGAACAAGTTTGTGTATAGTGAGTTGCATATTTGTCAATTTTTGTAATGGCTGCAAATGGAATAATGTGAAATTTTATTTTCTTTTAGAAGAAACACCAAAAAAAAAAAAACAGTTGTAATGCTTGAAACAGATTACAATAAAGCTATTCTAGGAAAACACATGATTCCATGTATCAAATTTACAACAACCCAAAAACAGTGTAGTGTGTGAAGTCCAATGTTAAAACATACTGATTGGGGGGGGGGGGATGAAAGAACATTGTTCATTCAAAATTAGTTCATATTAATCAGGCATTTAAAACCTACGATCTGAAACTTTTGCATGATAACGGTAAAATTAAATGACCTGTTTTGTGGCAAAGTGAGGAATGCACACTTCAAAATGACAATGCACTAATGCACAAAGCCTTGAGCATGAAACAATTTTTAATAAAAATTCAACATGATCCAGCTTATCCATCAGCTATATTCACTCAATCTCACTCTATGTGACTTTTTTTTATAATCTTGAAAGAAAAACGTTATTAAAACAGACAAAACTCTCCATACAGTAGTGCCACTCAATGCAAGTTAGACTGATCAATGGATGCCAGAAGTCTTGTGCATGGTAGTGCCTACTCATCCAACATCTCCAGACTAGTGTCTAGCTTGTGGTTTCATCAGTGAGGAGCCTTGCATCTGAGATCACTGCACCTAGATCTTAGAATCTAATGCAACTCTCCAGCAGCCACCTTTTATCTCTACTTAACTACAAAACTACGAGAACAAAATTGAAAACAAAAAAATATTTCCAATCCAAGCTCATTAACTTATATAATCATATAAGCCTGAATTCAATTTACTACCTATACATTTTGGTGTCTTTGAATAATGGTAGCTACCACTATCCTATTAGGCAAGATTGGTGTTAAACCACTAAACATCACATGATCACCATTTCTTATGCTTGCTCTTAGTTTTGTAGTTAAGTAGAGATAAAAAGTGGCTGCTGGAGTTACGCATTAGATCCTAAGATCTAGGTGCAGTGCTCTCAGATATAAGGCTCTTCATAGATGAAAGCCACAAGCTAGAAATTAGTTAATAAACATCACATGATCACCATTTCTTATGCTTGCTCTTAATTGTTATTAAAACAGGTAAAACTCTATACGTATTACCACTCAGTGCAAGCCAGAGTAATAAGGCTTGTACATAAAATCCTCATCTAGTGCCTACTCATCCAATATCCCCAGACTAGTTTCTTGCTTGTAGCTTTTATCAGTGAGGAGCCTTGGATCTGAGAGCACCACACTTAGATCTTAGGATCTAATGCAACCCTCCAGCAGCCATCTTTTAACTCTATTTAATTACAAAACTATAAGATTTAAATTGGAAACACCATAATATTTTCAATCCAAGCTCATCAACTTATATAGTCATCTAGGTATGAACTCAGTTCAGTAGCTATATATTTTGGTGTCTTTGGTTTTTTAATAATGATAGCCATCATTGTCCTATTAGGCAGGATTGGTTTTAAGCCAATAAACATCACATGATCACCATTTTTTATGCTTGCTCTTAACAGTTATTAAAACAGGCAAAACTCTCTATATGTCTTGCCACTCAGTGCAAGCTAGAGTAATCAATGAATGCCAGAAAGTTTGTGCTTAAAATCTCCATCTAGTGCCTACTCATACAATATCTCCAGACTAGTTTCTGGCTTGTGATCTTCATCAGTGAGAAGCCTTGGATCTAAGAGCATTGCACCTACATCTTAGTATCTAATGCAACCCTCCAGCAGTTCACCTTTAATCTCTACTTAACTACACAACTATGGACTTAAATTGAGAACACCATGGTATTTTCAATCCAAGCTCATCAGCTTATATAGTCATCTAGGTCTGAACTCAGTTTAGTATCTATACATCTTGGTGCCTTTGGTTCTTTAATAACCACAGCCACCACTATCCTATTAGGCAGGATTTATTTTAAGCCAATAAACATCACATGATCACCATTTCTTATGCTTGCTCTTAACTGTTATTAAAAAAAGTAAAACTCTCTACACGTATAGCCACTCAGTCATTCCTGCCTGGTTATTAAAGAACCAAAGATACCAATATGTGTAGATACTGAACTGAGTTCAGACCTATATAACTATATAAGCTGATGAGCTTGGATTGAAAATATTATGGTGTTTTCAATTTAAGTCTCATAGTTTTGTAGTTAAGTAGAGATAAAAGATAGCTGCTGGAGGGTTGCATTAGATCCTAAGATCTACGTGTGGTGCTCTCAGATCCCAGGCTCCTCACTGACAAAGGCCACAAGCCAGAAACTAGTCAGGGGATATTGGATGAGTAGGCACTAAATGGGAATTTTATGCACAAGCCTTCTGGCATCCATTGATTACTCTGGCTTGCACTGAGTGGCAATATGTATAGAGAGTTTTGCCTGTTCTAATAACAGTTAACAGCAAGTATAAAAATGGTGATCATGTGATGTTTATTGGCTTAAAACCAATCCTGCCTACTAGGATAGTGGTGGCTTAGGTTATTAAAGAACCAAAGACACCAAAATGTATAGGTACTGAACCGAGTTTAGACCTATATGATTATATAAGCTAATGAACTTGGATTGAAAATATTATTGTGTTTTCAATTTTATTCTTATACTTTTGTGGTTAAGTAGAGATAAAAGATGGCTGTTGGAGGGTTGCTTTAGATCCTAAGATCTAGGTTCAGTGCTCTCAGATCCAAGGCTTTTCACTGACAAAGCTACAAGCTAGAAAGTCTGGGGATATTGGATGAGTAGGCACTATATAGGGATTTTATGCACAAGCCTTCTGGCATCCATTGATTACTCTGGATTGCACTCAGTAACACAAGTGTATGGAGAGTTTTGCCTGTTTTAATAACAGATATGAGCAAGCATAAGAAATGGTGATCGTGTGATATTAATTTTAAGTATGTTTTAAAATTTTGTAAAACTTTTAACATCACTCTCAAACAATATTCTTTTATATAAAATACTACACATCAAATTCAAAAATGATAATAGAAAATGAATAAAATATATAAGCTTTCAACATAAGCTGAAGAAATTTTATTAATAAACATAATTTATATGGTACTCCAAGACAGAAAATTGGCTATTGGCAGATTGTGAAATTTATTTATAAATTGTACTTTTTTAAAAATTTCATTGCATATAGTACTCAGAAAAAAAAAATGGCAGTTTGAATTTCATAAAATTTGCAAATCTTAATGGCTTTTTGTTTGTTTATTTACATTTTTGTTTGTTTGTTTACATTTTTTGAATAGTCTGTAATTTGTGGTGAATCATAGTGTAGTTCATGGCTACACTGCACCCCCTGCACCATTTAAAAAAATAATTTTTATCATTTTACAAATTTAATCTTATCACCTAATTTAGTAAAAGAATTAATCATTATAATATCAACTACAAAAACTGTTAGCCACTAATTTTGAAAAACTTGTATTTAAAATAATCTTAACTTCAAATGAATTAACATCTTAATAATCATGTAAAACAAATAACTGAGCAATATATAGTATATATATAATAAGGGAATCATGTCATATATTACATGACTTAATTTAAGCTTGTATTAAGATATAATATAGTGATTGTACTAATATACAAGATTTTATCGGTAAATGCCGCAAGAGAGAGCATCTAAAAATTTATCTAGAATTATCTCTATTCCCAAACTGGTTTTGAGCTAATGACTTTCATGAGTGAGGTGCTAGGAAATTCAAACACTAGATCTAAAATACCAAGTTAAGACCAGCACTTATCTAATACTTAACTATTAAGTAGAAAATCTGAAATTTTCAGGGACCTATATGTAGTCAAATCTAGCTATCTAACTGAAATAGCCATATGGATCTTGATACTGTTCAGCTTCACCATATATTAATAGCTTTAGTAATATAACATTGCCAATAACCTTTAAAGCAAATGTTGTAATAGTAAAACCATAAATTAAGTCATATATCATATAATTTGACTTTAAAAGCTTTTATTACAAATCTAATACAACAAGCATGCTAATATCTCTAAACACGCTTTTCCAACAAATGCTGCAAGAGAAAGCATTTAAAAATCTCTATCCCTATCCCCAAACTGGTTTTGAGCTGTTGGCTCTCTTCAGTGAGGTGCTAGGATATTCAGACACTAGATCTAAAATACCAAGTTAAGACCAGCACTTGTCTAATACTTAACTATTAATTAGAAAATCTGAAATTTTCAGAGACCTATATGTATTCAAATCTAGCTATCTAACTTAAATAGCCATATGGATCTGTATACTGTTCAGCTTCACCATATATTAATAGTATTATCAATATAACATTGCCAATAGCCTTTAAAGCAAAAATTATAATAGTAAAACCATAAATTAAGTCATATATCACAACGTGACTTTAAAAGCTTTTATTACAAATCTAATACAACAAGCATGCCAATGTCTCTAAACAAGCTTTCCAACAAATGCTACAAAAGAAAGCATTTAAAAATCTCTATCTATCCCTATCCCCAAACTGTTTTCAAGCTATTGGCTTTCTTCAGTGAGGTGCTAGGATATTCAGATAATGGATCTAAAATACCAACTCAAGACCAGCACTTATCTAATACAACTATTAAGTAGAAAATATGAAATTTTCAGACACCTATATATCATCAAATTTAGCTATCTAACTTAAATAGCTGTATAGTTCTGAATACACTTCAGTAATATATTAATAGCCTTGGCAATATAACATTGCCAAAGCTGTAAGAGCCAAATTATAATAAGAAGGCAATCAAGTCTTATATCACATGACTTAATTTAAGCTTATATAGCAAGCAGTGATTATAACATAAATGGAATTGTGGTTAATGTTGAAGATCCAACAGTTTACAATTCTATGCCCCACCAAACACAGACTAACTTGAAATGCTAATAGTAGCAAAACTACATTTGTTGTAATTTTTTTATTAACAATTTTTCAATATTTATAGCTCACACTAAACAATATTTAAACTGATAAACAAAAGGATTAAATATCTATATTCTATCTTTCTTAAATTAATAAAAAATAAAGATGATAGCTGTAATACAATTATTATTTCTTTATTTCTTACATTCATCAAATCAATATGGGGCTATATTCTTTTAATTAAGGGTAAGAAATAATTTTTTAATTGGACTTTTTTATTTTTTACACTCATATACATTTAAATTAACATTTATAATCAATGTGTAAAATAAACAATATTAATTGTTTATACAGAACAGTATTCTTTCTAACTACATTTACCAGAACCAAAAATAAATTAAATAATCTATTTATCAAAAAGACTCATTTTATTTCTTTTTAAAAAATTTATTCCAAAATATCAAGAACATTGTTACCTCTTAATTCTTATGAAAATTATTTTATAGTTTATTTTCATATTTATATAAATAGTTTATGTGCATTTCTTATTTTTCTTTACGAAGTTAAACATATTATTAAGCTTACTAAACAACTGTACTTTGGGCATAGAGAGAATATGTGAATTAAAAACTGTCCTTATTTATCTTGCTTCTGTTTTAACCAAACATTTTATATATAATTTGTATATGAATTGATTCTCTTATATACACAAGCATAGGCAAAAGAAAACCTATTAGCTCATTAGTAGCTCAAAATCCCTATTGGTCAAATGATTTAAAGTTCTGAATTTTTAATTGGTCAATTACAGAATCCTCAGTAAAAATATTTGTCTTTTTAAATTATACCCCTTTTAGTTCAGTTTCTAAAAAGCAAATTAATAATTTGTCAGATCAAAAATTTTTTCAAAAATAAATTTCTATTTATAATTGATAAAATAATTTATAGCGAATAACATAAAATGTACTTTTTTCAACCTATTACATAATGCAACCTATGTCATTGATTTCTTTCTCAATTTACTTTCATGTAAAAGTAAATATTTTTTACTAAAATCTGAACTATTCTTATAAAATAATTATATTTTCACAAATATTTTATGAAAATAAGAAAAAATATGTAAAAAAAACTCTAAAACATAAATTTTTATTTGGAAAATCAAAAAGTATTAAGAACTATCAACATTGTTGATAAGCACTCCCATGTGTAGAGATTGAGAAACAACTAATCAGTGTCTTGGAAGGCAGATGTTATCTCGTTATAACTTTAAATTTAAATATTATTGATTTATTAGTTGTAAAATAATTATAAACGTGGAAGCATCATATAGTACATTTTTTTTTATAAAATGACTGTAAAATTGCCATAATAGTGAAAAATTAGTGGTTTGAGAGTGATTTCAAGTTGAACACAAAAATATTCAGCAAACACTGTCAACAAGTTAATATAACAAAGTTAATATAATAAAGGAATCCAATAATACAAAGATTATCTGCATATGAAATTTATTCTACATTACTATGGCCAGATTTTATGCTTTTATATCCACATTTGTTATTTCATCATCATTTTTAGTTGATGTATATTGCAATTGTAACAGTCAGAATCATCTATCTTGCTAGCACACTGCAGAATTCAAACCCCAAACACGAAACAACATTCTAGGAGGGGTTGCCTTCTAGATATACTAAGTTCGAATCTAAAGACGACATTTCACAGTGCCACCTATGTGATAATGCATCTGATGCTACTACTAGTATAACTTTCCCTGGTGCCTGGTGGTCAGGGAGAAGCAAAAGACTCTATACTAAGATAAGTTTGGGTTGCTAATTAACGTCTATGGATGTACAAAAGAAATGTTGAAAATAGATATATAGACCGAGACAGTGATAGGAATCAATAAAATAAAAGATCAAAATTAGTTTTAAATAATTTCACAAAATTTATTTATATAGAAATATATTATATAACTCCACTGTCTGCTTATATGAGACAGGGACGCTTACTAAATAATTGTTGGCATTACATTCCAATAAATGACAAAAAGGTTTTAAAGCAAAATTATATATTCTATCTCTCGGGCTAATAGTATTATGATAATGTGCTTAAAGAGATGGGAACATGTGTGAGGAGCTTTGAGTAATTATACAAGTTTAATAAAATATTTGAAAATTAAGTGTTATAAAATATTTATTGATTTCGAGAATAGCATGGACAAAAGCTTCCTAAGCAATAAAGTGGGAATGTGATCAAGGCATTTATTTGATAATAATAAGTAAAGCAGATGGGAGGTCAGTATTGCTAGTAATAAATTTATTAAAAGATGGAGGGGTGACATTTTAAGTCACGGATGCCTTGTAAAAATAAATATATAAATAAAAACAGTGAATATTTGGAATGACTACAGAGGGCAGCACACCACTAACCCATAGGAAAGTGTTGTCACAAACAGCCGAAATTTAGTGACTGGGTGATGACTGCATTTAATTCCCAGGTGTGACATTTGTGTACACACTCTGCCTGGGAACCACAGGAAGCGAAGAGAGAATGGACTTGGCCGTGGAAAATCCTTGGAAAGCAAAACAAAGCGGTCTCAACAACCAATTCATTTACCAGCAATACTATACTAATGTATATAAAACATACTAAATGTGTTTTACTTGGATTAAGAGAAATGCCCAATCAAATTCCCAGAAATTTATTTAAAAGGGTCCGCACATTCTCGATGTCAATGATGAACTTTGTAATTAAAGTAGAATGTAGTATTTAAAATAGGAAAATGCATGCTTGCGGGTTTGAAAGGTATAGATTTATTTATGCAATCATGTATTTGTGGCACATTTTAATCATTTACCTCGCAAATACTCTCATATTAGGTTAAAATCAATAAAATGTAGGTTTTAAACTATTTGATTATTATATATATTAAAGAAGATTAGAATCGCCCTCGAACGAATGATTTGCAAGATAATAAAATTGGGAATTATTATAAATTTAAAATATGCCTTGATAGCGACATTTTACTTTCAACAAAGGGAATAATTTACTCGGTCAAAGACGATTCTGACACATTATCATAATAAAATAAAAGAAAGCTTTATAAATAGAAAATATTAACCCAAGGATAGAGAGCAAAACTGTTGTTTATATTTGAACATGTTAAAGAAGTACATAATAAGTCAAGTGAAATAAAAGAAAAACAATAATTTAAAATAGCTATAGCATGTTAGTTAGGAATCACAAGAGCTCTTGCGCTAATTTAGGTTACCTCTGGAAAAGCATTTGCAGGTAGATTGATCATCGGCAGGTTTTATATAACTCAGCAGCAAAATCTGGAATTGTTCATATTTTTGGCAGCAGCAGCAGTTCCGGGGTTCTTTACATGATAGCTTCTGGTGGTCTAGAGCAGCAGCCGGCCATTCCTGAGGGAAATAGCCTTTGCGCCAGCTCTACTCCAACATGTCAAGGTTAGCAATTCGTGTGGTAAACATGGTCAATGAATTTGGAGATGAAAACTCGGCTTCAAATTTAAGTTTGCAGGCACAAGTAGCTAAAAATCTCAGGAAAATATATTTTGAAGAATATTTTGCTAGAATATTTTTACTAGATTCATTTCATTAGAAATGACTAGAATCATTTCATTAGAAACACCAGAATGGATAACAAAAGAAAACCCTTCTTTTTATAGTGGAATTGAACAATAGAACTGCCCTGGAGCATTACAAAAATATATCTGACTTATCAGCTGTAATTAAACCTATCTGAATGTCTAAAGGAATTTAACAAAATTTTAATTAATTTCTATTGTTAATTTTCTTGTCGACATTCGAATTACAAACTAGATTTAATTAAAAATTACTTTTACTAATTAAAGAAAACCTTAAGTGGACATCTGCTGTATTTTTAGATAGGCTTCTATAACATTAAATAATTAAACTATTGTCCCTCATTGATTTTAACAGAAATATTTGGAATGACTTTTATTAAATTAAAAGAAAATTATTTTACTTTTTAAATTGCAATATTTGAATCTATTTACTAAACGAATATAAATTTTATATTAAATAAAAAAATATATTACAATGGTAATATATTTTTGTAAATAGATTCAAACAAAATAACTTTAATTAACAATTTATAATTTTGATATGTTTTAAAATGCATATCATAGTGTGTGTGCAATTATGACCTATATAACCTACTTTTAAATAAATCTAAATTATGTGAACATATACATAATCCATAATATTTTATTTATTTGGGCATGAGTTATACTTATATATAATATGAGCATTGTACTCGTGGTTTAAAATTAGGCAGGATTTTCGGTATATAAGTATATTGCAGACACACTACGATAGATTGGGGTTCAAACTAAGGTATGAGGGTAGGAAATAGGTGAGAAAAGGTGAAACTATGATCTGCAAAGCAGACCCTACTGCTTCACATTCCCTCAGTGATGGAACAAAAAAAATTGTAAAAAAAAAAGATCTTACAACAGGTGTCCACCTATGAAGCCTGCATAAAAAAAAATTATAAGTTAACCCATATAACATACAGTATATAAATATAATGAAGAAATGAAACTGAATTATATACCCAGATCATATAAAAATAATCTACCATCTAGTGAACATTTTCTATTATCTTTCCTTTCCACAACTTTTATTTAACATTTTAAAAGTTTAACATTGGTTTATCTGATCTCCTTTCTCATTTATTCTGTGATATGTCCATTCCTTCTTTTTTTTTTTTTGTTTAAAAAAACCTACTATAATCCTGGGTCTGGTGGGTGATAACTGCCTTTATATTTTAATAATTGCAGTTTCAGATTATCAGGCCTTTTTGTATTGTCTGGTGGTTGATTTACAAGGGGTTTTAAAATGCTGGTCATTAACTGTAGCCTTAGGTTGTCACAATTATTTGCCTTATCTGGTGGCTCCTTGGCCCATGGGCTAAAATCCAGTGCCATCATTGTTTTCACTATTTCCTTTACTTCATCCGGTTGATATATTCTTGCTATGTCAGGTGAGATATTTTCCTTGTCTTCTTTAAGTACTTTGATATTGGTAGTAAGGTTGGTTAGCTGGGTTTGAGGCCCTAGGTCTCGTACATCATTTGTTGGAGCTATTCTTGCTAAATCAAGTTGTGGACATTTTTTGACTTCATGAAAGATCTTAATGTTGATGAGCTTGGTTGGCTGAGTTTGAGGCCCTGGTTTGGTGTATCAGTTTTCTTTGCGGAATCATTTGTCTCTATTTTCTGGTTCAGGGATTCGTCTGTCAATGACCTTACCGAGTTCAGGTCTGTTTTATCTTTTCTTGGTTCAATGACCTTTTGATTGTTCTTCGTGCACCATTTTTCAAATGCAAGTTGGAGGACTTTCTGTCTTTCTCTCACTTGTGCCAATTTATGGATGAGTTTGGTCAACACTCTACATTCCTCAGCTCTCCTTCGGGTTCATTCTTCTTCCCATCTTTTTGCTCTTTCTTCACTTTGCTTCCACATTTCTATAATATTCTGGAAATGGACCTCATTATCATCCATATTTTTATGGCCTTGGATGATTATCGTGATCGATGATGATAATGACTTTCTTTTTTTTTTTACTGCTAACTATTTAATATATCAAATAAACAGCACTGAAAAAAAAACACTTTTAAACTGTTTTACGGTTGAATTCACTAAATCTAATACAGTTATCTTTATTTTTTTTATTTTTATTCCTTGTTTGACTCTGCAATTATTACTACATTTGATTACAATTTTATCAATGGTTAATCGGCTATCTCCCTCTCGGTTCTGTTGGCGTAATTGCTGCTTTTACGTTTATCACTAAAACCCCAACTACTGTCCTCTTACTACTGCTAACATTTCATGTTTAATTCTGCTGCTAACATATATATATATTTTACTGCCCATATATATATAGAAAATTTCTTAAATTCTACCTGTCAAATTATTTCGCTAACATATATATTTTTAAACTCAAGCAATTTTATTTATATATATTAACATTCGTTAGATCCGGGTATACTTATTTCATTCCCTCTTATTTAAGATTAGCAAACATATATATTTATTTACATTATAATTATTGATCCGATTCACTTCTCATTATTTGGTCTAAGAAAAATTTATACACATTGAAAAAAACAAATTCAAAAGAATTTATCCTGGTGACAAAATTTATTTTAGAAGTAACTCCGTTTAGTGAAATTACCCTTGGGCGCCATGTCACCAGTTAAAAATATCCATAGACTGTTAGCTTCCCAAAATTAATTTTAAATTATTCCATTTAACTATGGGCACTCATTAAAACATTCGCATTTTTATTGATTACAAAATTTTATTTATAATTACATTTCTGAATTCCATACGATAGCCTATTATATCTAGGTCATTACCATACAAAATTATTATTATGCTATCTTGCGCGTTGTGCTGATAAAACTTTATTTTGATAAAAAAATACAAGATTTGAAATATACATAGATTGTCACAATATTCACTTGGGAAAATATTTCAGTAATTTACGCTATGTATACATAGCACGACTTAAGTGAAACAATAAATACAGATGAATACAGATGGCTCATATCACACTATAGCAAGTTTGGACAGGTTCAGATTATATAGTATACGTAATTGAATGCCCGAGTCAAAAAAAATATATGAAATGTATATGCAAACAAACAATCTAGATAATATAGAGTTTGAAAAAATATTATATATATCAAAATATAAAGAATTTGAGTGATTAAATACGAAACAAAATGCAAAAATTAAGCTACAGGGATGTGGGTGTATAACTAATTAAGATCTACAGGGATGTGGGTGTTTAAATAATCGAGGCTTCACATTTGGGCAAGCCATGGACCTGGAAAAAAAATATACTATGTAACAGGCAGAATCGTCTATCTCGCTAGCACACTGCAGAATTCAAACCCCAAACATAAAACTGAACATTCTAGGAGGGATTGCCTTCTAGATATACTAAGTTCGAATCTAAAGTCCAAATTTCACAGCGCCACCTATGTGATAATGCATCTGATGCTACAACTAGTATAACCTTTCACAGGTGCCTGGTGGTCAGGGAAAAACAAAAGACTATACTAAGATAAGTTTGGGTTGCTAATTAACATCTATGGATGTACAAAAGAAATGTAGAAAGTAGATATATAGACTGAGACAGTGATAGGAATCAATAAAATAAAAGATCAAAATTAGTTTTAAATGATTTCACAAAATTTATTTATATAGAAATATATTATATAACACCACTGTCTGCTTATATGAGACAGGGACGCTTACTAAACAATTGTTGGCATTACATTCCAATAAATGACAAAAAGGTTTTAAAGCAAAATTATATATTCTATCCCTCAGGCTAATAGTATTACGATTATGTACTTAAAGAGATGGGAATATGTGCGAGGTGCTTTGAGTAATTATACAAGTTTAATAAAATATTTGAAAATTAAGTGTTATAAAATATTTATTGATTTCGAGAATAGCATGGACAAAAGCTTCCTAAGCAATAAAGTGGGAATGTGATCAAGGTATTTTTTTGATAATAATAATTAAAGCAGATGGAACACGTTTAAGTCAGGGATGGTGTGTAAAAATAAATATATAAATAAAACAATAGTGAATATTTGGAATGACTACAGAGGGCAGCTCACTGCTAACCCATAGGAAAGTGTTGTCACGAACATCCGAAACTTAGCGACTGGGTGACGACTGGGAACCACAGGAAATGAAGAGAGAACGGACTTGGCTATGTAAAATCCTTGGAAAGCAAAACAAAGCCATCTCAACAACCAATTCATTTACCAGCAATACTAGACTAATGTATATAAAACATACTAAATAGGTTTTACTTGGATTAAGAGAAATGCCCAATCAAATTCCCAGAACTTCATTTAAAAGGGTCCGCACATTCTTGATGTCAATGATGAAATTTGTAATTAAAGTAGAACGCAGTATTTAAAATAGGAAAATGCATGCTTGCGGGTTTGAAAAGTATAGATTTATTTACGCAATCATGCATTTGTGGCACATTTTAATCATTTATCTTGCACATACTCTCATATTAGGTTAAAATCAATAAAATGTAGATTTTAAAGTATTTGATTATTATATATATTAAAGAAGATTAAAATCACCCTCAAACGAGTGATTTGCAAGATAATAAAATTGGGAATTATTATAAATTTAAAATATGCCTTAATAGCGGCATTTTACTTTCAACAAAGGGAATAATTCACTTGGTCAAAGACGATTCTGACACATTATCATAATAAAATAAAAGAAAGCTTAATAAATAGAAAATATTAACCCAAGGATAGAAAGCAAAACTGTTGTTTATATTTGAACATGTTAAAGAAGTACATAATAAGTCAAGTGAAATAAAAGAAAAACAATTTAAAATAACTATAGCATGTTAGTTAGGAATCACAAGAGCTCTTGCATTAATTTAGGTTACCTCTGGAGAAGCATTTGCAGGTAGATTGATGGTCGGCAGGTTTTATATAACTCAGCAGCAAAATCTGGAATTGTTCATATTTTTGGCAGCAGCAGCAGTTCCGGCGTTTCTTACGTGATAGCTTCCGATAGTCTAGAGCAGCAGCCAGCCATTCCTGAAGGAAATAGCCTTCGCACCAGCTCTACTCTAACATGTCAAGGTTGGCAATTTGTGTGGTAAATGTGGTCAATTAATTTGGAGATGAAAACTCGGCTTCGCAGGCACAAGTAGCTAAAAATCTCAGGAAAATATATTTTGAAGAATATTTTACTAGAATATTTTTACTAGATTCATTTCATTAGAAATGACTAGAATCATTTCATTAGAAACACCAGAATGGAGAACAAAATAAAACCCTTCTTTTTATAGTGGAATTGAACAATATTACTGCCCTGGAGCATTACAAAAATATATCAGGCTTATCAACTGTAATTAAACTTATCTGAATGTCTAAAGAAATTTAACAAAATTTTAATTAATTTCTATTGTTAATGTCCTTGTTGACATTCAAATTACAAACTAGATTTAATTAAAAATTACTTTTACTAATTAAAGAAAACCTTAAGTGGACATCTGCTGTATTTTTAAATAAGCTTCTATAACATTAAATAATTAAACTATTGTCCCTCATTTATTTTAACAGAAATATTGGAATGACTTTTATTAAATTAAAACAAAATTATTTTACTTTTTGAATTGCAATATTTGAATCTATTTACTAAATGAATATGAATTTTATTTTAAATTAAAAAATATATTACGACAGTAATATATTTTTGTAAATAGATTTAAACAAAATAACTTTAATTAACAATTTATAATTTTGATATGTTTTAAAATGCATATCATAGTGTGTGCACAATTATGACCTATATAACATACTTTTAAATAAATTATGTGAACATATACATAATCCATAATATTTTATTTACTTGGGCATGAGTTATACTTATATATAATATGAGCATTGTACTCGTGGTTTAAAATTAGGTGGGATTTTCGGTATATAAGTATATTGCAGACACACTATGATAGATTAGGGTTCAAACTAAAGTATGAGAGTAGGAAATATGTGAGAAAAGGTGAAATAAAGATCTGCAAAGCAGACCCTACTGTTTCATAATACTGGAGACAATAGCCAACATTGGCCATGACAAACATTAATTAAACAAGTAAACATAAAATCAGGAAATAATAGTATTGAATTTTTTTTCGTTTTTTTTTTATAATATCAAGCAGTAACTTATTTAAAAATTTTACATTTTTTATTTCAAATATTTTTTAAAATAATGTAAATATTTATAATTTATTAACAAGTATTTGTAAAAACAAGTAATAGGTATAAGATAAAATAACTTTCATTTATTCTCACTCTTCATTAATTTTATTTAACAGTTTTAATTTTGAAAAGGAAAGTATTAAAAGAAAAAAAATTATCTTCAGTAAGTTATTGAAAATTTGTAATTCTAACTTTTAAAAGGTGATGAAAAAGATAAATAGGCAAAATTTTATATTTATCAGATTTTTAAAAGAAAAAAAAACGGTTTCAACATTTTGATAAAATTTTGTTTTAATTAAAGTTGTTTTTTCCTTTTCTCATTATCGCTTTATAAAAAAAATGACAATGTTTTTTCCAATCAAAGAGTAATTTAACCCTTAAACGGCTAATTATATTATTGGTTGTATGAGGTAAAAATCAAATCTTTTAATTGGCCAACTCACAAACTGAAGACAAAGCCTATTGTTAAAACATATTCGCCTATAATATTAAATTCAACTCAGATACGTTTATAAAAAGTATATTACTAATTTTTCAGGTTATGAAAGTGAACAAAAGTTCTTTCAAAAATAAATTGCTATTTATTTATTATAAAATATTCAATTTCAGCAAATTTAAAAGCGAATGTCTAAACAAAGAAGTGCTGCCGCAAATGCTTTTTTTCAATTTTACGTTATGGAAAAGTAAAGATTTCTTTTTGCTAAATCTTAAATATTTTTACTAAAATCTTCAATATTTTTCAAAAATAATTTTGTTTTTTTAGTTTATTTTTTAAAAATTATTTTAATTTTTCAAATTATACTTTTTTAATACTTAAATCACATTCGAAATGAAAATCTCAGCGTTTTTCTTTTTTTTCTTTGATCAGGCAGTTTCTTTGTTCTTTCCAGCCAATCAGAATGTTTTTGTCGGCTGAGAGATGGCTGAGAGCCAATCACTGACAAGCTTCTTTCTTTGTTTAGCTTTAAATGCGGTTTTTTGATTTTTTACTTGTAAAATAATTCGGAAGAGGGCACCATCTTACAGAACTTTTGAAAACCTAATCAATAACTGTCAAACGAATATCCTAGCATTAAAAATAATGGAATTAGAGTGACATCAACTGTTGATGAGAGGCCTCGTAAGAGGCAGGGAAAAGGTTAAAGATCAGCTTTTTGGTAAAAGAAAAAACCTACAGAGAAAATGTTTTCTTATGGGTAAAATATTTATTTAATTAGAAAAGAAAAGAAATAACTAAACAACCTTTTTATAAAAATAAACTCAATTGGTTAGGTTTTAATATGGGCATATTTGAGGAAATATGTGATTGGATAAAATAAAATTATTCCAAAAAATAATATGGGAATCAAAAAAGCAGTAAATCTCACTGCCTTGTCAAGCTGTTGAGGAAAACAAAAGTAGCATTCCACTATGAAGAAAATAGTTAGAAGAAGTTTTAATAGTCTGAAGTAAGTCTCATCTTACTACAAAGTAAACAATAAATTTTAAAATGGGTTGGAGAAAAACTATGCTAAGTTTTATCTAGAAGCTGGACATCATTAAACCTCAACCATGTAATCTGTTTACTAAAGAAAATGTAGAAAAATATCCTTAAAGTAATCTGCCACAAGCCTTGTCTCCATCCAAGAACTTCACTGTCTCTTTCTGTGTGTTTGCCTGACCTGGAAAATAGTAGACTGAAAAAAATAATTGTGCAATTTAACTTGATCTTAAATTAATTCATTCATTTTTTGTATTAGCCTGACCTGAAAATTATTAGATGGGGAAAATGGTTAAATTTATTAAGTGTATTAGTGTGTGTAAAACCTGAATATATTCTTTTGAAAAAATGGAGAAATTTAACTGTGTACATTACCCTGGAAATATGTGTTAATGGAGAAGCTTACAAAAAGATAAACCAATATGAAAAAAAACGAAAATCACAACTACCAAAGAAGAACTAAAAAAAGAAATCCATGGTAGAACAGTATTTTAAAATGCAACTTATAGTTACATTTATAGATATTTTTAAATAATCAGCAAGTAATGTTAATGAATTATTTTATTAGTATTTCTTAAATTGAACCATGTTTTTTTTTCATATTATTTTCTCCCCAAAATGCAATTGTATAGGACCTTTTTATTTTCATAAAAAAAGAGAAAAAGAATTTAAGCTAATTTCATTTTTTTTTCTTTGAAATGTTTTTCAATTTTAACCATTGAAGAGAAAAACAGTTCTGTTTAAAATTGGTGTTGGTTAATTGAATTAGTAAGAGCCAAAAAATTTATATTATTATATGAAATTATATTTTGTTGATAAAAATGTATTTAAGTTACAATTATTATATTATCATGTCATTTGTTAATTTTTTTAAATTTATTAGTTAAGTTATTACATAATTGTTAAAAAAATAATATTGTTTAAGTCTTTATTTCTTCAGCTATTTGTTCTATGAATAGGCAATGTATGTGACTAAATTTCATTTTAGAACAGCATTTTAGGGATTTGTAAATTATCCCAGTAAGATTATGTAAATTAAAGTCAATTAATCTTATACATTTATTTTTCTCTTGTTTACAGTCACAGTCCCTAAAATCTTGTGATCTTGAGTTAGCTCTAGAGCAACAATTGTTAATTTATTTGTATGTATGGGTTTATGTTTGTGTTTGAACATACAGATAGCTTTCTGGATGGTACAAAGATATCACCTTTAACATTCATTCACTGCATTTTAGTTTATTTCTTTAAAAAATATAATTTATAGTTGTGCTGCACACTAATTCCACCCAAATGTTGAGGATAATCAGCATGTATTAGTATCCCAGAGCCACAGACTTGCACATTTAGACTTTGTTCTTTTTATTTATGATAACAAATTTCAGTTAAGATCCATAAAATTTCTAACTAGGAATATTTATTATAGTATTAATGCCAAATCTGAAGTAGATTTATCTTTACTTTTTATTTCAAACTTTTACATAATATCAATTAAGAAAATGCAATATTTTTGTATATTTAACATAACTCTCATCATGATAAATATTTAAAATAATATTTCTTTTATCATTTGTTATATTTTTCTGCATTAAATATTTATATGTTAAAATATAAATATTAATTATGAGAAACAAACAAAATATTTTATTGCTCATTGTAAATGAAAAATAAAAATTTATTTGTTCTGAAGAGAAACCATAATAGATAAACATATCACTCAAATAACTACTGATACTGCTGCAGAAAACAGCTCCAATAGCACTAGTTTTGTGCATTGATAAGAACAAATGAATCTGGATAGAAATTGCTGAAGTTTACTCAAAATAAAATTTCGAACACTGCTATAATTAGCAGCTTCTATGGATAAAATCTCAAGTATCAGTTAGAATAATTCTTTTTAAAAATGATTTGGTTAATTATATTTTCATAAAAATTATGCAAAATATTAAATTGTTGTTATATTTTTGATAGTTTTAAGCACATATTTAATAATTAATTTTATATTTTTCTGGGGGTGCTATGATGTTGCAGTGATTATGGATCAGTTACCACTGATAAATTTATTATTTTCATTGGCTTGTTCATATCTTTTGTGTTATATATATATATATGTGTGTGTATAGGATATATATGTATATAGTAAAATACATATAGTAGAATATATATATATATATACAGTTTTTTGGTGTGTACATATATAATAGCATTTTTTTTTTATTGATATATTTTAATATATGATAATAATGTGTGTATAATTTTGGTTTTTTAAAATAAGTTTTTTGTGAAATAATTTTTTTAGTATTTTTTATACAAAGTTTTGTAAATATATATATATTATACAAAGTTTTTAAAGATTTTTAGCCTATAGGAATTAGTTTTGTTATCTGATACGTAACTGTCTGTAATATTTTAGCTCTTAATTTCTGTAAGTAGCCATTTTGCTTTCTGATGAAAACCAGTCTGCTGGTTGAAATATTAAAGCAGTTTTATAGAAGTAATTCTGTGTTTTTATTGTTTTTATTTTTCCTTAGTTAGTTTGTATATATATATAACAGTCAACACTAAACAATGCCAATATCATTAACAATCAACAATCTCAATCTGTTGGCAAGGCAACATTATTTAATCAATAAAAATGAAAATCCCTCTTTATCTATGGTCCAATAGGTTTACATAGACACTAAAGATTGCAATTTGACTACAGAAAGTGAAATTATTGACACAAAAAAAGTTTAAATAAACCTCATTAAACAGGTAAAAACAACTAATTCTGAAGGCAGATTAACAAATAGTTAATTATCACTTTCAAATTACAATTGTAAAATATTTTTTGACACTTCTCCACCAGTAGAATTTGAGTATGAGAAGACAACAACAACGAAAAAATACTGGTTTTAAATCTCACCACACACATTCTTGTAATTTGAAAAAAAAGCTTTGAGGAAAGTAATTGTTATTATATTGAAATGTCAGCTATTTAGTTATTATATTTTTATAACATGGAATCTCTGGAAATAATTAATATATTGTACCATCTTGTTTGACCTTGACCAGGCATTATCACATGTATATACATTAAAAAATAAGAGAATAAATAAAGTTGTGAAGTGGATTTCAATTCCCTCTTCTGCAAAGTATATAAGATATTGAAAACATATAAGTTAAATGGTGAACTAAATATAGGATGGAAGAATAATAAAGATTTAAGAAAATAGATATGCAAAGCAAAAATAAATGATAGAATTGATAATAGAATAGAAATTATTTATATAATGACATATGACAAATGCAAGGATACATATATAAAACAATTAGGAGAAAGTGCAACTGAAAGAGCTAAAGAACTTAATAGAGCAGTAAAAAGAAAAGATACTAAATCTGGACCATATATTCATTATTTAAAAATGGCATATAATAAAATGTCAGGCAAATATAAAGGTAATAAAGTATAGTAAAAAATTTTAAAGAAAAAAAATATTATGAAATATTATATATACAAAAAAAAAAATAGATAAATGTTTTAATATGGTGAGGAAATGGTCACTGTTAGAAAATTGGAATCTGTGATATATAAGAATGTATATATATAAAGACATTTTGCGAATTCATCTATGTTAAAAAAATTTAAATATTGATATATCGACATTGCGACTTGATCACACCAGTCATCCACTGGGTGATAAACAGTACAAAGATGGTTGTAGAGGCACTACAACCACTGATTTGAAAAAAATGTTAAAGTTCCACCAATAGCAAAAATGTTAAATTAAGAATGTTTTTTAAAAAAATCTTTCCAAATAAGAGGAAGTTTGCATGTATCATCTCGCTTATTGATACAATCTGGCCTTTTAAGTAACTCAATGGCTTTTTTAATTTTGCACTGGTAGAGATTATCACATCTGGATATTATTCTGGTACTAGAAAAATCAATTTTATGACCTGAATATATAGTATAGAGTGAGAGTGCTGATGATGATGGGTGCTGTTTAACTGCATTAGTATGCCCATTTCTCCTAACACTGATGTGACGATTACTCATACCTCTGCAAGAAGCTTTACAATTTTCACATGAGATTTGATAAACACCATGAGATTCAAGAGGGATTGAATCCTTAGGCTTGGTTATTATACTGCTGATCTTTTGATGAGTAGAAAATGCTGTATCTATATTATAGTGTTTTAATATACATCCAATAATGTCTGTAGTTTCTTTTACATATGGAACACAAATCCTAATAGCTGATTTATCATCTTTTTGTTTCCTATTTTGTCCATTTTGGTCTTGAAATAAGGCTTTTTTTTTATAAATTTAAAATTCTAACTATTTGCTAATAAAACATTATTAATATGATTTATTTCTTCTTTCAGATATGACTTATCTGAAAGGTTAATTGCTCTATTTAAAAGAGTTTTGGCTACAGAAACAATCTGAGTTGTGTGATGATGAGAATGGAAATGTATATATCTGTCCGTGTGTGTATTCTTTTTGTAAATCGAAAAAGATAAACTGTTTGGTGTTTTGGTGACTAGAACATCAAGAAAAGGGAATTTTCCATCAGACTCTGTCTCCATTGTAAATTTAATATGAGGATGCATATTATTTAAATGTAAAAAAAAACCATCTAATTTATTTTTTCCCTGTTGCCATATGACAAAAGAGTGTCATCTATGTTTTTGAGTCAAATGAGAGGTTTTAACGGTGATGATTCTAAAGCACGAGTTTCTATATTTTCCATGAATAAAACAGCTATTACTCCAGAGATAGGTGAGCCCATAGGAGTACCAAAAACTTGTATATAATGCTGTCCATTGTATACAAAATATGTGTTCAAGCGACAATGTTTAATCAAAGCAGTAATATGGTCTGGTAAATTGCAACGTTGTGAAATTATATTTAAAGCTTCATCAATTGGAATATTTGTAAACGAAGACACGACATCAAAACTGACCAGAATATCATTAGCATTAATTTTTAATTTTTTTTAAAACAGAAATAAAATGAAAAGAGTTTTTAATATATGATTTAATATATGGGATTGTGGGTTTAATGAAATCCAATAAATATCTAGCTAAAATATGAGTTGGAGATCCTATTGCGCTTACTATTGGGCGAAGGGGGGGGGGAGGTATCTGGTTTGTGAATTTTAGGAAGTCCATAAAATTTTGGACAGACACATGATTTTTCACGATGGATTATTTTATTTTTTATCTCTGTTTCAATAAGCGATTTATTAATAATGGCTTTTGTTGTTTTTTCCAAATATGTAGTATGATCTCTTTTTAATAGTTTATAAGTTTTATAGAAAACTCATATATTTTAAGCTCAGTTTGTCTGCTTTTCTCTCTAGTTCTCATGCTGCATGGGAGGTTGGAAAAGCATGAAGAATATAGACCTGTGCAATGGACCTTGTTGTCCGGGCTATGAGGAAAAGCAGGCCGAGCCACCGTATCTTAGACCTGTGGTGTACTGCGAAAAGAAGAAGGTAATTCGTTTTTTTTATTATTTTCTTACTATAGTTTCAATGCTGCATGCCTGGATGGAAGCGTTTGAAGCGCATGGTGATATGTGATGGACCTTGTTGCCCGGGATATACAGAAAAAGTTGTTCATCCACCCCAATTATCACCAGTAGTTTATTGTATAAAGGTAAAATGATGTCATGTGATTTATGCTCATTGATTTTTTTCTTCGATTTTTTTTTTTTTTTTTTGTAAAATTTAAATTTTTTAACTTATATGTCAATTTAAGTATTAAAACTTTAAAAGTCAACACAAATGCTTAGCGAATTAACTCATTGCAATAGACTCTTTATTTTTTAAAAAAATACACTACAGTACAATTATTATGTCTTGTTTTTAGTTTTTTGTACTTTTATGAATGAGCAGCAGAATTAAAAAAATTATTCTAATATCATACATTCTATTTCTTTGCATCATACTTCTTATTGCTGCTATAATTTGTTGTTATTCATGTTATACTTATACTAATATACTCTCTAATCATGTTACTACTATTGTTATTGTTGTTGTACTACTTATTACTATTGTTGCCTTTGGCGTGATTATTATTATTGTAGTAGTAGTAGTAGTAGTAGTAGTAGTAGTAGCAGTAAGAGTAGTATAGTAGGAGGAGGAGTAGTAGTAGGAGTAGTGGTAGTAGTGCTAGGAGGAGTAGTAGTAGTAGTAGTAGTAGTAGTAGTAGTAGTAGTAGTAGTAATAATAATAATAATAATGATGATGATGATGATGATGACCACTGAAGTGTAATTATAAAGCAACTAAGGACCTTGCTAGTAGTATCTTTAATGTTGTAAGCTTATAGATAGCTAAGCATCTTTACTAGCTTGAAAAAAATAATTATTTAATATTTATGATAGGAAAAAATGTTTTCAATTTAACTTTAAAGTATAAAAATTTAATAATGTGGTTTTCATAGAAAATGATGTTGTCTAAGATCGTCTTTTCATTATTAAGTTTTCCTTTCATGGTAATATTTTTCACTTAAATTTACAACAATTTAGTAGATCTGGGACATTCTCAATAAAACCACATATGTAAAAAATCAAGGTTCATCCAGGTAAAAGCCTGGGCTATAAAGTAGCAGCTATAGCAATTCATGTAACAATCGAAGTTCTTTTTTTATTAATTAAACAACTTTTTGAATTCACTATATGATATAAAAGTACTTTATCATTTCTATCTTGACCTACATAAAATCATTTTTTGTGAAATTAAATTGAGTACTGATTTTAAAATGGCATCTGAAGTAAAAAGTTTATCACTACTATGGTTATCCAATACTAACACTTTAGCCATATTATCTAGAGTCAAATTATTCAAATTATTTTCATGATCTATAGAAAGCTGTTTGTAATTCATAAAAGTCAGGACCTGCCATTTCTTGAATATATTTTAGAGTGCATGCCTAGAGATGATGAAGAAACATCAAGTAAATATTGGACTTAAAATGTTTTAATCTTGCACCATAGAAGAGATTTTTTAAAAAGCAATCTGAAGTGGGTATTAGAGTTGACTTGAAATACTGGTTGACATCTTATTTACAACATACAAAGTTGCACTTTAAAATAAATAAATGTTATTTTGTGTACCACAAAATTCAGTGTTAGGTCCAGTATTCTTTATTCTTTATATTAATGATTTATTGAGACTTAAATTTTCACCCAAATATCTCAACTTTTACAAAACCAAGAAGTCATCATATAACTCCATCTTAAATAATGCTATTCAACAGCAAATTCTTTTTTTTTTTCAAACATTATTACACATCAGTGTAAATTTTTGAACAGCATTGAATAGAGTTAAATACTAGTAACTGATATTTTTGATTATTAATATTTACCTTAGATGGCATAATTGTGGTGAGAAAAAAGAATCATCTACAATTTATGATTTACTTGAAACATAGATGAATGAAGATTTGAATAAAATTTTGCATTTGTTATTCTTTTATAGTCTAGAGATCAATTAAAATAGATCCAGGTATACCCTTTTCTATTTTAAAAATTCTAATGTTGAAATGGATAACAAGGAATTAACAAAAAGTGAATTCATGGTTCAATTAGGCTTAATACTGAATTCGAATCTTAGGGTTGCCAATATATAATTTATTTTCAGCAAAGTATCAAAACCTTTAAATTTTGCATTTTTAAAAATTAAAAATATTCTGCCATAGAAGATTATATACAGTCTTTATCCCTAAATTACTTATGTATATTATATTTCTTTGGAAATATACAAAAAGAATTGATAAATGAGAAGTTAAATAAAATTTTGCATTAGATATCTTATAATAATCAAATGATCTATTATAATAAATCCAGATCTATTATATACCTTATAGAAATTATGATGTTCAAATATTTTTGTTGAAAGGTCACACAAAGAATTAAGAAAGTGTGAATCCATAGTTCATTTAGGTTTAATATGGACTCATGTCTTAGATGGAATAAAGATCATACCATTTATAACTTTCTTAAACACTTTCTCAATACTCTTTATTTATAATGGTCAAGTTAAAATATATATTCTAATTTTATTTTTGTTTTATTTTGTGTATTTAATTATGTATATGAATATGTGTATAAGTGCATAATTATATAATTATATATTTGAATATTGTAGCTCTGATGATGACTGCAGGATAGTTGAAACTATTGGTTTTGATATAAATAAAAAGTATTGATAAAGTGTTTAAGAAAGTTGTAAATGGTATGATATGTTAAAGTAAAAATCAATACATAGGGAAAAAAAGAAGAAAATTATGGAATAAAGATTTTATATATTTACTGCAAAGTCAAATATTTTATATTTATATAAAATTAAAAATATTCTTCTACAGAAGATTATAATATGTTAGGATAAATTAAACTTTTGTCCTAAATTAATATATTGTATATCTCTTTGGAGAAGTAGGGCATCATATTGTTTAAAGCCTTTAAAGATTTTGCAGATTTTTTTCTAAGAATAATTCTAAACAAGACAATGGATTGGCATACAGTTTTTTATGCACACCTGATCAATAATTTTATCTATTGAATAATTGGTTTAAAAAAAATCTAGGAAATCCTAATGTGTTTGAGCAACCAATTTATAAAAAAATTCACAGTAGATATCAGCTGCATTATATTGATCCAATGCACTTCAATATTTTATTGCAATATTTTCCTGAAATTATATTTTATATTTTATAAGCCAAGTTTTAAAAATTATTAATATTTTTGTAACAGGAAATGCAGCTCCATTTATGCATGAAACATGGGTGTATATATATTCCATCACAAATTTTGGGTAAGCATATAATGTATTGTCACATGAGGAATAAAATTGACTTGCAGGAGAAATAACTAACATTATTATGCCACTGAGCTTTAGTACAGCTTGAAGTAACATGTTGAGTCACGGGTTTGATCCCAAAATCAAATTTCAAATAAACATTTTACATGCTGTATTTATGCATAAAAATATTTATGTACTAATAATAATAACTTTGTATACATATGTAAAGTTATTACAAATAAACAAGTGAAATTAAAAGGATTAATATTAATAAAATCATGTAAATTTACAATATCTCTTTTCTCTTTTCAAAGTGTTCTGCCATCATATCCTTATCCCATGTTCCACTACATACTTGTACTATTAATCCAGATAAATTAATTACTAAATATCTAACATTCATCTACTCGGACTTTTTGAACAGGATTGATTAAACTTGACTCTACCATGGTAATATACAATTTTTTCTTGGAGCTTAAAATTATTTGGTTTCACTTGTTATTATAAGTGGCTTCTCTTTGTTATAGATTTGTGTAGTTTGCAGTCCAATCATTAAAAAATGTATCAAAACTATTTTAATTAAAAAAACCTCATTAATAAAGAAAGCAATAATATATATTTAAAATTCTAAACTTTACAAATACAAACTCCATTTTTAAACTTATCATCACAACTTGATATATCATTAATGATAAAATATGACTTTAACAAAAACCAAAATGAAATTCATTATCTAAGCATTAACAACAAAATCATTGAATGTATTAGTAATAGGGTATTATGTTATGGGTTTTATGAATAGATGTGCATAATTTTCTAGTTGCTGAGATAACATTTATTTATTTTACTCATAAATTAATTCATTTATATATATGCAGATAGAAATAAGAAATTTTATAGTTGATTACTTACAAACTCAATTTTATTTGAAACTAAACTCATTATAATGCTGATTAAACAAGTGTCTTTAGTCTTTTATATATGCCATGTTATATATGACTCTACAAATTATATATTCTACAACACAAGACATCGATTTTATAATCTTAAAGACTATTTTCATGTAATTTAATTATTGTGTAACACATAGATTCTCAAACATATCAAAGATAGAAATTTGTGAAATCCATCATGCTATTCTTTCATATAAATTATAATAAATAATAAAAAAATCATATACAACAGCTATATAAACTTTAAAAGCATAAAGCTAAACTAGGCAATAAATAATCAAAATTATCCCAAATTACCAACTCAATGACTTCTTGAATATAAAGAATTACAAAATAACAACATATTTAAATTAAACAATCCCTACAATTCCACTTACCTCCCATACATCCTTAATATTAAAAGAACTTTTGAATATTTTAATTGCTTCAGAATCATAAATTTTTAATAATAAAGATTCTTTAATTCTTTTTTTTTTAATTTCTCTCAAAAAAGACAACCTTAGCTTCATCAAAATTAATAGTGTGGCATGTATCCTTTTCATTTAAGCCTATAAACATCACATGCTTGTGTATAACTATTGTTAAAGCAGGTAAAACTCACTATATGTATTGCCACACACAGCAAGCTAGAGTAATCAATGGATTCCAGAAGGCTTGTGCATAAAATTCCCATCTAGTGCCTACTCATCCAATATCCCCAGACTAGTTTCTGGCTTGTGGCCTTCGTCAGTGAGGAGCCTTGGATTTGAGAGCACTGCACCTAGACCTTAGGATCTAATGCAACCCTCCAGCAACCACCTTTTATCTTTATTTTACTACAAAACTATGTGTCTTAAACTGAAAACACCTTAATGTTTTTAATCCAAGCCCATTGGCTTATATAGTGATATATGGGTCAGAACCCAGTTCAGCACCCATACATTTTGGTGTCTTTGGTTCTTAAATAACCATAGCCACCACTATCCTATTAGTCAGGATTGGTTTTAAGCCAATAAACATCACATGACCACTACCGCTTATGCTTGTGTATAAATGTTGTTAAAACAGGCAAAACTCACTAAACGTATTGCCACACACAGCAAGCTAGAGTAATCAATGGATGCCAGAAAGCTTGTGTATACCACAAGACAGAAACTAGTCTGGGGATATTGGATAAGTAGGCACTGGTTGGGGATTTTATGCACAAGCCTTCTGGCATCCATTGAATACTCTAGCTTGCTGTGTGTAGCAATACATATAGTGAGTTTTGTTAGTTTTATCTTTTTCTTTGATATATAAAGCAAAACTAAAATATATAATTCTAACCTACTTTTATGTACCATGTATAATTGAAATATTAATATTTTTTATTTTAATTTCATCTAATAACATGTTATTTAAAATACATTTAAAATGAAATCATATATCAATTCAAAAAATGGAATATGAATTCATTATAAATTTTTGTAAGTAATAAGTAACAATCCCTTTTATACATTTTATAAATTTTATTGGGCATATGCTTTATCTAAGACTAGCATACAAACTTTTCTTTAAAAAAATAAAAAATATTGTTATATGTATATAATTATTGTTAACAAAGCAATTAAATAAAAGTTTAAACTACAGTACAACAAAATTGAATGAAAGTCAATCCTTTTGTTATTTTTTTATTAAATTACTTACAAATAATTTTAGATTTTCTTGTTTTTTTATTTGCCAACGCAAACCAAAGAATGGAGAAATAAAATGATTTTCTTGAGAAATGTTTCTTTGTGATAATAATGTAATAATGACTATAAGCTGAAAAATGAAATATTTTTCCTGACATTTTTTATAATTTTTTTTGTAAATTTGCCTTGAATGGTATAAGAAATTATATTTTATCATTGTAATGAGATCCATGGTTTAATGTGTAGAGATATTTTGGTATTTACATATTCTCTAACCTACCACTTCTTGTCAGCAATTTTGTTATAAAAATATGGGTCTAAAACTGGCAATTTTGTTTTTATTTTGCTTTAATAATAATATTTACACTTAGCTCTAATACTTACCAGGTGTTAGTTTAGGATTTAGGAATAGGATTAAGTGTAAATATTGTAATGAAAATAAAAGAAAAACAAAAATAAACATATGTAAGATTTGAAGCACAGGCATTCTTATACCTGGAACTTAATTGTAAATATAGGGGATTTGAACTCAGACTTTCAAGCAATCTTCAACTATCCCCACTATCTTACATTACTGATACGCATGACTACACACATGCAGAAAATATAAATAATCACCAATAGACGTATTTCGTGCTGAACCAGCACTCATCAGTTGGCCCAGATTATCATCTCCCACATATATATAATCAGTGCTCATTTATATTAAGATATTTTTTCTTTTATTTCTAGTTGCAGATCTGTGAAACTCATAATTATTTTTATAACTTAAAACAAAGTATCTGTCAAGAAGCAGTCAGAGGAAAAATATATAAATATGATATGATAAGTACCGATATTCTAAACTACACATAACTGGAATTTAGAAATGAAAATTACAACAGATATAATTTCACTGCCCGAACAGAAGAGACCATAATGAATTTAGCAATCATTCTGTTTATATTGTTGTTCTGTTTGAGAAGATATTTAAAATAAAACATTTCTTTAGCATTGATAAAAATATATATATTATTACAATTAACTTTAAAATAAAATCGTATTAAAAGTCATGTCTATTTCAAAAAAATTTTATTCATTTTTTTTTTCCTTTCATTAATAATACTAGATGCAAAACAATAGACTAATTAATATTTATTTTTTTATTTTAAAACAATATCTAAAAATAATAATAATTAACAAAAAAATGTATCAATCTTGAATTTTACATATTTAATTTTTTTAAAAAAAAAAAACATTCGTTAAATTAATATATCTTACTTTTTGAAGGAAAATGTAATTTATTATATTTTAAATACAAATTGATTTTGTAACTTTAATAACGTCATATGAATCTGTAAGTACACGCACACGCACATTTATGTAACAATCATCTAACCTCGAAAAGAAATATCTTTGTGTACATATCCTATTCACATAAATGAAATGTTATGTCATCTATATAAAATTATCATATTCAAAGCGCTATTGTAAATTTAGTTTTAAATGCTTAGTTGTCATTTACTGAAAGCATTTTAAAATGATACTTTTTTGTAGCAATTTATTTAATTATGTTTTGCTACATAAACTAACTTAATCTATCATCTCATAATTACTTTTAATGAGGTCTATTTATTGTTAACTTACTTATGTGCTTGTTCTTTGGATAACAGGACTTCAAGCTATAATCACAACCATAAACACAATTCCAATATATATAAGTGTGTGTGCTTGTAATATTTTTTAACTCAACATATGATGTTTTTTTCACTTGAAGTTTACATGATCCCTACATAGACATTACTTAAGTAGAAAATCTATTTTTTCTGTTCAATCTTGGAATTAAACAGTAATGAATAAGAATTTATGATACTTATGAATCATCCTGTCACTGAAAATACTTGCCAGGCATTTTTTAATTATCCATTTTCAGGGGGCTCCAATAAATCTTGAATACAATATGGCTGATTAGAACTGTCATATTTAATATTTCCTTTTATTTATTTTTTAATATTATTATAAAAATACAAGAAACTATATCACAACTGATTGTAATTAAAATAACTTTACAAAATAAAAAATGTGGAAAAACAAAGTAACAAATGTAGATTATTCATATTGGCAGACAGAAATCTCTACTAACCTGCAACGTCATCGCAAATGCATCTTGTTATTTGTGCACTCCCCATCACATAAATTCCACTAAATAGGAATCCACATATTATCATGCAGTTCCTGTCCTTTTTATTTTGTCATTTGGCCATCTTCATAATCTTTCTATGTTTTGCATATGCATGCCTGTATCTGGATCCACAAAGTTATATCTGTGATTTACTTTAAAATAATCAAATCCAGAATGGAATATGTCCTCAGTGTTATAGGCCTTCTAACAGTCTGTGTAAAGAGTAGATTCATTAGTGACATATTATTTGACCTCAATTATAATAATACATGCTGCTTTACTTGGAACAGATACAGTAAAGCACTCATGAGTCTCTTTGCAACAAACCACTGCTGTACAAATATTCCTCCTTGTTGGTTTTTCTTTTGCTGAAAAGGTCTTCATCAATTTCCACTATTTTGTTAGGCCCTTTAATTTTGCTCATAGGTCTAGATAGAAAGCTATAAGTAGTTATTCCAATCAATAACAGTTTTGCTGGACAAATCTAACTGCTCTTTCCCTCATTCTATGGTCATTAATTCTCTACACCAGCTATAAATAAACCTGAGTGCAGTCCAGAAATGAAATTTTGGAGCCTTCTAAGCGTGTTTCATTCTGAATGGATATTTGGTTGGAACAGGTTTTCACCTCACATCATCATTGTGTCTGTTACAAATAAAGTGTTATATTATGCCCATCAACACACATTTCTTGGGAGAGCAGTATCCATAATTTTGAAAATATTCCAATGCATGTTATTTTGTCAATGGAAAATCCCAAATTTTAATCATTTTAGGAAAATGTTTAAAAACAAACTAACAAAGATGATCAATGCTACTTTTATGGTAAATATAGAAAAATCATGATAATGTTTGCAATGAGTTAACATTTGTATGTTGTAATAGATATAAAAAAGGAAAAAATTAAGCCTTGTGAATGGAATTTATAAGAAATTTATTAATAATTTTTCAATTTAGTAGGAATTTATAATCAATTTCTTAATATTTTGTTAGCCTTTCTACTTTTATATATATATATATATATATATATATATATATATATATATATATATATATATATATATATATATATATATATATATATAACACAACCATTAAATGTCTGTATTTTTAAATTATATAATAATAATTAAACAAATATATTTAATACAGTATTAAAATTAAATAATATATTCTTTACCAGAAGTATTTCAATTGTTTACTGACAATCTTTTCAACTGTTAATACAAACGACGTTTGTATTAACAGTTGAAAAGATTGTAGTGAAAAATTGAATACTTTGTAAAAATATATTATTTAATTTTGAATACTGTATTAAATATATTTGTTTGAATTATTTTTTATATATATATATATATATATATATATATAATGAGCATGATAATAACATTAAATAAGGTTTTACAATAAATGCCAGAAGAGAAAATATTTAAAATCTCTATCTAGTATTATCCCTATCCCCAAACTGGTTTCAAGCTTCTGGCTGTTCTCAGTAAGGTGCTAGGATATTCAGACACTAGATGTAAAATACCAATTTAATAGTTAAGTATTAGATAAATGTTGGGATTGAGATGGTATTTTAGATCTAGTGTTTGAATATCCAAGTGCTTCACTGAGGAGATCCAGCAGCTAGAAACCAGTTTGAGGATATGGATAATTCTAGATAGAGATTTTAAATGTTTTGTCTGCTGGCATTTATTGAAAAAGCTTAATAAAGTAATCATGTGATGTATGACTTGATTTTTTAAATTTTTTATATATAAATAATCGATTTCTTAATATTTTTTAAAGTTAATAACTAGCATATGTTTGATAAAATAATTATGAGAAAGAAAACATAAACAAATCCTTCAATGTCCCTGAAAATAGATGATTAAAAAAATTATTGGCAAGCTTCCGGTGATGGGATAATACATAAGTACCAAATTTGTTAAGCACACTTTTTTAGCATCTATTGATTACTCTATTTTACACTAAATGGAACAACTGAAGTAAAGAAATAAATATTCTATATAAATTATTATTATTATAATTATTAATAATACAACTTTTCATCATTTAGAAATAAATGGTTATGATAATCAGATTCATTTCCCTTTATCTCTAGCTTTAAATATTGTATGCTAAAATAGTATCTGGGAATAAACTGTAGAATATTAAAATATTTTAAAGGTGCAGTCAGTGAAATAAGTTCAGAATAAAAATGTTGGAGCAATCTACCAAAAAACTTTTAATCTTGCGTAATCTTGATAAATAGTATAAATTTTAAAAATCAAAGTACTGAGCCATTCTGTGTGCTTATATAGTAGTGAAAGAATAAAAACCTCAAGCTAAAGATTCTTGGATCCTTTCTTAACTTGTAAGTTGGTATAAGAGTGGAATTATCATGCTGTATCAGTCATTTAGTGTTTAAATATCACATAACATTCTAAATGACAAAACATATATATAGTGCACCCCTGTACATCTTCTATAGTGAATGTTTCCTGAGTTTAAATTCAGGCTGAATAAACTTGAATTTTTTTTTCAACAGGCTTGGGTTTTTTGGGGGGTGGGGGTGGATAGTGATCTCAAAGACAACTAGATTAACCAGTTAATATATATATATATATATTGTAACTGGACCCCCATACAACCCTTTTATTACATCGGTTGTAACAATTTTCTGATGAGCATGCTGCAGGAAGGAACTATCGATTGGCATTCCCCAATGCAGTTAACGCCCCCTACAACAATATTTCCTGCTCATCAGAGGATGTAGTACCATAGAGACTGGAAGCATCTAAACATTTGTTTGGTTTTCCAAACAGCGCCATTAGAGTTCCGTCTCACTACAACCTGACTTGCCTAGGTCTAGTTATGCCAGACGTAGCTCAGAAGGCATGAGATTCTCATGAAAAAGTGCTATAACTGATGAGTGATGCAATAAAACAAAACAGAATTGGACAACTAGATAACTAAATTTAATTTTTAGTAACAATAATTTTATTAAATAACAATTAATTTGCAAGTTCTAATAAAGTTCATTCCTATCCATGTGATGACTCATTTTCATTTCATTTATGAAAAAGTTAGAAGCAGTTTGTTGATCAATAGTTAATTTGCAATTCATTTTAATAAAGTTCATCCTTCATTTCAAATGAAGGCTCATTTTGATGTATCTTAGGTAAAGGATTCAAAGGATCTTTTAACTAGTAGATGTCTACCAATACTGCATGAATATTTTCCACTCTTTATTTCATATCTGTACATCCCTTTTAGGTAGGTAAATAGGTAAGATGGGCTATTCCAGATCTGTAAGGTTTCTATAATTCAATCAAGTATCAATGTACATTGGTGCTCATAAGTTTCATTATTTTCTTTGTATACAAACGAGATTCATGTAAGCATTTGTAATTTTTATAGTACATTATGTAAACAATCCTTGGTTTGTGGACTATCCATAGTCCAGTCAGTGTAAATGTGCATCTATGTGCATAAGTTTCATTACTTTCTCCACATAATACCAATATGCAGGCAAGCATTTATAATCCATATAGTCTTTCATTATTTTATTTATATTTATCAAAACAAATAATGTGAACAATTCTGAGTTTGTGGATTATTCATAATCCAGTCAGTGTAAATGTGCATCTATGTGCATAAGTTTCATTACTTTCTTTACATAATACCGATCTGCAGGCAAGCATTTATAATCCATATAGTCTTTCATTATTTTATTTATAATTATCAAAACAGATAATGTGAACAATTCTGAATTTTTGGATTATTCATAATCCAGTCAGTGTAAATGTGCATCTATGTGCATAAGTTTCATTTATAATTTTCTATTTTCATGCAGCTACATTATTCATAATTCTCATTTATAAATTTCCAGTAACAAACATATTTTTATGCAGTTACTTCATAATTTCAATTTATAATTTATAATAAAGATGTTCAAATATTTTTATAAAATAATTTTTGTGCAGCTACTTCATAATTTCAATTTATAATTTATAATAAAGATGTTCAAATATTTTTATAAAATAATTTTTGTGCAACTATTTCATAATTTCAATTTATAATTTATAATAAAGACGTTCAAATATTTTTATAAAATAATTTTTGTGCAGCTATTTCATAATTTCAATTTATAATTTATAATAAAGATGTTCAAATATTTTTATAAAATAATTACCTTCCAGTTGACTAGTCTGATTTATTCAAAAAGAGGGTGGGTTATTTCATCTAAATAACATTATCTTGGAAAATCATGGCTTGGTATGGAGAGTCAAGAAGCTGTTAGTTTACTCTTTTATCATTACAATTCCCTTAATAACGCTTTCTTTTTCCATTTTTAAGGGTTTGTAAAAGCTATATGTTAAGGAGACGAAAGTCAGAATTGAGTAATACATTTTAAAAAAAAGTCCAATCTGATCTACCTCTCTCTGAATTGATAGAACAGCTTTCTTTTCCACCGTGTCTGATTTGCATACTGCCTCATTTTAGCCCAAATATTTTTTCTTTTCTTCTTAATGATTGGATAATCTAATTTTTTAGTGTGAGAGATAAGAAAGCAAAATGATATAACACTTTATTCAAAACCATCGATCAAAAAATTAAAAATATAATCTTTTTAACAAATCACAGCTTTTATTTACCTCTTAATTTTGAAACTATAAACTTTTTGCTTTATTTCATTCCCAATTTGATCAAATCATGCTAGTCATTTTTAAATGGGGGGGGGGGGGGATCTTTTGAATATATATACGAGGAACAGTATATCTGTTTCAATATATATATATAATTATCATTAGTTAAAGGATAAATCAAGAGTGAAAATTGCTCAAATCCTCATCATTCCCCATTTGAAAAGTCTGGCCAAGATTGCATTTCTTTCCCTAATTCTTAATAGGGTTATTGGAGAAATGTTTGCCTTGTAGAAAGCTATTTAGAGTAGATTATATTTTACCTTTTATCTATTTTATAAATTTTTGAATATATATATATATAAATGATACTTATGCATTACCCTGTCTTGGCAGTCATTTTTTTTAATTATATTGTTTCAAGGCTTAACAATAAATATTTAAACATAATGGCCGATATGAAGCAGTTGTATTTAATATTTATAGTTTATTTATTATTGTTATTTTTTAAAAGAAAAGTTTTTGCTAAAATTAATTATAATATTTGACTTTATTATCATTTTTGTGTATTAAGTTAACTTATTAATATAAAAATATATATAAACATAGTGTCATATTATGCCCATTGACACAGACTTTTTGTGAGGGCGTGATCCCATGTCTTTGGAAATACTCAATCACATTCTGTTCTGTCTATGGAAAATCACAAACTTTCATTATTTTGCTGCAATGATAGTGTCAAAAATAAAGATGTTAAATGTAAATGAACTGTAACAATATTCAGAGCATGTCAGTGTTTACACATTATAATATAAATGTTAAAAAAATTGAAATAAACCTTCTGAATAGAATTTATAATTGATTTTTTTAATGTAACAAGTAACACATATTTGGTAAAATAAAACTGAAAAAAAAAATACTTATAGGGCCCCTGAACCAATATAGTTAAAAATGGTTACCAAGCTTGATAGACAGGATAATGCCAAATACCAAAAAATATCATCTTATAGAAAGTTAATTAATTTAATAATGGTTTCTTGTTTAATGCTATTTCAGACTACATATCATTACTACATTTACTATTATTATAATTAAAAAAGCAAGTCATATATAATGTGACATTACTTTTAATAAGCTTGTAGTTACAAAAATGCACACAGAAAGTGTACCAATAGCTCAAACAAGCTCTTAATTTATAAGTGCGGTTTGAGAAAATATTTAAAATCTCTACCCAGAACACTCTCATCTCCAGACCAACTGGTTTCGAGCTTATGGCTCATGTCAGTAGAGAGCTAGAATATTTGGTCACATGGAATGGACATTAGGAATTTGTTTTACTTGGTTCTTTTAGTCAAATAAAAGAATCTTCTTTCAGTTTATAGCAAACATTTTCATAAAATTAACAGTTTTTGAGGGAAAGAAGTATAAATATATATATTGTACTAACTATGGTTATACTAATGAATAATATACTATAATTTAATTAACATTATTTTTATATCTCTTTTTGACAGTGATTAAAATCATTGTCATGTGAAGCAATATTTTCTAATAATCTTTTTGGTATTAATAAGATTCAATCTATACTTGAAATACTACATAAAATTAATCAGATTTTGAAAAACAAAATACCAAAAACACTGATATTAATAATAGTAATAATGTCAATAATAATAATAATAATAATAATAATAATAATAATAATAATAATAATAATAATAATAATAATAATAATAATAATAATAATAATAATAATAATAATAATAATAATAATAATAATAATAATAATAATAATAATAATAATAATAATAATAATAATAATAATAATAATAATAATAATAATAATAATAATAATAATAATAATAATAATAATAATAATAATAATAATAATAATAATAATAATAATAATAATAATAATAATAATAATAATAATAATAAATGCACCCAGAGAGCATACCAATAGCTCAAACAAGCTCTTAATTAATAAGTGCGGTATGAGAAAATATTTAAAATCTCTACCCAGAACACTCTCATCTCCAGACCTAACTGGTTTCGAGCTTATGGCTCACATCAGTGGAGAGCTAGAATATTTGGACACTAGACCTCAAATATCAACTCAAAAAACCAGCACTTATTTCATACGTACATATGAAATAAGTGCTGGTTTTTACATATGAAATAAGTGCTGGTTTTTTGAGTTGATATTTTAGGTCTAGTGTCCGAATATTCTAGCTCTCCACTCATATGAGCCATAAGCTCGAAACCAGTTGGTCTGGAGATGAGAGTGTTCTGGATAGAGATTTTAAATATTTTCTCATACCGCACTTATTAATTAAGAGCTTGTTTGAGCTATTGGAATGCTCTCTGGGTGCATTTATTATTATTATTATTGACATTATTACTATTATTAATATCAGTGTTTTTAGTATTTTATTTTTCAAAATCTGATTAATTTTATGTAGTATTTTAAGTATAGATTGAATCTTATTAATACCAAAAAGATTATTAGAAAATATTGCTTCACATGACAATGATTTTAATCACTGTCAAAAAGAGATATAAAAATAATGTTAATTAAATTATAGTATATTATTCATTAGTATAACCATAGTTAGTACAATATATATTTATACTTCTTTCCCTCAAAAACTGTTAATTTTATGAAAATGTTTGCTATAAACTGAAAGAAGATTCTTTTATTTGACTAAAAGAACCAAGTAAAACAAATTCCTAATGTCCATTCCATGTGTTTTTGTTTTGCAGTGGTTAATACTCTGTGATTATTCAAATTGTTAATAATATAGATGGACTGTTTACAGCAAGTATCAGTATGCAGGATGAGTTTACTAGCTTTGGATCTCTTTATTTTAAGATCAAGAAATACCATTGTCTTTCTTTTCATTTGCCTGATAGCTCTTAGATGAAACATCAGTTGAGTTTTCTAGAACAGGATTAATATGTGCTTAAATGATCTTTTCCATATAACACAGAAAAATAGTTTTTATCTCTTATTTCCAGAAGGATGTAAAGTAAAGGTTGACAGACAAAAGCAGATGCTAAGAATCTTCTAATTGTGAACTCAAACCAACATTCAATAATAACCTTTAATTTATATACCTACAGTTGCAGTTAACTTTCAAACAAAAAAAAATTCCATGAACTGAAAGAACTGTATAACATTAATTGGGACATTGTTTAGATAGACAGCACAAGTGGAGTAGGATTCATTATAAATAATAAAGTAGAAGGACAGCATTGTGGAGAGTGATAGTATATCAGACAGAGTAGCAAGATTAGTTATTCCACTTAATCAAAATATTTAAATCATTTGCAGAATATATGTATTTAAATACTATTGAATTTTTTTTCTGTCAGCAGTAGGTTTTATGCATTTTTGAGTACACATTTGTCTAGATATACTTTATGGATAGATAGCTTTATAATAATTACTTTTTTAAAACAGAAATACAACTCTTCTAGATGGCTTTTGACTATCCTACAGCTACTGTGTGGTTTTAATATGGAAGGTAATAATGACTGATTTATTGGATTCTAGAAAAAGGTGATAATTTAGATGAAATTACTACTAGTATGCTTTTTCTGGTAGTATAAATTTTGATTAATATAAATTCTTGCTAGCAATAGACTTCATTACGTGAGAGGTTTCTGATTTTTCATTTGCCTCAGCATTTGTAAGGTAGTCCTAACAAATAAACAAAAAAAATAAAGAGTCCAGGTTCTTGGAATCTTTACAAAAGAATATTAATGACATTGAAAGTATTTCATGGTTACTTATTGCCACCATGGGGCTCATTATATTAAAAAATCCTTATTTCTAGAGGTATGAAACATGATAATCTGATATAACGCTATTTGTTTAATAGGCTTCATCATGACCTTAATGAAGAAAAATATTTATGAGATTTGATACTAATATTTTTATTCCAATTTGATTGTATTATTAGTATAATATTTGGCATGGCTTAAGTATATAATAATAATAATAATAATATAAGTTTTCTTCTTTAATTAATAAAAATAAAATAATTCTTCTAATACAATAATTGTTTTTGCTTCTTTTCTACATTCCTAAAAATAAAATTGATTAATATTACTTTTGTTTTGAAACATCTGCGGCGGTTATCTAAACATTTTCTAATTAAATATTTAAAATAACTTTAATTGCATATGTTTTCTTTTTGTGAGAGTAGTACTTTTTTTTCCTTTTGCAACAAATTAATAATTAGGTTTGAATTTTGTCAAAATGAAAAAAAACTGAATAGTTTTTTATATATAAATCTTTTATTTAATTATTCAATTATTAATTTTCAATTAACAAATATTAATACTTATTTATTTAATTCTGGTCATTCTAGACTGTTTTAATATTTACATAAGTAACTTTTGTTTGTAGATATTGTGAACTCCTATAGAAAATGAAGAATTTCATATCATAGCAGATAACACATATACTGATCTAAATGGAACTTGGAAATTTTTCAGGTAGCTGACAATTTCTAAAAGAGCTCATAATTTTTTAGTTACCTTGTCTGCTGCCATTTCAAATTATCCATATTATTATTAGTTGGGAAATTGGTTTATGTAATCAGTTTTTCTAGAGGTAAAAGAAGAAAACCCACAAGTATTCTTACAAGCTAAAGCGTGATTAGCATACAAGTAATACTCTTTTCTGGCCTGAAACAATTTTTTATACAATGTATATATATATTCATGCTGTTACAAATTAGAGAACTATCTATAAAGTAGCTAGCTAAAAATATTGCAATGTATTAGAATGAATTGTTAAATGTTGGTTATAATTATAATCATATATATAATATTATTAAAAATTTTAATACGAAATATAAGAATAAAAAATAATAATAATATTGATTCTCCTGCTGATAAAAAAATATGGATATCAATACCATATATTTCGAATGATCAAGTAAATTTTATAAGAAAAATTTATAAAGGTATATGTGACATTGCATTTTACGCATCCCCTACATTAAACAAATTAATAAATAACTCTAAAGATAAAACCTCATTTATAAATAAAAATTGCATCATTTATAAATGGATATGTAGGTCTGGTAGCAGATATATAGGGGAATGGAGATACACGTTGGAAAAAAAAGAACTAAGGAGAACTTACTGTTATTAAAAACGGTTCAGAAAATGAAACAAAATTGCAAAGTAAATAACAATGTTTCAGCATCCATTTTTTATGACCATAATAGCCAGGTATTTATGGCTTTAACTTCAATTATAATAATATAAAAATATTGCAAATTGAAAAAAATAACAAAAAGAAAATAAAGGAAGCTATGCTAATATACAAATACAAACAAGAATTAATTAACAGACAAGCAGCAAATGTTAAGATCATAGAATTGTGGAAAGGTTAGCTTTTCAAAGTGTTATTTGACAAAGACTATGGTGTAACCGGCACATACGATGTTACATTATTTTTTTTTTTTATTAAACATGAAAAAATAAAAGTTTGCAAATAAAACTTCTTTTTTAAAAATTAAAAATTGAAAATTAAAATTCTATACTAAACTCATATATATATAAAATCGCACAGATGAGAAATTAAAAAAAGAAACTTTATTAAAAAAAAAGAAAAAGTATTTTAAAACTAAATTGTCAGTGAAGATTTAAAGATAAAAATATATCTAAGTTTGTACAAAACAAATTAATTAATGTTATTGAAAAAATGGAAATGATTATTTTAATTAGTCCAAGTGAATTAACCCTTGAGCATTTAAATGTATAAGCAATGGTCAGATAGGAAAACAATAGAAACTAATGGCCAATGAAAGAAATCCATAGGGAAATTAGACTTCAACGGAAGGATTATCATCATCGATGACATAATGTCCATTGGATTCTAAAGTTACATATAAAAGAAAAAGGTTTGGAAACAAATTTTTAGTGATTGAAGAAAATTTAAGAGAGATTGAGATGTGTTAAGTTGGAGAGTTGGAGACAAAGGGATTGAAAGACACACTTTCAATTCCTTCAGTTGTTATAAAAAAAAAGAAAATGAAACATCACTTTTCTTATATTGAGGACCATAGGATCATCGGGGGATTTAACACTGGATTTTAAACGGCAAGCAACTGTAAAGGATGAACATTTCTAGAACCGTAAGCACGTTATGAACTTAAATGATTATTAATTTGAAAACACTAAGAACTCTAAAATATAAACTTTCCCAGTATTTAATTTATAGAAATAGAATCCTATCTGACCAAACTAAATTCTTTATAAATTCTTTTTATTTGATGTATTTCTTTTTTTTAAAATCATTTCCATTTATTTTTTTTTTGTTGTTCTTTTAAGTTTTTTATTATGATTTTTTTGTTTGTCGTTAATTAAATATTATATAAATGTTAAACTTAAGTCAGGCTTGAATGGCTATATAGATTTGTAAAGTTTTATTAAGGAGGGTATCTTAGAATATTCATTTCGTAGTTGAATTGGGTCAATGGATTGTATATATTGGTGTAATTAGTAGATGTAGTATGAGGTTCACTATGTGCAGAATCAAATTATACGCCACACAACCCTGTTGCCTACAGAATGCGTTCGTAAGTCAGCAAAAATGACCGCAGTCCTTTTCTATGGAGTTTTTTTTTTATTGCTCTTCTCATTAGATAGATGTAGTATTCCTATCTGGACAAGAATCAATTTCTTTTCTTAACCCTGCTGCTCAGATGTACATTCCTGACAGTATGGTATTTCATGTTGTCGTATTCGTATTACGTTGAATGCATTTAGATGGATTGACATTGGTTTAACTGTGAGCTTTTGGCCTAAGGTTAAATAAGAAATAAAATATTTTCTTTTCAAATGCAATCTATGTAGTCTATTCATACTCGACACTCTAAATAAAAATGCATTAAATTTAAGTTGGGTATAGACGCTTGCATGGATTTGTTATCGATTAATTATGTTTTTGGTTTTCATATTTGATCAAAATATATAGACATTTGGTAAATAATGATATCTTATGGTGAGTATCTAAAATGTATTTATTCGGATGTCTTTTAAGTTATTGTTGTCAATGCGGCATCTTATGATGAATGCCATTGGATTTCTTATAAATTTTCCTCTGCAATTCCACCAATGATTTTATATTTTGATTGTTTATGTTTATTTTGAAATGTTTTTAACTGTGAAATCTATGTAACCGACTGTACTTAACATTATAAAACAAACTTTTATAAACCCATCTGTGCGAACTTATAATATTATAAAAATTAAAATGTAAAAGTAAATTCTAAAATCAAGTTAAAATCCAAAGTAAAAGTTATTCTAAAACAATGCTAAATTTTATATATATATGTGTGTAAATATTGTTTGTGTATTAATTACTGGCAGTGCCTTTAATTTTTTTATATTTAAGATATAAATTAAAGATATAGATTATTATCTCTGCATCTCCATTGAGCTAGTGACAATGGTCAAAGTCAAAATATATAAAATAAAAATTTTAATTTTTTTAACTTACTTATCTGCCTACTTTATAAATTTTTCTAGGTTCAAATGCCTAGATGGCACCCTTGTAGTGCAGATACATTAAGCTCCTTCTCCGTACCATTATAATTGGCCACCCAACTTGGGCCGATCTTTGATAAACCACAAGGGCCCTGAATAAATTTATTTTTCCAAAATGAAATATTTTTATCTGGTTACATAAAGTTATATACTTTAAATCTTATAAAAGCACTGCCAGAATGAAATTGCACATATATTAAACATGAGAAAGTATAAATACTTTTAAATTGTATTTTGTTAAAAAAAAAGTCAAAAGGTTGCAATTAATATGTTTTTTTTTGTTAATATATATTATGCTTTAACGTGTATAGGCGCGCACAGCCACATAAGTTTATGATTGTAAATGTGGTACCTTACGATGAGTACTGTTTAGGAATTTACTTCAGTGTAATCCTATGTAAGCATTTCAGTCAGTCATAAATAAGTTGGTGGTATTTATAATTGTGCTGCAAATATACACGTATAAACCCATTATTTCTTAAAACATATTTACCTCAATGCAACCTTCTTAAATAAAAAAATTTATAAAATTTGCTTGTCGTGCCATGTGTAAAAATAAAATGTATAAAAAAAATAGAACTCTTGGGGGGAGGGGGTGTAATCGTGATGGTTCTTAGGAAAATGATAGTAAACATTTTTTTTTGTATATAGTCTTTATACTAACCGAATGTTTTGTAAATTTTCATTAATCGTGTACCGTAATTACTAACCCTAAGTAAAATATTTTTTTGTTTATTTTTTTTTAAGCAAGTTTACTGATATGTAACGGGCACATATGACATTACATTTTTTTTTTTATTATTAAACATGAAAAAATAAAAGTTTGCAAATAAAACTTCTTTTTTAAGAATTAAAAATTGAAAATTAAAATTCTATACTAAACTCATATATATATAAAATCGCACAGATGAGAAATTAAAAAAAGAAACTTTATTAAAAAAAAAGAAAAAGTATTTTAAAACTAAATTGTCAGTAAAGATTTAAAGATAAAAATATATCTAAGTTTGTACAAAACAAATTAATTAATGTTATTGAAAAAATGGAAATGATTATTTTAATTAGTCCAAGTGAACTAGCCCTTGGGCATTTAAATGTATAAGCAATGGTCAGATAGGAAAACAATAGAAACTAATGGCCAATGAAAGAAATCAATTAGGAAATTGGACCTCAATGGAAGGATTATCATCATTGATGATGTAATGTCCATTGGATCCTAAAGTTACATATAAGAGAAATAGGTTTGGAAACAAATTTTTAGTGATTGAAGAAAATTTAAGAGAGGACTGAGATGTGTTAAGTCGGAGAGTTGGAGATGAAGGGATTAAAAGATGCACTTTCAATTCCTTCAGTTGTTATAAAAAAAAGAAAATGAAACATCACTTTTCTTATATTGAGGATCATAGGATCATAGGGGGATTTAATGCTGGATTTCAAACAGCAAGCAACTTTAAGATGAACATTTCTAAAACCGTAAGCACACTATGAACTTAAATAAATATTAATTTGAAAACACTAAGAACTCTAAAATATAAAGTTCCCCAGTATTTAATTTATAGAAATAGAATCCTATCTGACCAAACTAAATTCTTTATAAATTCTTTTTATTTGATGTATTTCTTTTTTTTTTAATCTTTTCCATTTATTTTTTTTTTTGTTGTTCTTTTAAGTTTTTTATTATGATTTTTTTGTTTATTGTTAATTTAATATTATATAAATGTTAAACTTAAGTTGGGTGTGAATGGCTATATAGATTTGTAAAGTTTTATTAGGGGAGGGTAATCTTAGGTTATTCATTTCATAGTTGAATGGGTCAATGGATTGGATATATTGGTGTAATTAGTAAATGTAGTACGAGGTTCGCTATGTGCAAAATCAAATTATATGCCACACAACCCTATTGCCTACAGAATGCAATCGTAAGTCGGCAAAAATGACCGCAGTCCTTTCCTATGGAGTTTTTTTTTATTGCTCTTCTCATCAGATAGATGTAGTATTCCTATCTGGACAAGAGTCAATTTCTTTTCTTAACCCTGCTGCTCAGATGTACATTCCTGACAGTATGGTATTTCATGTTGTCGTATTCATATTACATTGAATGCATCGATATATCAGATGGATTGATGTTGGTTTAACTGCGAGCTTTTGGCCTAAGGTTAAATAAGGGATAAAATATTTTCTTTTCAAATGCAATCTATGTAGTCTATTTATACTCGACACTCTAAATAAAAATGCATTAATTTTAAGTTGGGTATAGACGCTTGCATGGATTCATTATCCGTTAATTATATTTTTGGTTTTCATATTTGATCAAAATATATAAACATTTGGTAAATAATGATACCTTATAGTGAGTATATAAAATGTATTTATTCGGATGTCTTTTAAGTTATTGGTGTCAATGTGGCATCTTATGATGAATGCCATTGGGTTTCTTATAAATTTCCCTCTGCAATTCCACCAATGATTTTATATTTTGATTGTTTATGTTTATTTTGAAATGTTTTTAACCATGAAATCTATGTAACCGATCTGTACTTAACATTATAAAACAAACTTTTATAAACCCATCTGTGTGAACTTATAATATTATAAAAATTAAAATGTAAAAGTAAATTCTAAAATCAAATTAAAATCCAAAGTAAAAGTTATTCTAAAATAATGCTAAATTTTATATATATGTGTGGAAATATTGTTTGTGTATTAATTACTGGCAATGGCTTTTATTTTTTTATATTTAAGATATAAATTAAAGATATAGATTATTATCTCTTGTCTCCACTGAGCTAGTGACAATGGTCTAACGGTCTAAATATAAAATAAAGTGGGATCTTAACAGCTATCTGCCTACTTTATATATTTTTCTAGGTTCAAATGCCTAGATGATGCCCTTGTAGTGAAGACATGGTAGACTGCTTCCTTCACTTTCTTTTGGATCGTTATAATGGGGATAGTTGAAAATACTTCTAAGTAGATAAAAATTTTAAAGTTGTACTTTACAAATATATAATTATTGTAATATTCAATTATAAGATTATGTATATTGATTTGAAGAAATACAGACATCGAATTATAATATTATTACATATATCATGGAAGCTACTGACATATAAGCAGCCTTTAGTTAAATTTATAAATATTAGCCATTATGTCTAATAATTTTATGGCACATGAATAAAAGAGATGGAAGGTTCATTGAGTGAAGTTATAATTCACCCATAATATATATTGTTGACATATTTAAAATTTATTAGATTTAAAGGCTTAAGTTTAAATTAAATATAATGATCTGAAATAATTTAGTATTGTAGTAACATGGTGAATTTCAAAAACCAAAGTTCTGTAGATCACAGCTTGGCTTTCTCTTCCTATTCTTAAACATCATGTGACTTTCTGATCAACAAACTATGTACTTAGTTTATGCTAATGAAATTTAATAATGATTAATAGATAATTATATATTTTTGGAAGATGATTATTTATGCAATCATACACTACTTATGAAGTAAATTTTTGTAACATATATCAATAATTACAATGATGGTGCATGACATTTGTGAAATAGTGCAAAATTTAATCTAAATGAATAGATTAGTAGTTTATTTTAAGAATCTTAAGATTGCCTTGACAACAGTTTGAGATTGTTGATAGTTATCAATGATTAAACATGTGATTTTCTAACAAGGTTGAGAGACTAAGCAGTCATTCTCAACTAGCATGCATAGTTGTATCACTACCTCTATGATCCTAATTTAAACCTTTGCCTAGGCTTCTTAGTTTTTACTACCAAATTAACACCCTTGATGTCAACACAGCTCACTTTCTATATAGCACTACATAGCTCAGGGATATTCATAGACTCTATATCATCTGATTCCCAAATATTAATTATAAGATTCTGGCCAGTAATGATGATATGACAACAGACAATTTATATTAAACAATATTTATTAATAACAAAGATAGGATGGCTTTATTTTTTACAGAGAGGATGAAGTGATTGTTTATTGGCCCTTACATGAAAATGATTTAGGATAATGGTAATAATTATATGCATAAAGTATGTGCTTATTGTTTTTATCCATGGGATAATTAAAATAATAATAATCAATGTATTATGGGTTAGCATTAATTATTCTTTTACTTTCCTTAAATTATTATTATCGGCCTTGTGATATCCAAACTAAAAGAGATGTGGTATGGAGTTATGGCTATAAGACATAGGTGCAAAACATAATACAGAGAGGAAATATAAAAATCATGGGAATGCATTTTATTATATGCAGTTTATTTACCATCATAACATGCAGGATCATCTTTGCAATCTGGAAACATAATTCACGATATGAGAGGGGTGTCCCAGGTTGCAGGGGTGCTACTCCTTCTAATCAAAAGGTGCATCCTAAGAAGAAGGTATATATGTGATGAATTTATGGACAAGAGCTTCACTTAGCCTGATGATAAATTTTATATTCAAAATTATTTTAAGAGAGCTCATCAGGCATATATACTGAAATAGCAGATATTGGATGCTCTGCATATACAAATAAGTGGTGAATTATGATATATCAAAGGACAATACTTAAGATGGCCACTGATATACATACCTTATACAGTAATGCAATAATGGACCTGATAAAATAATCTTTAATCTAATTCATGTCTCTGCTAAAACTAAAGTAACAAAATATATAATATCATAGCTCATATCCCTATGTAAAACAAATATGGATTTATAGAATTTGGCCTGTAACAGTTGCTATTCAATCTATTCTCTATCCTATTACATTAATAAAATAGAACTTAAAGCTTTCCCTTAGTTTTACAAATAGAGCATCATTACAAGCAGATATATAGTGAATACATATTGTTATTTACAAAATAATTTAAGTAATAAATATTTATCACCAAGGATAAATACACATTAAGAAATATTTTAGTTATTAATTTGGTGTAGTTTAAATAGGGGGCATGTGTAAATTTAGAATCAAAAACTAATAACACTCGTTATCCTTCATTGATTTTCTCGGCAATCATCAAGAAAACATTACTTCAGATGGTAGGGGATAAAGACTGCATAAGAATAATAAAATAAACTTACTATAAACCTTTTTTAACTTTTGTTAGATATTTATCCACTCTTGACTTACTCTCACTACATAATATCTCTTGAGATGTCATGAAAGGGAAGCAAGGTGGTATTTAAGTTTTTATAAATTTAATATAATACCAACAAATATTATGCAATACAAAACACTTATAATATTAACAACTATTATGTTGGGGTGAAAAAATGGCTATTCTCATTGCTGATAATATACTTTAAATAAAAAGTTATAGAGGAGCTAATAATAAATTCTAATGATGAATATGCCAATGAATATACATCAAAATATACTCAAATATTAAATTCTAGGCATAATGGACAAGGAAATATGAGCTATTTAAAATACAATAGAGCATCCTTATTTTGTGCAGGTGGTGCCAATTAATGAATGAGACACAATCTCTTTCTCATGGAAGAGCTAAATATATATAAAGTAATATAACATCCACTTAAAATTGCCTCAAAATACTATTACTAATAAAAAGCATTGAGCTAATGGTAATAATAAACATATGAATATTTGTTCATCTTGCAGACAGGTACATAATTGGTTCACTCAGTTTTAAGATTATATGTATACTGACAAAACTTATTATTGCCCAATGGTAACAACACTTTATGTATAAACTATGTGAAATTCTCATACACATATTGATATTTACAATACTTTCATTCATAAAATACTTTCTATAATATACAAAAAGCTGTTATACCTCTGGGTGCAATCATTTATAATTTTAAATACTAATTTCAGAAAAACACTGGAATAATAAACATAATGTAGATCTTACTAATTCTGCCTCTGGAACACCATATAAATATATATCAACTAATAATAATCATAATATAATACCTATAAGATATGGCTATCATAATTTTAAACTATAAAAAAATACATGATCATCATAATACCATTTTACAGATTAACAGTTCATTTTCTTTTTATAAGAAAAACAATCTGTTTCAGTTCTTTTGTGCTCTTCTTGAAGTGATATATGAACACATTATTCTGTAATAAAATAGAGTAGACACACATATACACAGAAATATTTTAGAGATAAAGTTTGCCATAATTTCACAAATGTAGAATAACCAGAGCTGACAAGTAATGACTTAATGGCAAACAGTTTCTTTCAAGATGCATTTTAATAGCCATAAAAATCAGAGGAACAGAATGATAATTCTTTATCTAAAATTGCTCTTTGTGAAGTTTTGTTATTTCACATTGACTGTGGGAAACTTAAATTCTATTTATTCCTATTCTAAATATCATAATATTTTTGAAACAATCAGCAATTTAAAAACAAAATATTCATTTAAATAGATAAATAAGTAATCTTGAGATGAATAGCTATATTTGTTTTAATATGAAACAATATGGATATAGTCTTTTCATTACAGTAATTAAACATTTAGTTTTCATAAATTTGTCTTTTAGAATAATTTTATAAGATAATTTTAACTTCTTTTTTTATAAGCTTAATAATTTTATAAAAATTCATCTTTCTATATTTGAGCTTGATGTAAGTAGAATTATTGTTTTAGTAGCAAATAATTAGTATTAATAACAAATTAAAAGTTAGTTAAAATCTGCCAGAGATATTCTTATAGCAAAATTCAGAATTTATACTAATGTTATATAACAATGAAACAATGTACTTTTCCTTATGTTACATTTTCTTTGGCTTTTTTGAAAAAAATATTAGAATTTTGTTTAGTATCTTTTAAAATTATTGTTTGATAAATGGTTGAAGCTATGCTTTTATGAGAAACACAGCATGGATACCTTACTGATTTTTTTATTCTATCATGAAGATGATAAAAAGTAAAACTTTAAACCTTAATGTTGAGTTAAAATAAATATTCAATAAAAAATAAGCAATTTACTTCAAAACTAAATTAAAATTAAAATTTGAAGTAAAGATTACTTGGAGTGGGAAGAAAAAGAAATGTGTTTAAATTTTTAAGTATGTCTATTTTTATGCTAGGATGTGCTTTTTTTTCTCTTCACCCACGCATGAAGATCAATATTGCATTTCCTCTTTACTAAACCAACAATTTACAGGTCTTCATTATAATATTCAAATTAATAGTAATTATTGACTTCTAATTGATCTAATCTTGACCTTGCACTTTAAATCCAAACAATTTTGTTATGTGATTATCTAGATGATAAATGAACCTGCTAATTAATGATATTTTTACAACTCTAAATTATTATCAAATCAATTTTTAATAAAATTATTAACTGATCTTCAAATGAAATATTCCTTTTATTAAATGTACCACTCTCAATTTATTTAACTCTTTTTTAATTTATCCTAACTAAAACCTTTTAACATTATAATAAATGTTCCCAATTTTAAAATATACTTATTTTTAATAAATCTTTTTAACTGTCGATCATTCACATGCATGCTCCAAACACTCACAAATATGTGCATATTAAATACAACTATTTTTAATGCAATGAAAATAAATTAGTTATTGACAGACATTTAAAATCAATTAAAAATTAACACTAATCTCAATCAGTCAGACTTACTATTTTAAAATTCTAAATTTTAAATACTTTCATACAAATTGATATTTAATAAATCATAACTATGATTTTTGAAATTATTTATTTTAAAAATCAACAACTAAAAATCCTAACAAAGTTAACTAATCATTTTAGACAGCATAAAATAACTTCATCTATTATATCTATTTGAAACATATTAAGCTCTAGATTAACTCTTCTTTAGTTTAAATATTAATTTCCTTCTTTCAAGTAAATATTAAAGAACATAAGATAACTTTTTGCATAACTGCTCATTAATTACGCTAACTGAATTACTACAACTTATACTATTGAACTGTATAATTTAAAATTTTAATTATAATAGTATAAATAAAGAAATTTAATTATTATAATCTTATAAAAAAAATTTAATGCTTTAAACATATATCTAACCCAAAGGATTAAATATATGGAATATATATGTATACTTAATTATTTAAGCATCATATAAATGCATAATAGTGTTGATATTATATAATAAGATTTTTATAGAAAAATTAAGATGCCAACAAAAATATTAATGACATTTTATTAAATATGTTCATAATGTTCAACTTGATCTTAAAGCTTGGATGCAAATTTGGAAATAATTTAACTAGAACTAATAAAAATAAGGCTTTAGTACATGTTGAACATTGGAAACAGATTTAAAGAAAATGAGATTCACCTGATTTTCTAAGCTACCAACTATGTCAGGATTGATTGGCAGAAATATGTATCCAGAAAGCAGTTATTGGTTGACTGTTTTATTCGTTTATTCAATGATATGCTTGGAAGTTAGTCAGCATTAAATATAATGGTATTTCCATTAATAATCTATATAAAATGTTATCTATGATGTAATCAGATGACACAATTAAACCTGATTATACAAGCTAAAACCATGTCATCTAGAGATAATATTTGTCTCAACCTGGTAAAAACAAAAATGAAACTGCTTTTAGCTTAATACTCTTAACCATTATAAAAACTGAAAGTTATATGAGTCTTAAATTGGTTAGGGTTTTAAACTATAAGTGGTTCTACTTTTGGCATAATATGGATCAGATAAATACTATTTATTTATGGCATGTTTTCAATTTGCATTTTCAACTTTAATTGTTTGTTGCTTGGTTATAGTGCTGCTAAATTTATATCTTGATTATTATTCAGGCAAATCCCATTATACTTCAATTGTTTACACCTATAAGTTCCTAAACAATTTTAAGTTAATATATATATATATATTAAAAATATGTAGTGTGAAATTTATAAAATATGGAAAAATCGAAGATTTTTCTCATTGTCTCACACACGCATACACACACATATATATATTAGAATAACTATAAAATCAAAAATGCCTGTACAAAATTACAAAAATAATTTCTTTGGCTATAGTCAGCTTATGACCTCTTCTGCCATCTTGAGTAGCAATAAACTATTAATAATTTTTATGTGAGTTTAAAGAGATTTAAATTATTAATGGGTTATTGCTATTCAAGATGGCTGAAGAGGCCATAAGCTGGCTATAGCAAAGAAATTATTTTTGTAATAGGCATTTTCAATATTGTAGAGTTATTCCAGAGTATTTTGTTTACATATATATATATATATATTGTCACCTCAACTTTCTCCGCGCGATCTTTCACTTATTCAACCTCAATAAATTCTCATTTATTTCAAGTAGCTAATCAATTGAGTTTATACTAACTTTAGGATCTAATATGCCGGGGTGCCAAATTGCAGCTATAAATTGTAATGCTCACGAGAGATCATCATCATTAGCCAGATTTAGGACTATAGAAGATACTGGAGAAAGTAATTAAATTGTCTCTCAAAAAAATAATAGCAATAATATTGATAAAAACCATTCAATCTATACGGTCTTAATTTCAAACCGAGCATTAGTCATGCAAATATTTCATGATAAATTTATTATAAAATTCATAATAATGAGACAACTTTCTTCCACAACTTTTTTATAATATCTGATCTCGAGTGGTAACTACAGAAAATACTGTATACAGTTCTCATTTAAATATGACTGGAAATAAATCAATAATCGATGCAGAGAACTCATAATCTATGTTCATAATATAAAATGATTATTGAATTTAACATTAAACGAAATTATCACAAATAAATCCTTCCCATTTAATTCCATTACTTTATTTTTCATTCTCAGCATCTATCACTTTCAATAGATACAATTATATAACACGGAATGTCTGTGTTATGTTCTCTAATCTGAGAATTCCTAATCTTATTTCTCGAACACACATATATCTTTCGATCAACTATCAATTCATGATCCCCACTTTTATAATCAGATAATAATGTTTTTACAATATGCTACTTGACTTCCAAACTAGCTCTTAGACTAATCATTGAACTACTCTTTCTCAAGGTCTAGATCTGTCAAGAGGTGCCCATATAAGTGATTACACTGTAATGGATATGATCCCATATATGCTAAATAAATTTTAATACAAGTTCAATAGTGGGAATCACTTTAAACACCGAGAGCAGAAAAGGGATTGTATGTCTGCTCCCAATATTCACAACATTACAATGAATCAAAAGTTTAAATTTGTTAAACTTAACTCAACTATTCCCTGTCATTTTATTCTATTATCTCTAATCTATTTTTAATTAATAACCTTAATAATTTTATTTTGCTAAAGTAAACTATGGAAGTAAACCATGGACATCAATCAGATAAATCAATCAAAATTTACTTATGAGAGTAACGTATGGAAATAATTCATAAAATCAGATTATGCAAATTAATTAATGATAAAATAAACCACGTGAAAATGAAGTTTATAGAAGTGACTTATACCAATGAATTATGTTAATCGGATATAAATATTCAAGATAAAATTAATACTGTAAATCAATCATGGAAATAAATTATCAATATAAAATTAACTATGTGAATCGAATATGGGAACAATATAATAATGACTAATGCAAATCGATCTTGGAAATAAAGTATCAGTACAAAATAAATAATTAAATTTAAATATGAACTAATATTACTTTAAATATAGGTGCTGGATATATAGATTCTGGAGATATTTGAAACACCAAAACACAAAACACAATGTAATCTTATAACAATAGTAAACTTTATTACATTAACAATAATGATAAAATTAAAATAAAAACACACTAAATTATAATATTGTTACACATAAATATATGATTCCGATCTATTCAGAACTCTTATTCGAATACATGTTTGAATTAACTAATTTCCTGGATGACTCACTTCTTGTTTTGACCCATTCATTTATTAAATAAATAATTAATAATAATAATAAATACAATTGCTCACACATGGAATCAGAATTTCGTATATTTTAGCTTTAAGGAAACTTATCTTGAAAGAGAAGAAAACCTATAAATTTCTACTTTCCCCCTTTTTTATTGTAAACATTGTCCATTGGACTATTCCAAAATAATATATTCGCTTCAATTATTTTAACTAACAATGTGAAATAATCTTACATTTCTAAACCATTTTATCAAGCAATAATTTTCACATTTCCAATGAAGAAGGATTATATGTCATAAAATTACCCTACTAATTTTGCAAATGGGTTTAAATTCAAAACCCACACTTTTACATTCATGCTTGTCAGATCTTTACATTTTGACTGTATATCTTAATAGGTCAGTATGTCCGCTCAGCTTGATGACCTCAATTTACCATCATTAATAAAATCACTGTCATTCTTCATCATTAATAAAATCACTGTCATTCTTCATCATACATATACATCTGACTGAATCCTTATCCTTTCAGGGCAACTTTATTCTGTCCCATATAAAAAAACTCTCTTCATACCACACATCACCATGCAGTATCTATAACACACATACAGCCACATCTTGATAAGGAAAATTAAAAAACAACAACAACAGTATCAACTTCAAACTTAAACTATTTGCTTGACCCAGAGAGAGAGATCTTTTCTTAAGATTCAGAATCGTGTCAAGAGCTCCTCTTAGACACCTATTCTCTATATTGGCATGCAACATTTTCTACACTTAAACAGTAACTTTATGAATAATTCCCTATCTTAACAAATAAATGGAGTGAAACTTAATCATCTCCGACTGCCATGGTATATAAATCATGAGACAGCTATTTCCCATCTATTGGGTGGTAGGATAACTTTATGTTAGTAATGACAAGCATTTATAGCTTATATATGCCCATATATACATCGATTACAGCCTAGATAAATGACAAAGACTAACCAAATCCCGAATCAAAACATATATGAATTATTTCAATTTTAAACAGTCAAGCCAACAACATACCTAACATTTATATCAATAACAGATCAACAATACTTTAGCATAATTATGAGTTTTACGACCATCCCCTCACTCTTCATATTTACTATTAAGCAGAAATTAAAATTTTGTTAAGAATAATAAAAATATTTATATCATTTCTCTCTTTACTTTTAAATTTAAATTTACGTGAGCATCTATACTTAAATGGTATCAAAATCATTTTTTCTCTTTCCTTCAAACATTTTAAACATAAACAAAATATTAAATTAAATAATCTAGTGATTAGAGTGTGACATAGTATATAAACAAATGAAATATATAAAAAAAAACAAATGACATATTATATAAACAAAATAAAATAAAGAATAAATATCAACATTACAGATAGTCTCTTTAAATGTCTTTTCCTTCCACTGTCCATCAATCAATTAATGTATTCAGTTCATTTACTTGAGATAGCTATATACTTGCACATCAAACAGTTATTTTAATTAAATGTGTATAAGACACAGACAGACATTTGAATCAAGATAGATAAAAAACGTAGATGGTTATTTTAAATCAAAAGTGTAGCTACAGGAGAATTAATAAATTTTTAAAAGAGTTCTATTGGTTACCTTCCATTTGATGAGTTTCTTCCTGGATTTGAATTCACTTTGTTTTCTTTTCTTCTTCTTTTCCATTTAAAGGCTCAAATCATAGACAATAAGCAGTCTCTGATTACTAACATGAATTAACTTTTTAAACATTTTTAGTAGTTTGCTGCAATTTCTTTAAACGAATTTTAAACAGCCAAATAATTATTATAATCTGAATTGGTCTTTTAATTTGATAAAAAAAATTTGACAATTCTCTCCTTGCAGGAAATTTTATAAGCAGACTGGATAAATTGTGATATTCAGCAGAAAATATCTTATCAGAAGTTGACTTCTTCATAATTGATTTGATGGAAAGAAAAATAGGCACCATTTATGGATGAATTAGAAATTCATACTTTGGTCTACTATAAAACTTAAATACATTATTAAATTCTGAGAAAGAAAATTTAAAAACTTGAAAAAAAAAAACTTTTAGAGATATTAATTTTAGTTAGTTAGCCAGTTCTCAATCAGCAAAAGTTTTTTTTTTTACTTTTTTTTTCAGTTTTTATAGGATAAAGAGAAAAAAGAAAACATATGTTACCCCCCCCCCAGTGGTTCCTCTTCAAGTCTAATTAAAAAATCCCCACTCAGAATGAACAATAACTCTTTCTAAAGTGTTACTTTTTTAACAACTTTGTCTGATCTGAAACCAGATCTCTTTAATTAACACATTGTCAATTAATTTATGGAAAATTAGTTAAAGAAGATATAATTGAAAACATAAGCTTGCTAACACTTTTTTTGGTCAAACAAAGGTTACATTCATTTAATCTAAATAATTTCTTATTTAGATTTACATTTTTAATAATTTAAAAAAAAATTATGTCAGTTTCTATAAAGGAAAGAAAAAAATCAAACCCATATATCTGTATCACACATACATACCTGTGCAGAACATGTTATAGAAAACTGATTATTCAGACCATATGAACATAAAATATCCATCATAATTTCCTATAATTACAAGCATAAAATCAATTATAATTTCTGATAATCCTAAACATAAATATTCACTATAATACCCTATAACTTTAAACCTATTCTCCAGAAAGAAACTGTTAACTAAAGCTACTGACAATCAATTCAATCTTAATTCTCATCAACTCTTTAGTAATAGACATTCTACACAAACACAAACTGTCTCTATATATGTTGCTTTTGAGCTATATAGCCATTACTTTCTCAAATAAAACTTAACTTTTCTTATAGCAAAAAAATTTTTTTTTCCACAATTACTTCATTTTATTATATTTGGTTTATAGATGGTAATAAACCAAAAGGCTACAATATATATATATATGTGTGTGTGAGTGCATAATAATGTATTATTTGTTAACCTGCCATATTAAGCTCAACTTTCCAATAAAATGGCTCTTAACTGCATCACATACCCATCCATTTAATAATAAATAATTGTCAAGGCATTTTTACCTGGACAATATATGAGACTGAGAACAACTTTAATAATAAAATATATTACCATTAATAATAAAGAAAATTATTACTGTAATATGATTCTGTATAAAACAAATGTTTAAGCATATACATGAATCAATAATTTTCTAGGTAAATAATTATTCTATATATATTTAAAAACATTTTGACCATTTTTTATTATCACATCATTGCTATTGATAATTTTTAATAATTGTTTAAAGTATATATAATAAGGAAATCAACTCATATATCACATGACTTAACTTAAACTTGTATTACAGATGTAATATAATGAGCATGCTAATTATTTAAAATTCCACAAAAGGAAGCATTCAAAAATCTCTATCTAGAATTATCCCCATCCCCAAATCGGTTTCAAGCTGATGGCTCTTCTCAGTGAGGCACTAGGATATTCAGACACTAGATCTAAAATACCAATTCAAGGCCAGCACTTATCTAATACTTAACTATTAAGTAGAAAATCTGAATATCTTAGCACCTCACTGAGGAGAGCCATCAGTTCAAAATTGGTTTGGAGATAGAGATAAGTCTAGATAGAGATTTTTAAATGCTTATGGCTGATCAAAAGCCAACACATTGGGCAAGCCAAAATCCATGAATATAATCTTCCAAAGAATAACCAACTAATGATAAAATAAAATATAAGACTAAACATAGGTCTGGCCGAGTATAAGATCTCTAAGCCATCAAATAAACAGATAATCTAAAATGAGTCCTCCTATAGAATGAAATGAACAATAAGTAAATGCACAAATAGCTAATAAATTATTTATAAGATTTGGGTAGATCAATGGTTGATTGATACTTTCTACATTCCACAAACAATAATAATAAATGATAATCTTAGGGTATTAAATATTAAATAATTTAGTTGAAAAAAATACTAGCTTTGCAATGATGTAGTGATAATAACAATGAGACTCTTATTTTCTTAATATCTTATCAACACTTTCTTCCTTTAAGATGAAATACAGATTTATCTAAGGATGGGTTTAAACATAATATTAGCTAGCAAATATTACCTTTTATTTTGGTTCCTATATCATTAATTAAACAAAATAAGATTCTTTTAAAATATAAAATAATTATCTAGAAATATAAAAGTGAAAGTGATACAGTAAGTAAAAGGGCGTTTTGTTGCACCAAACATATCACTAAGTACTCTAATAACAAGAGCATCAATAAAGAAATATCATATAAACCTAATTGCTTATACAATAGATTTCATGAATTCTATTAATGTAACAATTTCAAAATAATATGTACTTTTATATATACTTTAAACACATTTACTATTTAAATGGATTTTGTGATATGTGGATGGGACATATGGCAACGAACACAGAAACGTAATTAAAGAATAAAATAAATATTTTTTCTTTTAATTTACAATTTGACAAAAAATAAATTAAAGAAACCTTTACATCAAAAAATGCATAAGTTAGATATAATACACATAAATCATATCAGTGATATATTTAGATTACACAAATAAATAAATAAAGAAAAACCTCCTACAATATGAATTTAATATTCATTGATACTACCAAGCACAATCAGTGCACCTGGATAGATCGATAATATAACTGTAGCTAGAAATATAATAATGTATATCTACATTAAAATTAATGTACAATATTTTAGTATATAGTTTAAATTATTAAGAAGTATGTTGCATTAATCTTAGATAACAAAAGACTCATGGAGTAGAGAAGTAAAACTCAATACTTTACTCAGCACATAGTCATTAAAAAATATATAATGAGTAGAAGATATAATCACACAAATGCCTTTTATAGTACACAAACTGGAATACCTAAATATTTATCAGCAACTATGGTGAGAAAGACAGCCTACTCTAATGTGAGTAGAGCAATACTGGCTTCATGCTACACATATACAGGTATCCCATTAGTATCTACCGCTAATATAAGGAAAGGCTTAACAAATAATATCTAAGCAAAATGAAAAACCATCAATATAATTGTCACAATAAATACATGATTAAAAGTAGAAAGTACCCCTATTGAAAAGAAAAGCATTGGGATAACAATTAAATGACAAATCTCAAACCATATCTACTCACACTTATAACACATATGGCAAACTGAATAATTAAAAGACCAAATGCAAATATATGTGTGAGATAAACAAGTATTTAATAATAATAATAATAATAATAATAATAATAATAATAATAATAATAATAATAATAATAATAATAATAATAATAATAATAATAATAATAATAATAATAATAATAATAATAATAATAATAATAATATAACACCCACAGACAGACCACCACATCCATATAGATATCTATCTACACTGATTAAAAAACTCAAGCCAATATGTAACAAAATATCACTCAATAATGACAACAAGTATACATACTGGGACATTTATAATATCCTAAACCCAAACTGTACACCTCATCAACTATTGCAACAAATTCAGAAAGTGATCACTAAAAACAAATTATTCCATTTTCTGCTTAAGTTTAATCTAAAGGCTCTATCCACAATACCTTTCCTTAGATTTTATAGATTCTATGCAAATATAGACCCCCTTTGGACTATGTCATAGAGAAGAAGAGACACAGGATCATTTCCTTCATTTCTGTAGTGCACTGGAAACAATATGTCACAAAATGTTTACCACATAGAGAAAGACTAATGTTTCAATCGACGAAATAATAAATACATTTTAAAAAGGCAACATCCTTGCCATTTGGGTGGCAACATACAGTCTTTATCCCTACTGGTGCATCAGATGCAGTTTTTCTCTTGCTAATAACCTCTCTTTTTTTGAGCATCCTAGCTCAACAAGATATGTTTGCAGCCATGTGGTCACACTTGAAACCAAGATCCAGTCTATGAAATATAAGTTCAATATAATACATAGTGACACCTTCAATATCATCAATTTTCAATATTAAAGCCAAGCAGTAAAGTGCAAAGCAGAAACTGAACTAAATAGAAAACCAGACTCTAAAACAAACAAAGAAGTATGCAGAATAGATAAAGGGCTGGAAAAAAATTAAATGGACCTCTGTTTTCTTCAATGATAAAGTCTTTTGTAATGAAAAGTTGTCTTAATCAGTCTTCTTGCATACTTGTAGATTTGTTTCACAATTGTTATTATTGGCAATTGTAACAGAAATCAATAGCTGACTAGATGTGACTCTGTAATCTTTTAGACTCAATAAAGTTTTGCTTTGAAACATAATAATAATGATGATGATGATGCACCGATTCAACACAAAATATACAATGTATAAAATATAATAATATTAAATAGTGCTATCACACTTATAACTTAAAGCTATATAAATTAATAGCAATTAAACAATTGAAGCGACTTAGCGCTTTCGAAAAAATATATTTCTCATAATCGTAGCCTGTTATGAGAAATACATTTTCTCGAAAGCACTAAACCATTTTAATTGATTAATTGCTATTAATTTATATAGCTCTACATTATAAGTATGATAGCACTATTTAATATTATAATTTGGACAAGCATAAAGCATAAATCTGTAATTTATTACTTAATTTATAAAATAGCGACTCTACCCTTACAGCTAATTTAAAAAATATATAAATCCCTCACTGTGATCTTTCAAAACACAATGACATGAATAGAACCATTTACATACCACCATACATGTTTATATATGTTAATATACTCCCCCAAAAATAAAATTAGATTAACAAATATTAGAAATATATAATGTTTAAAATATCCTAATAATAACATTAAAAAAAATCCTTATGGGCTTCTTCTTTTATTTTCCTCCAGAGTGAGAATAATTTCACACAATTACAAATTTGATCACTTTAATGACCTTATGTTTTGTTTCCCTTATTTAAAAACATATAAAGAATGAGTCCATAATTATATACATCTTCATTAGAGAAATTCCATAATGAATTTATGTTAGTAAATAAATCACCAACTTTCTTCCAATTGTAAATATCCAATACGTATATAAATATTAACAAAGTGTAATATTTATATACAGAGTGTAATATTTATGTACTTGTTGGATATTTGAATTTATATTAAATAAATAATAAAGTAGGATAGCTATTCCTTTAGAAAGATTTTTAGAATCAATGCTGATCTTATAATGAAATGAGCTTTTATTACTTTGCAAAGATTAAAGTAATCATTTAAATTAAAATTGAATATGTTCTGCAATAAAAAGGTATATATCAAAGTTGCATCCAAATTAAAGGAATTATATACTTTATATAGGCAGACTATAATAAATACACTATAAATGGAATATATTATGTAGGTTATAAATATGTATATCAGAGCTGATGGTAAATAAAATAAGCACATCATAAACTCATACATATACCTAAGGATAATTATTATAACAGGAGACCTGTTACAATTTAATGGGATTCTAGATAGCCTTACATATATGCAGATGTTGTAATCAAATGCATATATTTGACTGAGTCAAAATGACTGAATAATTTAGCCAAAATTGGTTTAAGGGAGGTTTTGTGCTTATTTATATTGATGGATGTATAATTTTATTTAATAAAAATAAAATATGTAAGTGATGAGACATAAAACAAATGTTATCTATGGAATGCTTTTACCATATGTATTGTGTAAAGTTATTTTTGCAAGTTTTTAATGAAATATTAAAATAAAAAAAACTTGCTAAAAGGTTTTTTTTTTGTAAAAAAAAAATAAGAAGACAAAAGAAGCCAGACCTGAGACAGTGCTGTCTTGAAATAATGAGATCACACAGGATAAGAGTAAAAATAGCAAACATTTTGAGGAGTTATGAAAAGTGTTGCATCAGAAAAAGGAGATACAACTTTCTGGGGGAGGGGGGGGTATAAATAGAAAAATCAGGAGACTGGAGTTTAGTTTGTATGCTGGACTTTTAACTGTTGTATATTAATTAATATTCAAAGTAATTGACTTATGATGTTGAAAGAAAATAAATATGTCAGCTAACATGAGTATGTTAGCATAAAGTTCTAAATGTGTTTGGCTTTTATCCCACTGCTGATGCTATATGATCCTGTTACTGTTTGAAGCTCCAATCTGTGTCCATACACATTTATCTTATCAAGTATTCTGATTCATTATCATTTCATCAGAATGTTTTAAAAGCAAAGACATTCTTTCTGGACAATCTCTATGGCCATAATGTTACTTTGTGAATATGAACGATCTAATTTTCCCAGGGACCCAAAGGTAATATATATGTTATTTTAAATTTATAATCATATAAATTATCAATCTTATATTTATAGTTTGTAATTTCTTTATATATTAAAGATAAAATATTTAATCTCTCTAGTAAATAACAATTTCTGACTATTATATATATATATTATTAAACAATTGAACACCATTATTTTGTTTCTTATTTTTATAATTATTCATTTAGTTTAAATGTATGTATGCTTTTTGTTAAATAATTTAATGTGAACTATCTTAAATTAACATGGCTGTCAGTTTAAATACTACCCACCCTGAGTGAGCTAGTTAGTGTCCAGGCATTTATTAGTACACTATCATCTCTCTCATTAACCCTTCAGTGTAATTCTTAGGTAGGCATAGGATTGGCATGTGGAATCTGAAAATGTCTATGTCCATTAGTATACTGTTTGGGGAAATATTAATTAGTAATTATGAGAAACTACAGCTGAGTATCTATATATATGTCATTATGTTTATTTTTGTTCTTTGGAGATAAAGTTTTAGAATAACTTGCCTTCAGGTTTATGGCTACTATAAATACATCTCGGTCAATTAAAGATTTCATTTATAAATAAATCTCATTAGCAATAAGTAAAAAAATATTTTGTAAATATATCCAACCAAGTAAAAATGGGAAAGGGTACAAACTCATTTTGGTTTACGCCTTCTATTAACCACTGGAATGTGTTAGTTAATCAAACTATGAAAAAGAAAGGATTTCCATTCATTTACAAGTATGGACATTTCAAGAACATAATTATATTTCTTGATTAACTTACCTAATTTTGTTTATGATTTGAATTGTCAGTGGAATCAGTTTTTAATATATTTAAAAGGGCACCAGAGCCATATCCTCACTGATTTCCCACCATATCAATTCTTGTAGATTTGCAGTGAATAACTAAAATGCAATATTTTAGAAATTGAACCTTTTTTGTCTTTTTTTAAATGAATTTTTCTTTAGAAATTTTTTCTAAGATTAATTACTAAACAAGTATATTGGCAAAGGTAATTTATATATAATAAACTCTAATAACTAAAATTAACCATGCACAATGAAAAGTTGATATTAATGTTAAATATTTATTAAAACCATTTAAAATATTTAACGATAAATTATTAAACAAAATTAAAAAGAACATACACATGCTCATCCAGATAATAAGATTAATAAAATAATTAAAGGTTCTTGTTATAATTTTCTTCTAAGAATCCATGGAAAAAATATGAATGACCCTTTATCAGTGTTTGAAGCTTCTAGTTAAAGTTTATAATTAAACTTAGTTTGCATACATTTAATTAGTCACTTCATAGCTTAGTGACAAGTTTGCGCAGACCATAGATTCTTGTAGCATACATGTGTTTTTTGGGGATCCGGAGCTCATTGGAAGTTAACTAATTTCTTTTGTTGATATTTTTGCATTCCTGGTCTGTTTTAAGTCTGGGCTTGAAGGATTTTTGAAGTGACTCTTTATGATGAAAGACTGTGTCTGCAAACATTCTGGTTTCCACTCCTACATGAAGACTTAATTCAGCAATATAAGTAATCCCAAATATAAGCATCTAACCACCATTAAGAGAACAAGACAACAGCAATTAGCCTCTTGTCCCTCTATTCAGATTGTATAGAAACTTCCAGCACCAGACAAGACAAGACACTACTCCAAGTTATTTTTTTCTTTTATACTCTGGTCAGTTTTAGATTTCTGCGCATATATATTTTTCTTTTGTTTTTGTTATCAGAATACACATTGATAATCTTGTTCATTTATTTTTCTTTTTAGTTCCAAAGTCTTTTTTAATTACTTTGACCATCTTTAATTAGCATTAAAACTTTTTATGATAATAATCTATTGCATTTGTACTTTTTTGTTTATCTGAATAAATAATCTGTAAGTACTTTTATTCTTTCCAATTTTAACTTTTATTTTTAATAAAATAAATAATAATAAACAAAAATAACTTTCATCATATGTATTTTTTAAAAAATTATACTAACCAAAAAAAAAAAACAAATCTAAATTACGTTTATTGAACGATTTTTAAATGTAATTTCTTTTTAAGCTTTTAAATCTTACTCAATGCCAACTTACTTGAACCATATATACATAAATGGTTGAATTCCTAGGTGATCAGGGAATGTGAATAAAATAGGGGCCTTAAACTTATTTTAATCTCAATAAGTCTTACTTCAGTATTCTCTTTTTTTTTAAGTATTAGCGATGCTGATAAATTTCTGTATACTGTTCACAAATGACATGTGGCTTTAAAGCCCATGATTTTAGGGTCTAATATGATGAAAACAAGGAATATTTTCACATTTACCTGTATCCCTACAGGACACACATAAGTCTAATGATAATAACTGAAGTCTAGCTACATTGCAGCATTGCTCATTTGTTTTGAGACTTATAGGCTCATGGTGACTTGGTCCATCTCCCTTTTCTCAGGACACTGCTCTTATAAGACTGGTGGGAACTTAAAGATGGTCTTACTTACTAGTATGTAAGAACTCAGGACTATGATTTTTCCTCTCTTCAGTATCTGCCTACCTGATCAACACTGTGAATTAAAGTCTACAACAGACACTATTGTGTTTTCTTTCTATAGACATATAAATATACATATATATATAGTTGTATAATCCGGTTTAAAATTATTATTTTTTTAAAATACAGAGAAAAATGATTTCAAGTATTTTTTTATTTTAAAAAAAGTTATATATATATATATATTGTAATGGGATGGGGGTATCGAAAGAAAAAGGATTAAACTGGGTGATGGCAAATCATCATCACTCCATCTATAAGTAAATATTTAAAGATATAAGATGAGATTAAAGAATCTCTGAGAACATTGAGAGATCAACCAGTTAACTCATAAGAGCAACTATAATAATTAATCATCAACCAGCATTATCAATAAGTAATTATAAGTAAACACTATAGATAAACTATCCATCATCAAAACTGATGGGAATAAATAAATTAGTACAGTAAATCATATAAATCAACAGTCAACCTTGTGACTGGATTGGAAATGGGTCTTCTGTAGACCAGACTAACTATTGAGCCTTTGCCAGCTTGGGCAATTGATTAAACATAACTTGGATGCACCAGTTTAGTGCCCATCCATTAAAATTCACAATAATCAGAAATCAAAACAATAATGCTGGGACATTTAAAACATGCTGATCATCATCAATGCTCAGGCCACTTATACTGGCGAACTATAAACTTAAATTTTTAATAAGACTAAAGTAAAATAAAAGATAGTGCATGGGCTTTAAAGAGTATTCTCTTTTGCGCCAACCAGAATAATGATTGATCATCACTGGATGCCCAAAGCACTAAACACATCCCCATTTATCTGTGTCTGAAATCTAGCTCAGAGAACACAGGCTTTATTACTGTATGTGAACAAGAGATGATGGAATACAATTTTTAACAATTAAATATAAGTTTATTAATAACAACAACAACAAAAAGATATTTAAGGTCTGATTTTGAATAATATACAATAATAAAAGTCATTATACTGTAATTTACAATATTGCTACAAAATTCAAGTTATTACTATGGTTTACATATATAGGCGCACAGACGCATGATTTATAATATACAATTAATCAATTTCAATTGACATTCAATAACAACAAAAAATGATTAAAATTTACATATGTGTTATAATTGATAACATACACACATATACATGTGTCTGTGTGTGAGAGAGAGAAATAACCTATTTGACTTGCTGCAAAATAATTATCCAAATCTTAAATTATATATAAATATAATAAATGATTAAAGTTTCAATTAAATGAAATACATTTACATAGTAGATTTACTGAAACGCATATATATCTAATTTGCACAGATGTGCGATATATTAATTTATCTACATAACATTAGTATTTATCACAATAAAATTATTACAGATTATTCTTGCAATTTTATTCTCTTTGCTGAATAGTCTTTTTCTTGAAACAAGCACTATCTAATTTTTGACAGATGCTTGTTGATTGATTTAAAATGTCTCTTCTTTTTCAATAAACAAAAGATAAAATCGTTTTATAGAATTAAGAAAATATAAATTTTAAAATGTCTTTCTGCTTGATTAGTTAATGCTGATGAAGTAGGCAAGGTGAGAGAGGAAAAGTGAATACGTGAAGTGCAGCTCTTCATGCCATGATAAGTAGATAGTCAAGCATGGACTAAGTACACAATGCCCCATGATGTCACGAGAAAATACCTCATTTTTAAGCACTGCCCCTTCTAAGTACCTAGACAGATCATCCACAAGAAATAGTATCCAGAAAAAAATATCAGGCACTGAGCCAGCCCTGCTCATCTCTTGTGAGTCTTAGGGGCTTTAGAAAAGGCTATTCAAAACCAAGGCCTACACATGAGGCCTACATATATACTGCTGGACTGCCCTGGAAGCTCAATATCTAGGTCTAGACAGTGCTGAGCATATACTTCGGAGAACCATAGCACATTGCATCAACACAGCCCTACTCAACTATACACCCACCATAAACATAAAAAGTACAAATTCGCGCATCACTTTCAAAATGTAAGTTTACTAAAGAAATTATTTAAAATGTAGTTCTTATATATAACTCTACTCACCACATGCTGTATATGCATTTATCTGGATTTCTCTGCCTTTAGATAGTCAGCATCTATATAATTATTTATTTAGCAAGCTGGTTCTTTTGGTCCATTATAAAAATATAATCCATGTTTGTTGTCATCATCAGATATAAGTATGCAATCCGTGTAAAATCTTGATTTGTAGTTGGTCCCTGCTCTATATAGGATTATTCCAGGCAATCAGCTGTCTTGGTTTGATAGATTTCAAGCTATGAATTTCACCATAAAAAAGTGGGTCATTTTCTCCATGTGAATTTCAAACTCCTGCTAAGGAAAACAGTCTATTATCTTGCCTTCAGCTACCTTAGTTTATGATAACTATTCTGCCAACTCTCTACTACAGCTAACAACAAACTGCAGCTATCCATTTTGGTTAGCTAATTTCTGCCACTTATTCAAAAAGTTTTAGTAGTCAAGCTGTTTTGTTCAGCTCTTATAAAAAAACTACAATCCAAACTGCTCTCTTCAAAAATCATTACCCAGACTAGAGTTAATTTGTTAACAGCCCTTTTATAGACTCATCTATGGTGATAACAGCAGCTTGATTAAAAACAGGGTTTTTATTTTTATCTCACTAATCTCTTTGAAAACATATACATGTTTTTACATAGGGGATTTCTAATAGATAAAAATTTTGTTTAATTAAAATTTCAAAAATACAACAGGGTGTTTTTAAATTTTAAAATCAGAGTAATAATTAATAATAATGCAATATTTATATTTATTCAGACCTTTTTAAAATATTAATTTATAAAACAATATTTTAAATCAGAGTTATTATTTTTTTATTTCAATGAATGTAGAAAATATCTACTATAATTTTTGTCTGTGTTTATTTCTACTTTTCCTTTATTTTATATATATATATATATATATATAATAATAAAAAATATATATATATTCACATACACTATATTAGTGTGTGTGATGTAACCCAACTGGTTACATTGCCCCAGTCTGAGGGAAAAGGAAAATAGAAATGAAACACCTTTTTAACAATATTTTACATAATTTACATATAAAATGAAAACAAAATTCATATCTAAAACTATGTACTAATCAATTTTTTTAGAGATCTGACAGACATCTGACAGTTAACAGAATGAATAGTGATTTGCAATTTTGAGATAGATAAAGAATTCAGCCATTGGACTGTAAGTACACAATGCACCATGAACACCAAGAGTGCTACCTCAAATGAGACACTATAAGCTACTACAACCTATGATAAAGATAATGCAAAATTATTGCAAAGCCCTCTTTCATGGAGGGTCTGGAAAATACAAAACTATGCCCTGCTTCTTTTGAGTCTTATGGGCTGGGAAATACAAACTATGCCTTGCTCCTTTTCTTTGGAGACTTAGAGGCTGGAATCATGGCAGGACTATGTTAACTGCCTGATGACAAATGCTATAAAATATAAAAAATAGGTTGGAGCAAATAGTGGAGATACAACACCCTCAGAGCTGCATGAAAACATTGCATCCTCAAGCCAATGACAAAAATCTCCATCCATCATCAAAACTGAAAATACAGCTAACAAACTTCAACAATCAAACTCCAAAACCAATCTTCAAAATCATTGATTTTCTATTTAACTCTAAACATGAACCTCCTTAAACATACATGAAAATTACTATTTTATAATTTATAATCATCATCAATACTCTTGTTACATATTTCACAGTAATTTTTAAAATTAATTCTGCATAAAATGCATATTTTTTTTCTTTCTCAGTCATGGTTTGAGATCAAGTTAATAATTTTGAAGTGATGATCACCAGTATGTGATCATCATCAGCCATACATTGGGCAGCCATCTATAATGATTGCCACAGTACATGATCATCATCGGCCCTCAGGTAGGTAAACATTTGTAATGGGATGGGATGGTAATAGGGGTGGAAAGTGAAAATGAAATATTTACAAAATATAATAAGTAATATAATATTTTATAAGAGTATGAGATTAAAGATCTCTGTGAACATTGAGAGATCAACCAGTTAACTCATAAGAGCAACTATAATAATTAATCATCAACCAGCATTATCAATAAGTAATTATAAGTAAACACTATAGATAAACTATCCATCATCAAAACTGATGGGAATAAATAAATTAGTACAGTAAATCAAAATAACACCAACAGACCATCTTGTGGGGGGATATGAACAATAAAAATATAAATCAACAGTCAACCTTGTGACTGGATTGGAAATGGGTCTTCTGTAGACCAGGCTAACTATTGAGCCTTTGCCAGCTTGGGCAATTGATTAAACATAACTTGGATGCACCAGTTTAGTGCCCATCCATTAAAATTCACAATAATCAGAAATCAAAACAATAATGCTGGGACATTTAAAACATGCTGATCATCATCAATGCTCAGGCCACTTGTACTGGCAAACTATAAACTTAAATTTTTAATAAGACTAAAGTAAAATAAAAGATAATGCATGGGCTTTAAAGAGTATCCTCTTTTGGGCCAACCAGAATAATGATTGATCATCACTGAATGCCCAAAGCACTAAACACATCCCCATTTATCCGTGTCCAAAATCTAGCTCAGAGAACATGGGCTCTATTACTGTATGTGAACAAGAGATGATGGAATACAATTTTTAACAATTAAATATAAGTTTATTAATAACAAAAAAAAAAAATATAAGTTATAAGGGTTCTGATTTTGAAAAATACACAATAATAAAAGTCATTACACTGTAATTTACAATATTGCTACAAAATTCAAGTTATTACTATAGTTTACATATATAGGTGCACAGACGCACGATTTATAATATACAATTAATCAATTTCAATTGACATTCAATAACAACAAAAAATGATTAAAATTTACATATGTGTTATAATTGATAACATACACACATATACATGTGTGTGTGTGAGAGAAATAACCTATTTGACTTGCTGCAAAATAATTATCCAAATCTTAAATTATATATAAATATAATAAATGATTAAAGTTTCAGTTAAATGAAATACATTTACATAGTAGGTTTACTGAAATGCATATATATCTAATTTGCACAGACGTGCGATATATTAATTTATCTACATAACATTAGTATTTATCACAATAAAATTATTACAGATTATTCTTGCAATTTTATTCTCTTTGCTGAATAGTCTTTTTCTTGAAACAAGCACTATCTAATTTTTGACAGATGATTGTTGATTGATTTAAAATGTCTCTTTTTTTTCAATAAACAAAAGATAAAATCGTTTTATAGAATTAAGAAAATATAAATTTCAAAATGTCTTTCTGCTTGATTAGTTAATGCTGATGAAGTAGGCAAGGTGAGAGAGGAAAAGTGAATACATGAAGTGCAGCTGTTCATGCCATGATAAGTAGATAGTCAAGCATGGACTAAGTACACAATGCCCCATGATGTCACAAGAAAATACCTCATTTTTAAGCACTGCCTCTTCTAAGTACCTAGACAGATACAAGAAATAGTATCCAGAAAAAATATCAGGCACTGAGCCAGCCCTGCTCATCTCTTGTGAGTCTTAGGGGCTTTAGAAGAGGTCTATGAGACCAAGGCCAACATGAGGCCTACATATACACTGCTGGACTACCCTGGGAGCTCAATATCTAGGTCTAGACAGTGCTGAGCATATACTTTGGAGCACCATAGCACATTGCATCCACACAGCCCTACTCAACTATACACCCACCATAAACATAAAAAGTACAAATTCACTCATCACTTTCAAAATGTAATTTTACTAAAGAAATTATTTAAAATTTAGTTCTTATATATAACTCTACTCACCACAGCTGTATATGCATTTATCTGGATTTCTCTGCCTTTAGATAGTCAGCATCTATATAATTATTTATTTAGCAAGCTGGTTCTTTTGGTCCATTAGAAAAATATAATCCATGTTTGTTGTCATCATCAGGTATAAGTATGCAATCCATGTAAAATCTTGATTTGTAGTTGGTCTCTGCTCTATATAGGATTATTCCAGGCAATCAGCTGTCTTGGTTTGATAGATTTCAGGCTATGAATTTCAGCATAAAAAAGTGGGTCATTTTCTCCATGTGAATTTCAAACTCCTGCTAAGGAAAACAGTCTATTATCTTGCCTTCAGCTACCTTAGTTTATGATAACTATTCTGCCAACTCTCTACTACAGCTAACAACAAACTGCAGCTATCCATTTTGGTTAGCTAATTTCTGCCACTTATTCAAAAAGTTTTAGTAGCCAAGCTATTCTGTTCAGCTCTTATAAAAAAACTACAATCCAAACTGCTCTCTTCAAAAATCATTACCCAGACTAGAGTTAATTTGTTATCAGCCCTTTTATAGACTCATCTATGGTGATAACAGCAGCTTGATTAAAAACAGGGTTTTTATTTTTATCTCACTAATCTCTTTGAAAACATATACATGTTTTTACATAGGGGATTTCTAATAGATAAAAATGTTGTTTAATTAATATTTCAAAAATACAACAGGGTGTTTTTAAATTTCAAAATCAGAGTAATAATTAATAATAATGCAATATTTATATTTATTCAGACCTTTTTAAAATATTAATTTATAAAACAATATTTTAAATCAGAGTTATTACTTATTTTTTTTATTTCAATGAATGTAGAAAATATCTACTATAATTTTGTCTGTGTTTATTTCTACTTTTCCTTCATTTTACATATATATATTCACATACACTATATTAGTGTGTGTGATGTAACCTAACTGGTTACAATATATATATATTGGAAACATTTGAAATTAATTTTATCTAACTTGAATAGTATCAAAAGGAAAGAAAAATTAATAACTTCTTTAACAGATAAATGTATGAAATTCGTCTTAACTTCTCAAAATCAATGATTGGGTATATAGCAACATTGATATTGACATGTACTTAAATGAATAAAAAATATATTTATACAGCATTAAATATGTAAAATAGAGCATCAAGTTATTTAATTAATTTATTAAAGATAATACTAGCTAATTTTTCAGAATAATGAGAAGAAAAAAAAAATCAGATACTAGACTTTATTTATAGGTATTTTCTATACAAAATAAATGGTTACAAAATATATATATATATTTAGAAGAGATTTGAACTCAGATTTTTAAACTCCCTATAGATACTCATTCCATTCCTATATACCAATCACATGACCACATACATGTTAAAAAGATAAATGATTTCCAATATATTTATTTCTTGCTGAACTATCACTCATCAGTTGGTCCAGATTATCGTCTCCCACTCATATATATATATATGTATTGTGCCGGTCAGATTTTTATGTTCACGTAACAAGATCTAGCATCTAGGCAAAAGTACCTCGAATCCAATCATGTGCAAGATACACAGGTCAGGAACACTCATGAACTCTGTCCTATTTGCCTATTTCCCAGTTCTATAACATTATGAACAACAATCCCGATGACATCGATCTAATTTACTTCTCACCGCCAGCATCGATCATTGGAGACACAAAAAGACACTAGGCTAAATTTTAATGATAGACTAACTTAATAACTAACTCTATTTTATGAGCGATGAAGGCTGTGACCTAGCATATTAATTTTGTATTTAGCGAAGATCATCTAGTCATATTGAGCATAAGTAATAACTTAATATATTAACTTAACTAAAAAAAAAGCAATGGTTCAAGAGTTGATCTATATAGTTTACGATTTATTAATAACAAAATTATGTCGGGTTATTTATCTGACATTAGCCTCATAAGTATTATATATTTGATTCATATTTAACAATAACATGATATTTGTGGCTATGGTGCTATTGGAATACATTACTAGAATACTATTACACCCCCAGAGATGAAAAGAGCATTTACTTGATTTAAAAGAAAATAATTTTACAAGCAGATATTACATTTGGTTATTCAATATTATTATTAATTTGAGTTATAGAATACTTAATGTGCAGGGCAGATAATGAATAATTATATAAACGATACTAAATTTATCACATTGATACGTGTAGTGAACTAATGGGAAAATGTCTGTTTAAAGAAATCATCTCATTATGACTTATGGCTATTTCTGGGCGACTAACAATACACTGAAAGAGCGGTGCGTGCATGGGCAGCTTGGGTTGGTCCAATTATGGATCCTGGAGTGTGCTTCATGAATTTTAAGAATGAAGTTGACTGATTTCCTCTGCAAACATAGGCAGGGTTGGTTTGATGAATGAAAGAATCCAAGATTCCCTGGAGTGAAATACAGGCGAATTACGGATGACGAAGAGTGGTTGGCAACATTTTTATTGGACTGGTTTCCCAGATTTCTCCCCATATAAAGTATGCACATAAGACTATGTATGTCCCCAGGGTGGTTTTACAGCCTGGTTCAAGGACATTGAGAACAACGATGGGGCTCGACTTAACGAATATGTCCATGTGAGAAAGAAGCACAAATATATATAAACGAAGTGGCCTTTATGCACGTAACACTTAATAACATAATATAACTATAACTTTAAAGATTAAGTAAACATATTTATTGCCCATAAATTAGGAAATACTCAGCATAATGATATGGTTTCTTCATTAAACAAACATGGATAATAATTTTAATTAACTATAAAACTAAGATCTGAAGACCCCTCCCCCTTACATTACGTTACTTAATTTTATTCATTACCTCCCACACATTCAATAAATCTCAATCTTGGTTAATAAATGCCCTTATGAAAATATATAAATTATTACAAAATAAGGGTGGGGGTAATAGCTAAGATGAGTTTTACATATATAATATAATTTAAGAATAAGGGATAGCACATTATTTAGGAAGGAAAATATAAAAACAGATGTCAATCTGTTTTTCTACAGTAAACATAAAAATATAATTAGTTTGTTTATCTAAAATCGCGAGCACATGGGCAAATCGAATAAGGCTTGTTTTGGTTACATTATAAATTAATTATCCGATAAATGATGGGTGGGGAAAATGAAAATGAATTATATGCTTGCGATTTTAGAATATCATTGGCATTTCTTTTAAAATATAAATACATAAATCTAAATGAAAATTATTTGCCACTTGGAAATAATAGAAAAGAAAAAAACATTTTATAGAAGGCTTAATATTGATTAGTTATATAGAGTTATAAGAATACATATTTTGAAGACATTTAATATATGATTAGAAATTATGACAAATATTACAAAGAAGACAGGATTTAAAAATTACGAGCGGTCAGAGTTCTCTTTACATTGCTTATTTGGAAGAGCGATTTTACTAGGAGTCAGTCCATCTGTATTGTTTCACTAGATCTAGGGTAGCATTATTATTTGATAGTTCGCATTTCACTTTCACTGGAAAAATACATAAAATTCATTAGTATGGGATGCAGAGCTTCGTTTATGGGAACAGCATATTAGAACGGAGGGAAAAGGTGAAATTTCCCCTACTCATGGCACATTGACTGAGAATCAAAACTGGCATGGAATATGTGTATCAACATAGTTATTTAGTGGTCTCCTTCTTTGTGGATTCAAATCCAGCAGTATATATACTTTTATTTTGAAGATGTAACTTAGCAACTACTGCTGGACCTGAGGTGATTTAAGGACTTAAGGTTCATCTGGAATAGTTTGACCGGATACTCTTATCTAGTAAGATGTTTGAAACAATGCAAGTTTGTTATCAGTTTCTTGAACGATTGTTTTAAAATAAATCTTATTATTTTAAAACAAGCTAGCATGGACAATTCCCACTAATGGGTTTATTTTATTATTACAAATTCGTAATCTTTTACTTTTATCTAAGGGGTCTTCCGGGTAATTGTTTTTCGAGAGACTTTTTAACAAGATTGCATCATTTCTGGCTACAAAATTATACATGAAAAAATAATAAGTTTCATATATGATACCTTATATATAATATAACTTTATTAATATATTCACAATCTCCTACACTGAAATATATATAGATTTTTTACTTACGCCCATATACACATGACAGTATTATTAAATAAAATATTTTTAACTTAAAATACATACGTGTTTACATGATTTATATTATAATACTAAGCAAAAGAAATATATATATATTATTAGCTGTGTATATACATGCATAATGGTAGGTTTGAATATAGTTAGATGGTGGGAGATTGGATGTGGGCTGTGGGGATGTGAGCATCAGATCATCTGCTTCAATATATATATATATATATATAAAATCAGTGTTCAGTTTATATTAAGATAGCAAATCTTCAAACTTTAATGGGGACTGGCTAAAGACTTCTCAACCCTCCAACTCTTCAGCCATCCATATCACCAAAAATCTGATGATGCAATGCTCAAAGCCCTTGTTGATGCCAATATTATTATCATTCTCATATTGATTTTATGTCTCTCTGACACTTCACGTATAAGACTTTAATACACCAATTTGAATACGCAGAACGGAATTTGCTATATTAATATAAACTGAGCACTGTAATTAGAGATATTTGAACTCAGAGCTCTCAAACTCCCTACAGATATCTACTTCATTCTATACAACTGATAGATATGACCACATACATGTGAAAAAGATAAATGATTTTCAAAATGGGTATTTTGTTCTAAACTAATACCTATTAGTTGGTCCAGGTCATCATCTCCCATATATATTGTAACGGTCGCTGACTCTCTCTATACCGCATTGAGCATGACATGCATTTTCTGAGATCGAGCAGCAATTAAGAAATATTTGAAGGCATCCAAAATATACATTACTATAATCATACCTTTGAAAGGTTCATTTACTGCAACCTTTACGTGCCACCTTAAGAAAGAGATTGCTCCCCTGCCTAAGGGATATGATTATGTAATAAGTAAAGAGCTATAATCTCTTATAAAAAATCAATAGAAAGTGAATGCCTAACGAATGATTCCCGATCCCGGTAAGTTTAATCCCTGACTAGCTCAATCAACTCATGATCTCGGGATGGTGGTTTGTTGCTTCATTAACAGAAAAGGTCAAACAATAATATCATTATCAAATACACAGCACAACTCCATACTTTAAAATTAGATATTAAATTTATTAAGCCCTCTATGATTATATAAATATTTACAAAATAATAAACACACACATAAACGATAGTAATTAAAATTCAAGCGTATAATAAATTTTAAAGTTTCATGAATGGGAAAGGAATGGTCTGAAATTCTCCCCTGCTTACACTTTAAACTCAAAACAAAATTTCTTATAAAACAATGTGTATTGGCCATGGTATGTACATGTTTCATAATAATATAAAAAAATTGAGTTAGCCACGAGTTAATGATAGTAGAATCTTAAGTGTTCCATAATCTGAGTCCTGCATGTGGCGGACAATAATAATTATTTGGAACACTTTCGTACACACTTTTATTCCTTATGAAAACAATCCTGCACTTAGCGGATGGAATAAATTTACTCGGGGAACAAACTCATGCTAAACTACAATTTTAATCTTAAAAGTTCCATAATATGAGTCCTGCCCATAGCGGACAATAATAATTATTTGGAACACTGTCTTACATACTTTTATTCCTTATAAAAACAATCCTGCACTTAGCGGATGGAATAAATTTTCTATTATTTCAAAGCAAAACACATACATCCAATGACCAAACCACCCAATTATTTCTATTTAACTATTTTGAAATATTTCATATTTACTTTATCGATTCTTTTATAATTTATTTAGATACTCCAATGAATTACGTGAAGCTTTACGTTAAAATTACAAACAAAATATTTATGACTGAATTACGCAATTCATTGGCTCATTTAATAATAGCAATTTAAGTCAAATGACGAATTACTCATAATAAGACATAAAAAAAAAATATATAAAAACATAAATAATACTTCCCGAAGTCTTCGTTCTTCTCCGGGCTATGATTTTGAGGGCGATATATATCTGCTGTGCAGGTGATTACTTCACAGGGCCTATATGGAGGTTGGCAAATTGTCCATAGCAGCTACACTTTCAGAAATGGAAAGTCACATCACTGGATGGCTATGTAGGACTCCGAGCTGTGCGAATGTACCGAACTTGGTTTTCTACTCCATATCCATTGCTGAATCACGAATAAATCCTGATTCCATTTCCTTAGCGATATACAACATTAGCTTAAATTTCAATTGTATTTTTCTTTTTCAGTCAATGAATATCATATTTCTTGGTCTGATTCTTTTAAAAATACGTTCAGCATTCCGAATAAATAGTTTTTACACTCCTAATTCTTTTTCTTTTCCTTTTGTCTGTACACTCCGGAAACTATACTGCTAACGGGTAAGAGTGCCCGTGTGAGTATCAACCAATGTAACCCAGCTAACTAATTAAATTTCACCTGACCAGCCTTTATATATCCCCCCCATTACAGGGTGTATTCTCTCATCCCCTCCACAAGTTATTGCTTTTACATTTCTGTTTTTAATTAAACAATTCCAAACAATGGATTTAATTTTAGCTATCTTTTAATTAATTTCAGAATTTCACAAACCATTTAAATTCCAATCCCTTGATTTCTTTAAACAATAAAGTAAAATTACATTTATCTAATTAAATAATTTTGAATAGGTGTCAAGCCGAATAACCACTGATACAATTTCTACAGTTGTTTTCCAAAAACATTATACGATAAAAGAAAGAGGTCATTGGCTTGCCTGCGGTCATGAACATTAAGTTGTAAAAAAAAAAATTATAAAACTGTATACTTGTTGTCACATAAAAATTGTTTTTGAGTTTTCCAAAAAGAATATTCAACAAGCAACAGAAAAAAAAATACAACATTTGAGAATCTAAAATAAAATAAAATCAAAATAAAATATGTTTACTGTTGGGTTATTTGCAAATACATTTCAGTTTCCCATAAGAATTTCTTTAACCCTCTGCCATATTTATTCATATCATAAATAAAAAACATATAGCATTTATTAACAGCAAAATACATATTTATATGTGGTGTCCGCATTTGTTTATTTATAGGCGTATTATCACCATTCATCCTATTTATTTTAAATATAGTGTGTGTGTAAGCAACAGAGAAATATACCTGCACAGACCACTCCTTTTATTATAATATGTACATTTGTTTGGACTGCAACTAATGCTTGCAGTCAACTTTGTGGCAGTCATTTAAAACTGACTGTCACAATACCCTCCTCCCTTAATGAGACTTCTAAATGGGTTGACCATTTAAAGTCTATATTACATTACTTTCACTTATATTTAATATTATTGATGAATATACTGGTTCATTACAATTTAAAAAGAAATATTAGTTTATATTTGACTATATACGATTGTGTTATTAATAATGAAAATAAAAATCTTAAGGGATATACTAATTTATATCTAATACTAATGAATATACTAGTTTATTATATATGTAAAAAAAAAAATATTAGTTTATACTTAACTATATATATACAGTTGTGTCATTAGAAAACGAAAATCAAAATCTTAAAGAATATATACATACAAATCTATTAATCGTAATGTCCAATGATTGTCTACCCAACAGGTTTCAGTGCATGGGCATTATATGAGCCCTTGATTCCCTGCTCAGTCTTTACCCAGAATGCGCTGTCACCACAGCATTCTACAATTTCAAATGGACCTTCGTATAAGTTGAAAAATTTTTTAAATTGAGATTTTTCTGGGACGCTGACATGGGGTGTACGAACCATCACTTTATCCCCGACCTTAAACTGATGCTGTGATGGGCATTTTCTTTTTTGTCTTCGGTGGCTCATTTTCCACATCTGGGCCCATGCTCTTCCCTTGTCCTTCTCCATGTCAATGGGTTTTTCTATGTTCCCTGGGAATTCAGTGTCGAATAGTTTTGGAACAGGTTTTCCAAAATGCAGCTGTATTGGTGGGAGTCCTGTAGATTCATTTGCTGACCAATTAATAAAATTGAGTATCAGTGGCAATTGTTTGACCCATCCCCTATGATTTGTGGGCAGGTATGTGCGGAACAGTCTTCCCAACTCCCTCATAACCTGTTCGCATGGATTGCTTTGAGGGTTCCTGATGGATGTAAGGGTGTGTTTAATTTCTCACCTTGCCATCCATTTATTCCATTCCTCTGATACAAATGGGGTTCCATGATCAGATAAAATTGATTTTGGCTTTCCGACCTGCGGGAAATGCAGAGAATCTAATACCCTAATAGTTTCTTTTGTCGTGGTCCTGGACAAAGGATATGCTGCAACCCACTTTGAAAATAGGTCATATACCACCAATAAGTATTTCTTTCTATTAAAAGGGGGCAGAGGACCATAAAAGTCAATGGCCATGATTTCATTAGGGTTCTTTGGGATGATTGATTTCATGTGACTAGTGTATGATTTATTCTGTGGCTTTGCCCGTTGACATACTTCACATTTGTTTAATGTGGCAATTATATCTCTGTGCATCCCTGGCCAGTAAAACCACCATTGAAGGCAGTATTTTGTTTTGTAAGTACCGTAATGTCCATACAATTTGTGGATGTCTGTGATGAGAGAGTTCCTCATTTGGGGTGGTACCATCACTCTCCAATCCTCGCTCCCTTCTTGAATTCGATAATATAACATGCCTTTGTCAATTTTATATCTCTGTGTATTTGTTTTTCCTGGTGATTTCTGGCATTGAGTCATAATTTGACATAGCTTTTTGTCTTCATGTTGTTTTTCAGTCAGTTGAGATAGATGTTTCTCGATGCTTTCACCAATGCAGGACACAATATTAGCTATATATATGTTATCTAGATTTCCATGTTGCTGTTGGATTGGGACTGGATGGCGGCTGAGTACGTCAGCTACTATATTCTCAGCCCCCTTACAGTACCTAACTGAGTAGTTAAATTCTTGGAGGAACAGGCTCCAACATACCAAATGGCTATTATTAAGGTAGCTATGGTTGAGGAATTCCAAACTTTTGTGGTCTGTAATCACCACTACCTCAGAACCCAACAGGATGGGACGAAACTTCTGAAATGCCCATACAATGGCCAGGGCCTCTTTTTCTGTAACAGTGTAGTTTATCTCCGGTCCTTTCAGCAGCCGGCTTATGAAATATAGTACTCCCAGTTGTCCATCATGCTGGATCTGAGAAAGAGTGACCCCCAATCCATATCCACTACTATCGGTTTGGAGTAAAAATGGTCTATTAAAGTCCGGATATGCCAACACAACTTGTTTTACAAAATTTCTCTTTACTCTTTCAAATGCTTCCTCTTGTTCTTGCGTCCAACTCCAACGTATGTCTTTCCTAATGAGTCGCAGCAATGGCTCCATTTGATCTGCAAATTTCTCACAGAATCTATTGTAGAAATTGCATAGACCCAAAAAAGAACGTACATTTTTCTTTGTTCAGGGTCTAGGAAACTCAGTGATGGCCTTGATTTTGTCTGGATGTGGTTTGATTCCAGATTCTCCTACCAAATGGCCAAGGAATTCGATTTCATTGGATACCAGTGTGCTTTTTTTAAGTTTATCTTTATGCCCTTATCGTGGCATTCTTTGAAAAATGTCTGCAGTTGTTGAAAATGTTCTTCCATAGATGATGATGCCACCACAACATCATCAACATAAGTAATTATACTTTTCTTGACTTCAGGTCTTAGCACTTGATCTAAACACCATAGCAGTCCTGCTCCACTGTTAATTAACCCAAAAGGCATTCAGTTAAATTGGTAGGAGTATCCCCCATATCTGAATGCAGTGTATTGATGGTCCGCTGGATGTAACTTGATCTGCCAATAGCTGGCAGTAAGATCGAATGTCGAGAAGATACTTTTTCCTTTAAACTTCATTAGCAGTTCTTGTATAGGTGGCGGAATGGTGCAGTCAGGTATTGTTGCACGGTTCAACTGGCGAGCATCAAGACATATTCTGATAGATCCGTTTTTCTTTTTTACAGCTACTAGAGGGTTGCAGTATGGTGAGGAGCATTTATCAATCACACCCCACTCCATCATCTGCTACAATTGATGCTCGACTTCTTTAAATTTGTGAGGTATGGGGTATGAACATGCCTGGAATGGTTCTCCTGGCTTTAGTCTTATCCTTTGCATATACCCCTTAATTATCCCTGGGGTATCAGAGAATATCGTGTCGTAATCTTGCAGTAGAGATTTGAGTTTTTTCTTCTCATTTGATGAAGCTATTCCAGCCATACTGACCTTTTCTTCCAGAATCTCTATGGTAGACTGGTTCATGCAACACAGTCCTGTCATACCAGACACTGATGACTGTGAGAATGGTATTTGGTGACCATTGCATATCACCCATTCCTTTTCGTAATTTATATTACATTTGTTCATGTGCAAGAAGTCTGAGCCCAATACTGCCTCATGAATCAAGTTGCTCATAATCAGAAATGCATGGCATGTCATCATTCCCTGGTATTCTATTTGTATCCATATCTGGCGAGGTTCGAGCTTGGCCTTTCGGTTGTTTGCTAGTGTTACCTGGGCAGCCCGTAATGGAAGCGTTTCTACTCTAGGGTTACTAATGACTATTTTCTTATACAGATTTTCTGAAATTACTGAAATTTGACTACCTGAGTCCACTAACGCTAATGCTTCTACTCCTTCTAATGTTATTCTTATCGTGGGGCACTTTTGCAGTACGTATTCTGGCACTCTATCCTCCCATGAACAAACTAGATTCGATATTTCGTTATATGAATCTGTATATTTTTTTTCCTGTATGACCCTACCATTATCGGTCGTATCTGTTTTATCTACTGGTCTGCCTTGCTGGTTGATGTCGATACTATTTAGTAATTCCACTAGTTGTTCCGTTGAGTTCGTATTTACCGTTAAAAGCATTTGTTCGATACGGAATGGTAAATTGTGCTGTATTATTCTGACGATCTGGCCCTCAGATATATGGCAGGCTTCTAAAGTCCGGAGCTTGGCCACTTGTCTTCTGAAGAACTTTGAGTAACTCTCACCTCCACCCATTTTATATTTTTCTTGCATTATTAGGTATAATACCATCTCTTGTCTTTCGTCACTCCAAAAGTTTTGCAGCAAAGCTTTTTATATTCTTCGTACATGCTTGGGTGGCGAAACAGTGACTCCCACCATGCACGAGCATCCCCTTGGAGGTGGTTGTATGCTATGGTTAACTGTCTAGTATCATCCATCCTATTTATTCTAAAATAATTTTCTAAAGTATTGAGATGTTCTATCGGAGCCTCTCTTGTCTGCCCTTCAAACACTTTAATTTTTATAAATTGGTTAATGTTTAGTGCACTTGTATCACTCATATCTTCCTTCCCTGACTTTTTACATTCTATGTCTGCATTACTTTTGTCCATTTTATCTGTTATTATATTTATTGTATCACTGCCTCCTTCCTTACCTATCTCACATTGTTTTATCTGAGTATCTGATTCTACATTAGTAGCTTCTTGTTCATGTTTGTTGCTACTGCTAATTAGTATCATGATCTGTTGTTCTATCTGCTTTACTGTGTTTTCTATTTTTGCTACTTTAGTATCATTTCCTACCAGCTTCTTCTCTATTTCGTATATTTTGCTATTGCAGCTATTTTCCATCTCACTTCTTTTTTCATCAACTCTTTCACGCATGCCCTCAAACTCTAGTCCTGTTGCATGTTGTCTATTTGCTATAGCTTCTGTATGTTTACTATCATTTAGCTCAAGGTTATCATATTTTATTTCTACATTAGGGCTTTTTATTCTTGATTCCTGTAATGTTTCATCTTTAACATTGTCTAGTCTTTGGGACAAGTCTTCCATTCGTTTTTCCATATCTTTTCTTACATCATCTATTTGGGGTGTTATCTTGGCTATTTCTTCTCTCATTCCTTTCATAAAGTCCACCATTATATTTATTAAGTTTTTTTTTCCATTTCAGATTCTATTCTATTTTGCTCATTGCCTTCTGTTTCTACATTGCTTTCCTGCTCTATATCTCGACTTTCTTCATCCTTTTTATCTAATTTTTGCTCATCCATTTTTTTTTTTGTAAATGATCTGGTCCACATGAATAAATACTATTTATTAGTTCTTTCGGTAAACTGTTCTTTCTTTACAATATCTAGACGCTAACAAGGTATTCTGTGTATTTATTTCTTTGTTATTAAATCACACTCTTTACTATATCTGTTAACAAAGTATTTTATTTATTTCTTACAAAGTATTTTGTTTATTTATTTGTTATTAAAACTCAACGCTAGTAAAGTATTCTATTTATTTATTTCTTTTTTATTAAATCTCGGTACATTCGCACTTAGCTCACCCTAATTTGTTTGCCATCTATATATAGCTAGTTTATGTTTATTTATTACTATCCCCTTTTTTTTTATTCTCAATGTAGCTTGCTATCTGCCCAAACCTCTCCTATTAAGAAAATACTAATAATTTTTCTATTCCATTTATTATTTATATAACACGGCTGTGACCTCCACTATTAACTTATGTGCATACGAATTGCATTGTGCCCAATAACACGTTGGATGCCATTTTTACTGTAATGGTCGCTGACTCTCTCTATACCGCATTGAGCATGACATGCGTTTTCTGAGATTGAGCAGCAATTAAGAAATATTCGAAGGCATACTATAATCATACCTTTGAAAGGTTCATTTACTGCAACCTTTACGTGCCACCTTAAGAAAGAGATTGCTCCCCTGCCTAAGGGATATGATCATGTAATAAGTAAAGAGCTATAATCTCTTATAAAAAATCAATAGAAAGTGAATGCCTAATGAATGATTCACGATTCCGGTAAGTTTAATCCCTGATTAGCTCAATCAACTCATGATCTCGGGATGGTGGTTTGTTGCTTTGTTAACAGAAAAGGTCAAACAATAATATCATTATCAAATACACAGCACAACTCCATACTTTAAAATTAGATATTAAATTTATTAAACCCTCTATGATTATATAAATATTTACGCAATAATAAACACACACACAAATGATAGTAATTAAACTTCAAGCGTATAATAAATTTTAAAGTTTCATGAATGGGAAAGGAATGGTCTGAAATTCTCCCCTGCTTACACTTTAAACTCAAAACAAAATTTCTTATCAAACGATGTGTATTGGCCATGGTATGTACATGTTTCATAATAATATAAAAAAAATTGAGTTAGCCACAAGTTAATGATAGTAGAATCTTAAGTATTCCATAATCTGAGTCCTGCTCGTAGCAGACAATAATAATTATTTGGAACACTGTCTTACATACTTTTATTCCTTATAAAAACAATCCTGCACTTAGCGGATGGAATAAATTTTCTATTATTTCAAAGCGAAACACATACATCCAATAACCAAACCACCCAATTATTTCTATTTAACTACTTTGAAGTATTTCATATTTACTTTATCGATTCTTTTATAATTTATTTAGATACTCCAATGAATTACGTGTAGCTTTACATTAAAATTACAAACAAAACATTTATGACTGACTTACGTAATTCATTGGCTCATATAATAATAGCAATATAAGTCAAATGACGAATTGCTCATATTAAGACATAAAAAAACATATAAAAACATAAATAATACTTTCCGAAGTCTTCGTTCTTCTCTGGGCTATGATTTTGAGGGTGATATGTATCTGCTGTGCAGGTGATTACTTCACAGGGCCTATATGGAGGTTGGCAAATTGTCCATAGCAGCTACACTTTCAGAAATAGAAAGTCACATCACTGGATGGCTATGTAGGACTCCGAGCTGTGCGAATGTACTGAACTTGGTTTTCTACTCCATATCCATTGCTGAATCACGAATAAATTCTGATTCCATTTTCTTAGTGATATACAACATTAGGTTAAATTTCAATTGTATTTTTCTTTTTCAGTCAATGAATATCATATTTCTTGGTCTGATTCTTTTAAAAATAAGTTCAGCATTCCAAATAAATAGTTTTTACACTCCTGATTCTTTTTCTTTTCCTTTTGTCTGTACACTCCGGAAACTATACTGCTAACGGGTAAGAGTGCCCATGTGAGTATCAACCAATGTAACCCAGCTAACTAATTAAATCTCACCTGACCAGCCTTTATATACCCCCCCCCATTACAGGGTGTATTCTCTCATCCCCTCCACAAGTTATTGCTTTTACATTTCTGTTTTTAATTAAACAATTCCAAACAATGGATTTAATTTTAGCTATCTTTTAATTAATTTCAGAATTTCACAGACCATTTAAATTCCAATCCCTTGATTTCTTTAAACAATAAAGTAAAATTACATTTATCTAATTAAATAATTTTGAATAGGTGTCAAGCCGAATAACCACTGATACAATTTCTACACTTGTTTTCCAAAAACATTATACGATAAAAGAAAGAGGTCATTGGCTTTCCTGCGGTCATGAACATTAAGTTGTAAAAAAAAAATTATAAAACTGTATACTTGTTGTCACATAAAAATTGTTTTTGAGTTTTCCAAAAAGAATATTCAACAAGCAACAGAAAAAAAAATACAACATTTGAGAATCTAAAATAAAATCAAATCAAAATAAAATATGTTTACTGTTGGGTTATTTGCAAATACATTTCAGTTTCCCATAAGAATTTCTTTAACCCTTTGCCATATTTATTCATATCATAAATAAAAAACATATAGCATTTATTAACAGCAAAATACATATTTATATGTGTTTTTCGCATTTGTTTATTTATAGGCATATTATCACAATTCATCCTATTTATTTTAAATATAGTGTGTGTGTAAGCAACAGAGAAAATATACCTGCACAGACCACTCCTTTTATTATAATACGTACATTTGTTTGGACTGCAACTAATGCTTGCAGTCAACTTTGTGGCAGTCATTTAAAACTGACTGTCACAATATATATATATAAAATAAATAAAAATATCTGTTAATTAAAAATAATATTGTAATTATAATTGAAATAATATTTTTAAACGGTTTATAAACAATTCAAACAATCTTTAAATCCGCAGAAGTACTTTCGGTTACTTTCAAACCTGCCTCAACTGCTATTAAATTCAAAAACTAAAAGCGGAAGCAAACATCATCAATTCAAATTCCACGAATCTCGTATTTTAATGTTAGAAGCTTGTCGATTTATCAAATGTGTTTTATTCCTGTTTATAAAAATTGCCTCTTTAATTTTTCTTTTACTATGGTTTCTCTCTTCATGAAGAATTTTCACATTTTCAAAATTAAATTTAAATTTATGTTTACATGTTTTTTCATGATCAAAGAAAACTGAAGAAGATATTAAATCACCATTATTTTTATTTTTTACACGCTTATATAACAATTCGTGTTCCTTCAATCTTTTCTCAATATTGCACCTAGATTCACCTATATATGATAGCATACAATCACAAAAAAATTTGATATATGACATTACTTTTTTGCTTGATAGGTATGACATCCTTAGAATTATTAACTAATTTGTTAATATTGTTTGGAACGTAGAATGAAACATTAAAAACATTCTTATATAAATCCTTAAAAAATTTTACTTGTGGATTTGAAATAAATGGAATAGATATCCATTTTTTATTATTAATCTTCATTTCTTTTAAATTATAATTTTTTTTAAATTGACTTAAAGTATTGTTTATTTGTTCCATTTTATAACCAACATCAAGCAATTCCTTGGCAAATATCTCAATATTTTTCAATTTATCACTTTGGTAACGACATAATTTTTCATTTCGAAACAAAAAAGATTTAAAACTTGCCATCTTATGCATCATTGGTACTTTTGATTTAAAATTTATATATCCTCTTTTTTGCAATGGCTTAATTATTAGTTTATAATTTAATATACTGTTATCTCTTGTGATCATTAAATCTAAATAGTTAATCTTATAATCCTGTTCTTTTTCAATAGTCCATTTCAAGCCATTCAATTTATTTAATTCCTCTATAAGCAAATTTATACTATTAATGTTTCCACAGACAAAAACATCATCCACATATCTTTTGTAAATTTTAATATCTCCAAAAATACACATATTTAAAATATTACTCTCATATGTAGATAAAACGAAATTGCAATTTCGTTTTATCTACATATGAGAGTAATATTTTAAATATGTGTATTTTTGGAGATATTAAAATTTACAAAAGATATGTGGATGATGTTTTTGTCTGTGGAAACATTAATAGTATAAATTTGCTTATAGAGGAATTAAATAAATTGAATGGCTTCAAATGGACTATTGAAAAAGAACAGGATTATAAGATTAACTATTTAGATTTAATGATCACAAGAGATAACAGTATATTAAATTATAAACTAATAATTAAGCCATTGCAAAAAAGAGGATATATAAATTTTAAATCAAAAGTACCAATGATGCATAAGATGGCAAGTTTTAAATCTTTTTTGTTTTGAAATGAAAAATTATGTCGTTACCAACGTGATAAATTGAAAAATATTGAGATATTTGCCAAGGAATTGCTTGATGTTGGTTATAAAATGGAACAAATAAACAATACTTTAAGTCAATTTAAAAAAAATTATAATTTAAAAGAAATGAAGATTAATAATAAAAAATGGATATCTATTCCATTTATTTCAAATCCACAAGTAAAATTTTTTAAGGATTTATATAAGAATGTATTTAATGTTTCATTCTACGTTCCAAACAATATTAACAAATTAGTTAATAATTCTAAGGATGTCATACCTATCAAGCAAAAAAGTAATGTCATATATCAAATTTTTTGTGATTGTATGCTATCATATATAGGTGAATCTAGGTGCAACATTGAGAAAAGATTGAAGGAACACGAATTGTTATATAAGCGTGTAAAAAATAAAAATAATGGTGATTTAATATCTTCTTCAGTTTTCTTTGATCATGAAAAAACATGTAAACATAAATTTAAATTTAATTTTGAAAATGTGAAAATTCTTCATGAAGAGAGAAACCATAGTAAAAGAAAAATTAAAGAGGCAATTTTTATAAACAGGAATAAAACACATTTGATAAATCGACAAGCTTCTAACATTAAAATACGAGATTTGTGGAATTTGAATTGATGACGTTTGCTTCCGCTTTTAGTTTTTGAATTTAATAGCAGTTGAGGCAGGTTTGAAAGTAACCGAAAGTACTTCTGCGGATTTAAAGATTGTTTGAATTGTTTATAAACCGTTTAAAAATATTATTTCAATTATAATTACAATATATATATTACAATTTAAAAGTTGCAAATTTACTGCATCCATAATTATAAAAACATTTTTTAGATAAATACTCCTTCATGATTATTGCTAATTCTTTATTAGACTAGAAAATATATCATTTTAGCCTAATTATACACATTAATCTTTAATTAAAGATAATTATATCTAGCAGCATTAAAAACAACATGGAATAATTAATTCAATTACATTTCATTTTTTCCATATATTATCTTAAATATCTCTCGTATATGTTTAATCTCATGACTAAAGGCATTTTGTTCTGACATCTTTTATCATGTTCATGTCATTGAAGTGTAGGTCATAAAATGGAAAGTTATTAGTATATATATATGTTGATATGAAGATTATATATATATATATTGTACTGGTCGAAATTGTATGTTAACTAAACACGATTCACAGCCTGGGTAAAAGTACCTCGAATCCAACCATATGTGAGATAAAATATAAAGAATACTTATGGATTCTGCCCTGTTTACCCACTCTCTAAATCTGCAAACTAATTAACAACATTTTTGAGACAAGCAATTAATCTTTTCCACACTCCGGCCCATTAGCATCAAAGGTGAAGCATGAGCCTCAACTAATTCATATGTCTAACTCTAATTATTAACTTTAATTAGACTATCTATTTATTTAAATATAAATAGTATGTGTGTGACCTTGAGTCATCAGATAGCAATACAATAATTAATTAGAAAATACTAATTTTAGAATGAAGGAACAGAGACGAACCACAGGTAGCTTAAATTCACATATATATTTAATAAAACATTTTATAATTTATCTAATGTCTCTGATTTGATTTTATAAATTATTTAACACAAATTTCTATTCTGTTATTTATTATGCCTCTGGCAAAAGAGTGGTATAGCTTATATTCCAATCTAACAAATGTAAACTATTATCAATTTGTGGAAGACGCCCGTCGAAGTCTGAGATATCAGAGTGGATATTTTTAAAGAGCTATTTTAAACATAATTTTCTTATGATTGAATTTATTTTAAGAGATAAATGATTAACTTAAACTATAGGGATTGGTGTCAGAGAGAGTGACACATTTAAAATATAAATGGATCATGATATTTGCAAATAAATATTTCAAGATTTGAAATACATAAATTAATCAGATCATGGTCAAGCTGCCATAATGTGCTCAGACAAAGAAAAGTAAACAAATCCCAGCATTTAATATTATATTGCCAGCATAGACTCAATTCACCTGCCCTGCTTCATGACACCAAGAAATAAAGAAAAAATAGTCTGCACCTTTGGCAAACCTAAAATATTTCAGGTGAAAGAATGAGAATCGCCAAGGCTAGCTAAGCTCCACTTATACAGGCTTTTCCCATTATAGTTTTCATATCCTGATAAATCATGGCCAGTGAAATAATCATGTGGTCTAGTTTTGATCTGGCGATCACACAAAACAAAAGACACGTAATCAAGCCAAATGCCGGCAAAATACAAGTACTGGAAAATATATTTTAGCATTTAAATATAGAATTGTGCTGAGCTATGAAGATTACATAAATGCATACAGATTGATCAAGATCAGGCCAACAAGAATAAAATAAGTATTAATTATTATTATGAATATATCTATGAGCGACATGTCCCTCCCTTCAACACAAAATCCCACAAACATTTCAAATGACATTCTATTTCTTTCTTATTAATTAACATGAATATAATTTATAAACCTCCTCCCTTTCACTTTTTAAAAATGAAATAATTTAAACTAAATAAACTCTCATACTTGAATCTAGCGTCTCCCCACAACTAAACTGTGTATGTATAAATATTTTAAAAAAAAAACACATAATAATATAAAATGGTTTCATCTCGACAAAACAAAGGTTGCTCCAAAATCTTCAGAGCTATGGAATTTTTTTTTTTATTTACCGGCAAACATTGGTCAGGAAATAGGCAGCAAAATACTTATTTAAGTAAAGCTTTTGTCAAGATGGAACAAAAATTGGCATATATTTATTTCATTTGAGTAATTAATAACAATATTTTCTAAACCGCAATTAGAAGAAAGTTTGGCATTAAGAAGAGGCATAATTTTAAAACAGATAAAAAGAGAGCAAAAACATTAGATTTTAAGTAATAGCAAGTATATTTTTATAGAATATTAAATTAAATATTTATATTACAATATGAGGATTACACTTTAGAAGACATTACAATTAGCAGGAGTTACATTATTGGGTTACCAGAGTTTAGAAGAATAAATTAGGTGGTTAGAAATAACAAATTGGAGACATATTACCTAATTTATTATGAGTCCAAATGGAAGTTGGAATCCCATGAAGAAAACTGAATTTCCACACAGGCAAAGCTAGCTATGAATTGAATAAAACAGTTCAGCAGTTCATTTTTATGAGGTTTCTCCAGCTTATGGTATTTTGATGGTCATGTTTAGGACATGGGAGTTGGGCAGGTTGACACTGTCTATTTTTCTACCATACCTTGGACCATTTTTGTCATTATTTTCAAAATTTTGACTGGCGTAGACTTTCCGGGCAATTGCTGATAAAAACTGGGACTGGCTCACTTCTATTGTCCTCTTTGGCTATTTATATCTTTTTCAACTATTTTTGGGAAATTCCCTTTTTCATATGCTCCAGGCTAAGGGGCAATGTTGGAATACCTAAAGTATATTGATATTGTATTCTTGAAATTAAATTTCTGATAAACCCAATGATTTAATTGTTTCAAATCTATTTTTAATTAAATGTAGATTTGCAGAATTTATATTTCAAATTATCTTTTCTATTTTAATTTTGCTTTAATTAAAAAATCCATTACCATTTTGTTTATGGATTTTCTTTTGTTTGATGCTATGGAATGTTAGTAAGGTTTATCATGAAAGAAAATCTCCAGAATAAAATACCTAAAAAAATTTTATATTAAAAATTTATATATTGATTTTTATAAAAGTTTCCTCTGTAATTCTATATATATGTATTTGCATATATCTCTATCTATATATATATATATATATATGTATTTGCATATATCTCTATCTATCTGGGCCCCTCTAATATTTATAATAAAAACATTTTAATAGAAAATTAATACTTTTATAACTTATTTACTGGTCTAAAATTTAAATGTAGATAAAATGGCAGATGGAAAGTTTTACAAACATAGTAACATGCGAGGATCAGGTTTGATCCTTGTCTAGGAACCTAGAAAGATGTGAAGCATTGATCTGGCCTACAGATCCATCTGATTCAATATATATATATATATACCCAAACACACCTACAGATCCATCTGATTCAATATATATATATATACCCAAACACACAACAAACAAGCAATGTTAACTCTTCACTATGCCATTTATAACTTATACCCACTGGTACCTTAATTAAAAATATACTAATCTTTTCAGAATATATGTTTTGGACTTAATGCATGAAATTAAATAGATCATAATATTAGTATTTAGATAGAAATAAAATTGGTATATTGCTGTAAGATTGACCTTCTCTCTTGGCAGTTGACAAGATGATTAGGTTCAAGACCTATGAACTACAAAGACATTTCATCAGTGTAATGATGGATATTAAAAAAATTATGGATGACACTTTGCAGTGCTGATATTACTTTAGTCTGGTATACTAGCAGCATGCTCTTTTTACTATCTCTATATTAATTCCTGTAAACTTTAGTCCATAATAATAAATGCCAAGTGACAGTGCTTATTAAACCCCTATCCTTTGCTATTCTATCCAATATCCCCAGATTAGTTTCAATATTATGGCTTTTATTAATGGGGAACTTGTGTTCTGTGTTCCGGGAACAGTCAACCTCGACTTTTAGCATCTAATGTACCTTCCCTTCAGCAGTTATCATTTATCTGTCTGTTATATTATCAAGCCATCATCCCAAACTAATAGACATTTAAATATTTCCAATCTAAGCCAATATATTTGGTTAGTCATGTAGATCTGAAATCAGTTCATTTTTATACATTATGGTTTTTTTAGTTTTTTATCAATTATAGGCATCTATATCATGATCAGGATTTGGTATAAATCTATAGAATATCACATGACTCTAACTTACATATTGCTGTTATAGCAGCATACTTTTTCCACCATCTCTATGCCATGATAGGACATGTGTATTTTTTTGGTTTATATCAAATTCTACCACAAGATAAATGTTATATTGTTGTTAAAAATCTAAGGACACTATACTGGTTTCAGATTTATATGAGTATTCAAGGATATTGGCTTAGATGGGAAACCTTTAAATGTTCTCTGTTTGGTCTGATAATCAACACAAAGATAAATGATAGCTGCTAAAGAGAATGAACATTAGATTCTAAAGATCTAGATGCACAGTTTCAAAACCCAAAGCTCCTCACCAATGAAAACTATAAGCAGGAAACTAGTCATGGGGAGAAAGGATATGGATAGCACAGTAAAAATTTATTAAACACTATCATCTGACATCTATTATTATTTACTAAAGCTTACAGTGAATAGTATACAGATGATGGAAAGTTTGCTGTTGTAACAGTAATATGTAAGCTGGAATCATGTGATAGGTCATGTGATATATAATTGGTTTTGGATCATTATTTAAAGTACTATTTATTTATTACATATATGTATATATGCTGAAAAGATTGTCATACAGTGTAGTAACGCTTTTTTGGGCTATACAATTTTATTATTTCAGTATTTTTTTTATTACTACTTTTTTTTTTTTCACTTTGAAAACTTTTTTTGTTGATTTTTGTCTCTATCTTGTTTCAGGAACCGCAGTTGGACTAATTTAATTCTGAAAAATATTTTTGTCTATGTTTATATATATCCATATTACGATTAAAACAATATATTTGTCTAACAAATGTAATATTAATAAATTATCACGCTTCAATAACTACAGTCCTTAAAATAATCTTATATTTATTCCCTCACAGAATAATTTGAGATATTAATTATTTTCAATTTAGGAGAAAAGATATTGCTAAAATGAATAATCAGAAAGAAACGAGACAATTTATGAGCAGGTACAATTATTTTATTTTTAATTTATTTATTTTTTTCTTTTATTAAACAAATTTCCAGTTATTTGTTAATAATTATAGCTTTTTAAATAAATTATTCAATATTGCTAATCTTATTTATTTATTTATTTTTGAATTATAATAATTAAAAACTACTTTAAATACCATATTTTATAATATTCTTAAAGTTTATTATAATAAGAGTGAATATTTGGTCTACTGGTTAGCGGAATCAATTCTCAAAATAAAATAAAAAACTAATACAAATGACACCCGGCTTATCTCCCCTACTTTAGGATTGCTGTTTAAACTTAGTATATATATTGATGCTTTTTTTTGTATTCCAAAAGTTTTCATATCCTCTGTGAAGGATTAAAAATCCCTTTAAATTTCAAACTTCTCAGAGGTTCTAAGTCATCTGGTTCAAATTTTGCACTTTGATAGTTAAAAGCAGATAAAAAAATTTGTTACTAAACCATTTTTGAAACTAATATGAGGTATTCATTTGATTAATAATATTTCTGTAGTGTAATTTTCACTACACCATTCTCACACAAGGTAGTAACTGGTTTCTACCTGCTCTTAATATCTTGTGGAGGTTGTAATTATCAACATATGATGAAAGACATGAAAAAGATGTATGATACCCAAGATGCACACTTCATGCTGAACCAGTACTCATCGATTGATCCAGATTACATTATCTTACACATATTATTCAGTATATGTAGATAGGCAATTAATTATCAATTAACTGTAAAAAATCTCTTACACATATCTTTGTCATTGTTTTGTATATATAGACAGCCAATTACTTAACAATTAACTATTATAATTGGCTATCTATGTATACTGAACAATGATATACTAAACAATAATAAAGATATGTGAAGGGATTGTGATCTGGGCATCTAATGAGTGCTGGCCCAGGATAAAATGTGGATCTTGGGAATCATACATTTTTTTTGCATGTCTTTATTTGTATATTTATGCTTATATTTTTTGGGAAGGTGTTAAAAGTAGGTAGAAACTAGTCACTACATTACATGAGAATGGTATAGTAAAATTACACAATAAAAATATTATTTATTAATTGGATAAGCTCTAGTCTAATGAATGACTAATAAAAATTATTAATATGAGATATTTGTTTGAAAGTTTGTGATATTATTTTATAATAATTATATGTTGGACTATTATCATCATTTAATATTATTACATGTTTTTAGAAAAATGCAAACTTTATATAAACTTTGCAAATGCATTTACCTGTTAGTATTAGTACACAGATCTGTATATAATACAATGTCAGTGGTATTATTTTCCTTTTTTGGTAGAACTTGGGTTTCAAATTTGTTGATATTGTGTTTAAGGTTATGTTTTCGGTGTCTCCTCAAGTTTAATATTTTGAAAATCACTTCCAGATTTGATTTCCTTGCTAGATCTATCACTGACTAGATCACCAACAACTGAAGAAAAGAGTGTAATATTACTTGAAACATTGTGTTACATTCTGATCTGTGTATTATTTCTAACAGTTGAACTTTTCAGTTGAAGTAAATTTAATTTTTTTCTAAAGATAATTGACAATTAATATTAAATGATGATTGTTTTCCAACATATAATTCTTAATATGTGTTATGCACTCATTATATAAAAATTAAATTTATAATAATAAAATCAAGACTTTCTTTTCTTTCAGTTTTCCCAAGTTGCTCAATCTGTATATTCCATGCTATATCTTATAAGGGATTCAAACTCAGACTTTCACATGATGCTCAACTCTCCAAGTCATCTCAAACTGCTGACCCACATGATCACACACATGTTGATCAGGTGGATCAGCAATATGAGATGGCTTGGAGAGTTGAGGGTCATGTGAAAGTCTGAGTTTGAATCCCTTATATATTACATTATATGTGCAGGTGTGTGTAAGCCTGTACAGTGTATTAAATTTATATATCTTATAAGGTGATTTTAGAATAAAATAGTAGATAACATTTTAAAATTTTCTAAACAATTTTACATAACATAAAAAAGACAAAATGTTTATTATTATTTTACACAATCCCCAGTTCAAATACCATACAAATACAATGTAGATGTTTGAAAATAGTTGCTTCTATATAAGCACTTGACTAATGAAGGATCATCAAATTAACATCAGTGTGAAATTGTATCTAACATTTCATTAAAATGATTCATGGACAGATTTAGAGAACATTTCATCCATTTGTTCATTTTGCTCAGGATCTTCAATTCCATATATTCTCTTTCTCACCTCTTACATCTTCCAGTAAGGTCAATCTTTTCTTACTTTTCTTATTGTTCTTTAGATCGTTGGGAAACCAAATTTAAAAAAATGTTATTTTATAGTCCAATATTTTTCTAAAAAACATTATCTTTTTAAAGATTCTTTTCTGAAAAGGATATATCTTAAGCTTATTTTAGCTTTTTTTTAAGATTATGCCCAAAATGTCCTCTTTAATTTTGCATTTTTGGACCAAGAATTTTTAACCTTTTTCTCACTTTGACATCATATCGAAAATATTTTTTTCCATCTAACTTTTATTTTTTATACTTAATACCGATGGGAAACAGGCAGTTTTTAAAAAAAATTAATACAATAAATAAAATCTTTCAAATTATTAAATCATTTAATGAATTGCCCACATAACTGTTATTATTTTTATTTGAAATTTATCTGAAATTCTCTAAAAAGTATAATAAATATCTGGTTTTTGAAAAGACCTCCAAAGTCAAATATCACTCAATCCAACTCTTTCTATTTCACTGATTCCCAATTAATCTTTCAAACTCCATTAATTTCTTTCAAAATTCTATTGATTTCTAAAGGTCTAAATGGACCCTGCAGGGAATCACCAATTTAGAAGTTACTTGGTTTTTTGTGTGATGTGGATCAAATAAAAATATATCAGTTGTTTGAAAAGTTTTTTTTTTATTATTAAATTAAAATTACATATTTTTAACAAAACTTTGTAAATTTCAATGTATCTTAAGTGTGTTGTCATTTCCAGTTTGTCAATAAATTATTTATCTCAAACAAAATGATAAAGCAAAAGTAGCTACCCCCTGTAATGCCATCTTTGTTAAGCTTGAAATAATCATTGATTTAAATGCAACTGGTAATGACTGATTGCTTAACTGTATAATAGATGGCACTAAAATGAATAACTGACCTTAGAAAAAAAGTACAAAGAGAAATGGGATGGTCAAGTTTTAATATGAGAGATGCAAAAAGCAAAATGAAAATGTTTGGTAGATTGCAGTTTATGAATAATAAAAGAATAGCCAAAATAGTATTGAATTGAGTTATGAATAAAGGTCAGGTGACAAGATGGAAGAGAAAGGTAATGCAATATGCAGAAGATTTAGATAAAGAATTTATGTCAGTATACTTATACAAAAAGTGGGATGATTGTGTTAGGAGAATTGTTGAGTGTTATAGGATTAAGGAATGGGATAGAAGAATAGATTTATTAATAAAGAATAGAGAATTGGAAAGATGTAGAGCTAGTATAGAGAATAAAAAGAATTTAAATATTTATAAAAGTAAACAGAATATTGGGTGTGAGTTCATGATAATAACAAGGAAAGTAGTTAACAGTTTAAAGCTCAAATGAGATCTTTAGCAATAAAGGAATGTAAACATAATGGAAAAATGTGTATGATTTAGTCTGCAAGTTGTGTAAAGAAAGCATAGAGAATATTAGGTATCTGTAAATTTCTGAAAGCAGAAAGGGTACAAATAATGAAGTTGTGGCAGAATAAATATGAACAAAGTGATTTTACAGAAAATGGCTTATTGATTTTTATGCTGGGTTTGGAAATCGGTTTGGAGCTTTTATATATAAAGGCTATGGAGCTGACAAAGATTATGTTGTGGAAATGGGATTGAGCAGGATAGAGAAGAATATGGGAAAACTTGAGGTGGGAAATGGAAGTCAAAGTGGCTAACAGGTTTTTCTGGGAATAATTGCTTAAAGATTCCTGACTCAGTATAAAGAGAAGTCACAGTGCCTCTCATTACATTACATGTAGGCTGATAATATATAATATAAATTATTAAAGTTGTTTAATGAACACTGGTATTTTTTAATGTGATTAAGTATCTAATAAGTAAAATGGGAATCAAGATATAATGATTAAAACATTTACCTGATATTGCCATGATCTAGGTTTTAAATTTTAATTAGATAAAAGATATCTTTAGATAGAGGTTAAAATATTAAAAGAAAGCTATATACTTTCACTATTCAGCATTTAACTGATCTGATATCACCTGATCATATACTATTTTTTGTTAGATGGACACTGGGGATGCATTTTTATATAATAGGCTATGTAAAGACTGTTTTATTTATTTATAAAAATCACCAATACAAGTCAAGCATTGATGGCCTAATTGTTAGCATTGCTGCCTTCCAATCAGTTGGCCCAGGCTCACTTCCCAGTCAGTTCATTTGACATATGAAAAAAGAAATCACCAATACAGTTGAATAATTTTACTATTTACTATGAGACAAGTAAGTCAGTATAAGACCATTTAAACAAAAATCCAAATTTTGATATCCACTAACTTAAATTTTTAACAATAGTATTACAAAAAAATCTATAAAAGAATTTATATTATAATAGTATATAATATTAGTACTAAACAGTTCTAATTTAATGTGACACCTTCTTCAAATGTCATCAATTCCATAAAGTAAACAAAAATAATATGTATTTATTTTCAACTATGATCTGGTGCATATATATATATTAGTGTTGTTTATTTATGCCCTATATAGAAACTAACAGAAATTTCCAACTTTATATATGGCAGCCTTTAATGAAAAATCAATTAAACCTTTTGCAGAATACGTTTATAGCAATCAAACCTGACTTGATCGGTAGTGTGGGAGATCAGTTGATATCACATCAGTAACTCAGTTTTCATTTAAATAGATTTGTTCTACTCAATTTGATATCAAAATTTGAAGATGACATTTAATGATAATTTAATTAAAACCAGCTTTGTATTAATTCATTGTTAAGTGACTGAACGGACTTATAATCCAACACATTTTAAAATAACTCTGTCTTCAATTAAACATTTAAGTATGTAAATGTTAATTAATTGAATGCCACAATTATGTAATATAAGTAAGGGAGTCCAGTCAGACAATGAAAAATGAGAATTATTAGATATATCATTCAAATCTACAGAGATGTTTATGCCGCTTTAAATTGACTTAAAATCATCTTTAAGAATTCATTTTACTATTTTTGTAAACAATTGAAAACATCTTAAGCATGTAATATTAGAATGAGACAGTACTAATTTTATATGTAATAAGTGATGTGATGTGATACATTGTGACTTCTCCTTATATGGAGTTGGGAGTCTCTCAGCAACTATGGCCAGAGAAACCTGTTAGCCACTTCAACTTTCCTTTCCATTCTCCACTCTATGTTGTTCCAATTTCTTCTCTATCCTGATCCATCACATTCCCACAACATAATCTTTGTCAACTCTATGGCCTTTATATCTAAATTCCCCATATCCTTTACCAAACCCAGCATAAAAACCAACAACCACTTTCTGTATAATCACTTTGTTTATATTTATTCTTCCACAATTTCATTATTTATACTTTTTCTGCTTTCAGGCATTTACATTCAATTAACAGATGCTTAATATTTTCTATGCCTTCCTTATATAACTTGCAGACTAAATCACCCACATTTTTCCATTTATGTGTATATTCCTTTGTTGCTAAAGATCCTGTTTGAGCCTTAAACAGTAAACTACTTTCCTTGCCATTATCATAAAGTAACTCACACCCAATATTCTGTTTACTTCTATATATATTTAAACTCTTTTTACTCTCCATACTAGTTCTCCATCACCCCAACTCTCTATTCTTTATCAATGCATCTTTTCTTCTATCCCATTCCTTGCAACTATAACACTCAACAATTCTCCTAACACAATCACCCAACCTTTTGTATAAGTATACTGACATAAATTCTTTATCCAAATCTTCTGCATATCACATTAACTTTCTCACCCATCTTGTTGCCTGCTCTTTATTCATACCCCAATTATTCTTTTATTATCCATAAACTGCAATCTACTGAATATTTTCATTTTGCTTTTTGCATCTCTCATGTAAAAACTTGACCATCCAATTTCTCCTTGAATTACCTCCTTTTCCATCTACACATCTGCATCCAATGCATATGTTCCTACTTCTCTTTGTACTTTTTCTAAGTAATCTAATATCTCTTTACTAACACATAATATATCATTACCATATGTTATCCCTATACTGTCATTCCTTCCATACAATTCTAATTACATTAAACTTATAAATAATGAACTCTTCAAATGCCATAGAAACAGAATTTGATTTCAGCTGTGGTGATATTTAAATATAAGAGAATCTAATCAGATAATGTAATGAAGAGATCCAGCATTCAAACCTGTAAAAACATTTACACAACCATATTCATACTTACAAAGATAAATCCTTTAATAATCACTACATGAAAAGCTCTCATAGAATTGTTAATGGATAGGAAGTTCAGGATTAAATTGTTTCTGCTTTTTTCAAACAATGAAACCTCAGGTAAATATGCAAATTCGTATAACAAATTTTCGGTCATCGTCTGAAATCTGGGCAAGGCAGCTTGGGGTATTGATGCTATACAAAAATCAATCAAATATAATGTTACCGGGCCACCTTGCTTTGACTTTGTTCTACCTTTTTTTTTGCTTGACTAAATTGTTATTCTTCTTATTATTAAATCAAAACTAACTTTTGTGTTGTTGGGGATTTAAAAATTGTTTTGAAATCCCCATCCCCACCCTCAGATCAATAATTGTAACATGAAGTCAATAATTTTACTTTTTTTAAAACAACTTGTTTTCACTTTGATTTATATTATGTTTGAATTAGCCTCTTTTTTGGGCTACTACAATAAACAGCTTTGGGGGGGGGGGGATTTCGTACTGCTATTATTAACAAAAAGTAAACAAAAATAGTAAATTATTTTAACAGCGCTGAAAAAAGATAATCAACTTTGGTATTTGTTTCGAATTTTTTCTTTTTGGTTGACATAATTGTTTTTCTTAATATTAAATCAAAATTTACTTTTGTATTTTTGGTGATTAAAAAATTATTTTCAAACACCCACTCCCACACTCGGAAAAAGAATTGTAACAAAAAGTCAATAATTTACTTTTTTTTTTTCAACTTTTTCTCACTTTTTACTTTTATTTATATTTTTTTTGAATTAACTTTTTTTTTTTTTGGCCTTCTACAATAAACTGCTTGGGGGGGGGGGGGGGATTTCGTACTTTGTTATTATTAACAAAACGTCAACAAAAATAGTCATTTATTTTAACCCCGCTGCAAAAAATATAATCCAAATACTTGTCAATTTCTAATGAAATAAAAAAAAAAAAAGGACACAAACTTTGGACCTTTTTAAATTATTTGTTATTTTATTGCTGTAATAAAAAGTGGACATTATGTGCCTGAAAAAAAAGACACAATCTCACACACTTTTTGTACTCTGCAATTCTGAAAAGTTTAAAAATTGCACATTCTTCTCAGATCTTTTAGTGGTCTTGATTATTTTCCACGCTGAAATGTGACTTAGCACATGAGCTTTGTTGAAGCATGTTCGAACATACACTTTGCCAATTTTTTACATATTAACATTTTTTTAGGGAAGGGTGGTGACCATATGACAATTATTAGTAATTAACAACATTATTTAAATATAAATGACATACTCTATTACAGAGATTTGAAAAGTTGTACCGACTTGAAATTCAAACACACTCAAGCAATATGGTAATCAGCTACGAATAGAACAAATACGTGTAAAAAGTTTCGAAGCACAAAACGGGCCATAATACTTTTGTGTAATGTCATGTAAAGCAGCCTGCCAAAATGGGTTAATACAAGATTAAATGTTGTATTAGTCATAAGGCCGGCCATGGAAATGGCATTTTTATGTGTTTTGTACACATAAACAATGCCCCAAGTGGCCTTGCCCGGATTTCAGATGATTACCAAAAAATAAGATATGAGATAATTTTGGATTATAGATAGTGTGTGCTAACTAAGAATCACAAAAATATTAATTCATATAATGCTAGTTAGAATTGGAAATTTATTCAGAAACCATATGATCCTTCTCCATCAAAATAGTACTTTTTTATATACGTTACAGTAAGCATTAAAGATCAAATTCATTAGAAGCAACAAAAAAACAAACATCCAAGATGCTTATAAGTGAATATATATAGAAAGAATAAGTAGTCATATTCTCTGAATTGGGGGAGGGTGGAATGTATATGATATTATATATATATATAAGTATATAAATATATTTTAAATATTTAATTTATATAGTGCAATGTTTTTATAAATTATAATAATAATAATATAGTTTACTCTGTTGCACATGCACTTTACAGATCGAATGCTAATTATAATGAATACTCTCTTTTTCTACAGAAGATAAAGTCTTTTTAAAAGATAGAATGGATCCACTCTATCTTTTTCACCTAGACTATATGTATAGGCAAATCTGAAACATTTGGAACTGAGAGTGTGAAGATATACAGCAGAGTAAACTACGTTATTATAATTTATAAAAACATCACACTATATAAATTAAATATTTACATATTAAGTTTTCATTTGATAATGACATATCATAAATTGTAAAAATTTTGCAAGCATCATTGACAAAAATCAAATTACAAATAATTTAAAGTGATTAATTAAATCTTCATGCTCTCAGTTCCAAATGCTTCAGATTTGCTATACATATAATTTAGGTAAAAAATAAGTAGTGGATTTATTCTATCTTTTAAAAAGACTTTATCTTGTATTTAGAAAGGAGAATATTTATTATAATTAGCATTTGATAGCAGCGGAGTAAGCTACATTATTATTATAAATATATTTTGTAAACTGCTGAAATAATAATGTGATCAAATGAAGTTTTAATTAAGTTATTTTGGACATAATTCAAGTTTTTTTTTTTTTCCACTGAAAGGTGGTGGTTTTATTTAAATTTAATACAAACATTATCATGAATAATTTATCATTACAAAGTATTATATATTAAATTAGTATTGTTTATTTTATTGTTTTTTATTTTTATAAAATAAACTTTATTAATTACAAATTAGGTACAAGTATTAGGATATGTACAGAGAAAATTTTTTATATGTGACATAAGATGCTTGGCTTATAAAATAGTTATTATAACTAGTGTCTGAAGGCAGATACAATGATTCTGTTTTAAAATATAATTTATATCATTTAAAATAATAAACTCAGAAAAATATTGTGTTTCAAATTTTTCTCATAGTATTTCTGGATATATGTTTTAGGGCATATAAATATATATTATACCATTATTTATAATTTTTTGTAACATTATATTGTTTGTTACCAAAAATTACAGAACAGCAAGCAAACCCCATGGTACTAATAGTGTGAATAATTACTGTGGCATTATATGGATTAAAATGTTTGATATTTTTTTCAAGAAGTTCTTTTAGAATAATTATTTGCTTAATGAATATGATGTGTCTTAAAGATGAGAAGTAAAAACATTTTTCAAAAACGTGTAACATATCTTCTGGATGACTATTATATGAAATACATGTGGAATCCAGATTTAATTTAAAATGATTACAGAAGAAATATTTTGCAGAAATTGTGCTGAGTAATAAGTTATGCAAAATTTTAGCCATGATTGAGCAACACATATTTTAGAATCTGATTAAAGTTTTGGCAATTAATAGAATTGACAATAGATATCTGTTAGAATATATAATTTTTTCAGGCTTTTAAATGAAACACCAATTGAAGATTTGATCTTATAACAGTCCAACAGATCTGCATGCTTAATAGCATGATAAATACAAAAAAAATGACTTGCATAAGGAAGTTGGTAGAGGAGTGGTTTGAGGATTGGATCAACTGTGGTTGTGATATACATCTTATCTCTGATATAGAATACAAATTATTAAAGACGTATTAGATTAAGACCACCTTTGCAAATAGAAAAACAAATACTTGTAATTGATAGAAGATGTGATGTTGATCCTCGGATATATGCTTTTATTGTGGCCATGATATTTTTAACATACTACTTAAAAGATGCATCCATGGACTATAGTAAGCAAGTATACCATCCAGAGCATTAACAATACAAACTTTTACTATTTGGTAAAGCAATTTTTGGCAAAAGACTTTTTTTTTGTATTGAATTTGTTTATGACCAGATGATTTAATTTTAATCCTATGTGTTTATGAGGATTTTATTTAGAATAAATGTATGGAAAATCTGCCTTGTAAGCATTATTTTAACCGAATTTAAATATGGTGTTATAAATATGTCAGATTTGGATAGTGGATTTCTCCAAATATGAGATATTTACAAAGATTTTGTCTTATAAAGTTATTAAAAGGAATACCGTAGCTATTCTGCTTTGTTAATGTAATTTTTAGGTTATTTAAATAGAGCAGTGTAAACATATCTCTAGATTTAGATGTTGGATGACATACTTCTCATTAAAATGTCACATGATTCTATTACATGAGTCCAAACAATATTTTGCTGGTTAGCTTCTTTTATAGACAGAGAGAGAGAATTAAAAATGGATTAATTTTCTTTTGCTTTGCAGTCAATTAACAATATTATTAGATGTTTAATTAAACTTAATTCAAACAATATTTGGAGATTTTATTGTTACAAAATACTACATCTTCAATTACCACTGTTTAATTCTAATATTTATGATATTCTGCCTTATAAATGTGATTTTAGCGTGATTTAAATATGGAAATACGAATATGCACATAGATTTGCATAGTCTATTTTATTTATCAATGTATAACTTCTTTATCTTATATATATATATATAATTTAGACTAAAGGAAACTATTCTTCCACCCATGCATTATATGTAGACAGTGCTCCACATCAAGAATGGGAAATTTATCCATTCTTATAACTTATTATTAAATAACACAACATTCATTGATGGTGCTGGAAATAAAAAAAAATTTGACTCTTAAATAAGACAGCATCCTATTTTCAGAACTGTCAATGAATGTTCATGTATATGGAACTCTCATTCTTTTAAAACATTTATTGATGTAGGATTTCATATGTTTATAGAGCATGGCTGAAAGAGTAGTTTTCTTCATATATATATATAATATATATTATATATATATATATATATAATACCATATTTTATTTAGCAATTACATATATATTAGGATATATTTCTAAAAAAGATGATAATAAATGGACATTTAAAGTTGTAAACTGGATTCCAAGAGATCGTAAAAGATTCAGAAAGAGGCCACATGTGACATGGATTGATAAAATAAGAAAGTGTGTATGAATGATATGTGGAGAAAAGAGACTAGAGATTGGAGAAAATGGATTGCACTTGGAGAGACCTTTATCATGCATTGGATTGATAACAGTTGAAAATGATGATTGTGATATATATTAGAAGGCTTTGCTCCCTATGTTTTAAGCACAGACAATATTATGTCACTCTTTTTTTCAAAAATAAAAAAATGCTGATTATGACTTTATTCTTTTTTTTTATTTAACATAAATTTAACATGTACACACTGCATTTTATTTATTTATTAATTGGGCAAGAGAAAATTTACTTAGATTCTGACCTCTTCAGACTTTTTTTCCAACTAAAAATGTCAATAAAAGAATTATGAGAAAAACTATACCATAAAAAACTGCGATCATTATCTTACAAAGTTAATTTGTTTTAAAACCATGGAGTAATGCGCTTTTTAAAAATAAACAAAAAACATTTCAAAACAACAAGGAAAGCAGGTAGATTAAAAGTTTTATTTTACTCACACTTAATTCTAAAATCTTATATAATGTTGCCAAAAATATTCATAATAAAGTATTGTTTGTCTATGAGGAGAAATTCACGATCTAGTTTTTCAGCATTAAATAACACTGTAATTAGTTCATAAAATACAACTTTTTTTAAGTATATTTAACAGCACCAGAGCAAATTTATTGTTAAATAAATAAATATTAATACTTTTCCAGAATATTGTATTTTTTTCACTATAAATGTTTTTTTCTGCCAGATTTTAAGAACAGTATGCTCTTTTTTTATAAGGGGACCATTTTAGTTTTATATTAACAATTTACATTTATTATTTTTAGCAAGCTAAGTCATACTTAACTTATTTTATAATTATAGAATATATATATATATATATCAGATCACATGATATTTCTAACCCATTTAAATAGATTAATGTAAATTTAACTTGGATTATTTATTGTTCTAAACTATTACTTAATTATAGTATGATATTTGTAGACTTGAATGTAAAATTTTTCTCAATTGTGTTGCGTTATTGTTAATATCTTTGTTTTAACAAGATGTGAGTTTCATTTCTGCTCAAGGTGAAATAATGATTTATTACTCAGTTCAGAATAAGCTTTTCTGAGATTAGGAATAAAGTGACCACAGCTCTTTATTCTAGTACCATCCACTAAGAGTTTGAGTAATCAGTAATTTCCAGAATCATTAAAATGCTTATCCTCAACTTGGTCTATGATTTTTGCCTTATCAGTGATACTGGGGATTCAATGTTGGAAAGACTGCAGCTGTGTTCACTTTATTTGATAAACTGTAAACCTGAAATTCAAACACAGGTCAGACTATGTAAATCTGAATCCAGTTTAAGAAGCATGTATTTTATTATCGTTAGTTCTTTTTTAAAAATAGGCATTTTATTAATCTGACCAGGTGATAATAATAACAACAAATCATGTAGCTTCCCAACACACAATGCAAGACAAAAACAGGCTTTTGGTAGATGGTTCTATAGTGAAGAACTGCTCTGGTTTTTATATATGTGAGATGGGAAATTATGTGTTTGTTGCTATTAAGTAAATGCAGTATGTCTATATTTGTATCTACAGGATGGAGTCAATATCAAATTTAAATTTAGAAAAATAATGTTTAACTTGATTAATGAAGTATCTAAGTATATGATCTATGCACAGAAATGTTTATGTTCATCTATAAATTCCATTTTACAGCACATTACATCAGTAAGAGCATAGTCATAACAGTAGAAAACACCAAAATATAAGATGGGTGATGAAACATATATTGCCTTTATATGGTATTGAATCTATCTTCTGATAGATGTAGGAAGACTTGGGACTGTATAAGCATCAAAAAAGTAACTGGCTTTCTTTTCAAACTGTGTTCATTATCATAATTTGATACAACACTTGTATTATATGATAACATAGTCGAGCTATTTACTACAAAAAATTTAAAGTGCTAGAATGTCTGGATTATAAATTATAATGAAATGCAACATTGTGTTTCATAATATGCAATGAAATAACAGCAAGATTAAATTTTGAATTGCCTAAAACTGCTTTTGAAACATGTAAAATGATTCAAACTAGATAACAGTAAAATCATGCAAGAACAATTTCAATTGTTTTCAAGTATTTGTGATATGATGGCAGGGAGAGTATTGAAATGATTTATAATGGTCCAAAATATAGATAAACTATGTCATTATGTAACATGTGCATTAATTCAGAAATCGTTCTGCAAACAGTTGAGGGTGCTCTTAAAAATCTATTAAGACATCATATGAACAACAAGACATTCTTTTATTCTCACTATTTTTATGCCATCTAGTGTAATTTTTAGTAATTAATAGATGTTATATGATAATGTTTAATAAATCCCTTACCCAGTGCTATTTTTTAAGCTGATAGCTTGATAGTATAACAAAAAGTAAAGAGTAAGAAAAGGTGCATAAGATCTAAAAAGATCCAAATGCACTATTCAAAAAATCCCAAAAGCTTCTCACTGATGAAAGTCGTATGCTAGAAACTAATCTGAGATATTTGTATAGGACAGCATTCAATAAACATTTTTAAAGCAATACTATATGAGATCTGTTGATTGCTAAAGCTTATATTAGATGGCATAAACAAGAGTACTAAACTCTTCATACAGAAGTGCCATCAAGTGCAAGCATTTGTAATCAATGGATGCAGTAACATTTGTGCATAAAATCTCTCATCCAATATCCACATATACATTCTAGCTTGAAAAACTAAAGATACCAAAATGTATAGATGCTAAACTGAGTTCAGATCTATACAACCATACATGTGAATGAGCTTGGATTGGAAACATTATGTTTTCATCTTGGGCTCCTAGATTTACAGTTAACTAAATACATAAAAGGTGGCTGCTGGAAGGTTGCATTGGTTTCTAAGGTCTAGGTCCAGTGCTCTCAAATCCAAGGCTCCTTACTGATAAAATCCACAAGCTAGAAACTACTCTGGGGATATTGGATGAGTAGGCTCTAGATAGATATTTTATGCACAAATGTTCCTGCCTCCATTGATTACAAATGCTTACACTTGATAGCATTACTGTATGGAGAATTTGGCACTCTTATTAACAGCATGAGTAAGCATATAAAATGGTGATTATGTGGGGTATAAATGGCATAAAAATGATGAGAAAGAGAAAATATACTAAAAACACAAGACATTCTAAGTATAGTTTATTTATTTCTTAATATTGCAAATTTCAAACATTATTTTTTTGCCAAGAGAATTCCAGAATAAGTCATTTATCGCGGTTTTAACAATATGACAAATGATTTTTTGTATAATTCGTTTTTAATTTTAGTATAGTTTATATACCTGGAGTTTAGATGTAATATAGGAGATTGGTTTTTTTAAAAAAAATCAGTCTATTTGAAAATTGTTATTATTTCAAAGTCTGAATAACAAAAAGATTTTCACTTAAGCTTATGTTCATTTCACTTTTTATCCAGGAGTTTTGAAACGTTTTTTTTTTTAAAAAAAAAATCTCAGTTTTGGTAATTGAAAGGAACCATTGCGCCCAAATTGTCTTTTCATGTCTAAGAACACAAATTTTCTAACAACAAAACTTTGCAATAATTAGCTCATCTTTCAAAAAATGAATAAATAGTATTTTAAGAAGTAAAAATAAAAGGTCTATATCCATTGATGTACAAAAAGATTCTTCATTTGTGATGCATTTTAGTCAGATTTCAGTTATGTTTTTCTTTTGCTTTTAGCCGTGTTTCAACATCAATTGGACACTCATTAATTAATTCTTAAATTAGGCCTTATTTTGATATGCTTGGATCTTAACTAAGTCTCACATGCAGTGTTCCGATGTACATTGGATGGCTAAGTGTATCAGCTATGAAATGTATATCTAGGAGAAAAATTACACTTTCTTGGTAATTGCTACCACCTAACTAAATTCTGAATTTAAATTTGGATCATGAATATAGAAGTAAAAAAATATAGCCCATACTTCATAATTTACATTATATGCCAAATGTGTTGGTCTTTTTTTAAGTAGTTACGCATTATCAGCATTACTGCATGTTTTTTTAAGATTAATGAGGCGGATTATGTGCAAATACTTATTTTCTGCACAAAGATATATAAAGGAACTAGGCCTTAAGATACTATAAATAAATAATATTTAATAATCATCAGGGCTAGGTTGTCATGCTTTCCATACCTGTTACAGAATTTTTTCAAGTAACTGAATATTTAAATCTTCATCAAAACGTTTATTGAATTCTTTGTATTATTGAATATAAAACATCTTAAAAATTATTAAAAAATACTATTATAGTGATCAAATTGAAGAACTTTTAGCTCTTAAGTCAGTAACTATAAAAATGCTCCACTGAATGGGGAAAAATTTGGAGGTAATAAAAATGAACATTTATAGCTGTTATTTTAGCTACTAGTTGTTGTCAATTGTTTTATACCACAATAAACATCGCATGATCACCATTTCTTATGCTTGCTCTTAACTGTTATTGAAACAGGCAAAACTCTTTATACATATTGCTGCTTAGTGCAAGTTACAGTAATCAATGGATACCAGAAGGCTTGTGCATAAAATCCTCATCTAGTGCCTACTCATCCAATACCCCCAGACTAGTTTCTGGCTTGTGGCCTTTATCAGTGATGAGCTTTGGATCTGAGAGCACTGCACCTAGATCTTAGGATCTAATGCAACCCTCCAGCAGCTACGTTTTGTCTCTACTTAACTACAAAACTATGAGACTTAAACTGAAAACACTATAATATTTTCAATCTAAGCTCACCAGCTTATTCTGAACTTAGTTCAGTACCTATTCATTTTGGTGTCTTTGGTTCTTTAATAAGCATAGACACCACTATCCTATTAGGCAGGATTGGTTTAAAGCCAATAAACATCATATGATCACCATCTCTTATGCTTGCTCTTAACTGTTATTAAAACAGGCAAAACTCTCTATATGTATTGCCACTCAGTGCAAGCCAGAGTAATCATTGGATGCCAGGAGTCTTGAGCATAAAATCCCCATCTAAAGCCTACTCATCCAATATCCCCAAACTAGTTTCTGGCTTGTGGCCTTCATCAGTGATGAGCTTTGGATCTGAGTAATCAATGGATGCCAGAAGGCTTGTGCATAAAATTCCCATCTAGTGCCTACTTGGCCAATATCCACAGACTAGTTTCTGACTTGTGGCCTTCATCAGCGAGGAGCCTCTCAGATCTAAAGCTCCTCACTGATGAAGGCCACAAGCCAGAAACTAGTCTGGGGATATTGGCTGAGTAGACACTAGATGGGGATTTTATGCACAAGTCTTCTGGCATCCATTGATTACCCTGGCTTGCACTGAGCTATAATACATATAGAGAGTTTTGCATGTTTTTGTCCCACAATGTTAAAGTAATAATCATGTTCATATTTTAACAATATACAGTCAACTTATTTTCAAGCTTTTTCCAGGTAAAATTTCTATAACTAATGCTCAAAAATAAAAAAACAAAAATAAAAAGATATAATTACCTGTCTGATTGACAAATGACAATTTAAGAAACATTACCATACAGATGCACTAATGAAAAGGTGATTAGTTCTCTGGCCAAGCTGCCTATAGTGCATTTACTAAAGCATTAAAACATCACACACTCATCTTTTGTATATGTTTACACAAATTATTGAAACAGCAGTAAATATTTTCCACAATAGGTCATGTACTCTAAGCTTTAATAATCAGTGCATTTTTCAATTTGGATTGATAGCTTTAATAGCTTTACAGTTAAGAAAAAAGGGAAAGTGTGAGAAGTGAATAAGAGATATGTTAGATTCAAAGATCTCAGTTTACAGCTGCCAGATCAAAGGCCTCTTATTAATAAAAGTCCTAAGCTAAAAAGCAGACTGGGGTTTCGAGATGAGAAAGCACTGGATATTATAAGGCACTATCATCTAGCATATATTTATTGCTAAAGCTTGCACTATGTGACATTATTGTGGGGAGAAAAATTTTGCTATTGTTTAAATGGTTTGTACAAGCATAAAGAAAAGATGATCATATGATGTTTTAATGGCTTAATACTAATCCTAGCCAAAAAATAAAAGTGATTATGGCTCTTAAAAAATCAAGAAAATCAAAATATAGTGTACTAATTTTAGATCTGTATGACTATACACCCAAATTAGTTTTTATTAAAAACATTAAGGTGTTTTTCAGTTTGGGATAATAGCTTTATAGCTAGAAAAAAGATAAAAGATGGGTATTGGAGAATGAATGTATGTCATCTGAAGAACTGGGTGCACAGCTTCCAAATTCAGATTTGGCACTGCTAAAAGTCATTAGCAAGAAATTACTCTGGTGATATTATAATGAAAAACACTGGATAGGGATTATAAGATGTTTCCATCAGCATTTTTTGATTTCTAAAGCTTGCACTAAGTGGCACGATTGTGGAGAGAAAAGTTTTATTACTGAATTAATGCATAATGTCATGTAGTTGCATAGTTTAGCTACTCACCATAAACATTTTAAGACCCTATCATTACAGAATCATGCTTTATAACATGAAATATGATTATGTGTTTTTATACCTTTATATATCATCTTCAATGCCTTCTCTGCTATCAAGAAATTTTGTGAACTATTTGAAAGTGTTTTTACAATTTATGCTTTAACGGCCACACACAGTAGGAATGAGTTCAATGTTTCATTAGTAGTTTTTCCAAATTAAAACAAAATTTAATGTCAATGCATATACGTCATAGATTAGATTATAAAAGCATATATATATATATATACACACACACACAATAAAAATAAAAATAATAATGGTAACAAACTATTATAAACAATCCTTAAATTCACAGAAGTACTTTCAGTTAATTTCTTGAACCTGCCTCAACTGCCATTAAAATTCAAAAAGAAAACAAAGTGGAAGCAAATGTCATCAATTCAAATTCCAGGAATCTCATATTTTAATGTTAGCAGATTGCCTATTTATTAAATGCATTTTATTCCTATTTATAAAAATTGCCTCTTTAATTTTTCTTTTATTATGGTTTCTCTCCTCATGAAGAATTTTCACATTTTCAAAATCAAATTTAAATTTATATTTACATGTTTTTCATGATCAAAGAAAACTGAAGGAGAAATTAAATCACCATTATTTTTACTTCTTGCATGTTTATATAACAATTCATGCTCCCTCAATCTCTTCTCAATAGTGCACCTAGATTCACCTATATATGATAGCATACAATCACAAAAAATTTGATATATGACATTACTTTTCTGCTTTCCAGGTATGATGTCCTTAGAATTATTGACTAATTTATTAATATTGTTTGGAATGTAGAATGAAACATTACACACATTCTTATATATATCCCTAAAAAATTTTACTTGTGGATTTGAAATAAATGGAATAGATATCCATTATTTATTATTAATCTTCATTTCCTTGAAATTATTATACTTTTTTTTAAATTGACATAAAGTATTGCTTATTTGTTCCATTTTATAACCAACATCAGGCAATTCCTTGGCAAATATCTCAATATTTTTCAGTTTATCATTTTGGTAATGACATAATTTTTCATTCTGAAACAAAAAAGATCTAAAACTTGCCATTTTATGCATCATTGGTACTTTTGATTTTCAATTTATATATCCCCTTTTTTGCAGTGGCTTAGTTATTAATTTATAATTTAATATAGTGTTATCTCTTGTAATAATTAAATCAAAATATTTAATATTTTTGTCCTGTTCCTTTTCAATAGTCCATTTCAAGCCATTTAACTTATTTAATTCATCTGCAAGAAAATTTATAGTATTATTATTTGCACAAACAAAAACATCATCCACATATCTTTTGTAAATTTTAATATCTCCAAAAGTACCCATATTTAAAATACTACTCTCATATGTAGATAAAAAAAATTGCAAACTTGTGCAACAACAGGCAGACCCATAAGCCAACCTTTAGATATTTTATAATATTGACCTTCAAAAGATGCCACAATGTTATCATTAAAAAATGTTAAACAATCAATAATAAACTTTATAATATATTTACAAATACTTTTACTTTTTAATGCATGTTCAATTATTTTTAAGGAATTTATTCTATCAATAGATCCATACATTTCTGTAACATTCAATGAAGCAATAATATCATTTTCATCAATAATTAAATTTTTAATACTATTTACAAAGTTAAATGATGAAGCAATAGTATTTTCTCCAAATCCTAAAAAATCTTTTAAAAGTTTACAAATATATTTAGAAGACTGATACATAAATAAACCACCAAAATTTATCATAACTCGCAAAGGATTACCTTCTTTATGTAATTTTATATTTGCAAAAATACGATGACATATAGAACAAGAAGGATATATCATATAGTATACATTATTACTTAAAACTGTATTTTTAGCACTTTTTAAAATATTGTTAATAAATTTTATTCTTTGACCATCAATATTATAATCTTCAATCAAAAAGAAACCAAGTTTATCCATTTGCATTTTAACTTTATCAATATACTGTATTGGCATTTCCTCAACAAGCACATATGCAACCCCTTATCCTCTTTCAAACAAATCATATTATCATTCTTCAATCTCCATTTAAATTCCAAAATAGCCAATTCCCATGATTTATTATAAGGCATTGTATTAAATTTATTACAATTAATTTTCCTAATGATATCTTCAGCAAAATTATCATTACCAGGAATCATATCAAATGAATTTTGAACAGCTGCAAATAGTTCCAAATTATAATCATTCCAATTTCCACTGATGTATTTAGCTTCGTGAAAGGTTATAATTTGGAACTAATTGCAGCTGTTCAAAATTCATTTATATTATAGTTAAACTTTGTTAATTTACCAAATAATAAGGTACATTTGATTCAGAAATATGTTTTAAGTCACAGAGCTAAATATGTCAGTGGAAATTGGAATGATTATAATTTGGAACTATTTGCACCTGTTCAAAATTCATTTGATATGATTCCAGGTAATGATAATTTTGCTGAAGATATCATTAAAAAATTAATTGTAATAAATTTAATACAATGCCTTATAATAAATCATGGGAATTGGCTATTTCAGAATTTAAATGGAGATTGAAGAATGATAATATTATTTGTTTGAAAGAGGACAAAGGGTTGCATATGTGCTTGTTGAGGAAATGTCAATACAGTATATTGATAAAGTTAAAATGCAAATGGATAAACTTGGTTTCTTTTTGATTGGTCAAAGAATAAAATTTATTAACAATATTTTAAAAAGTGCTAAAAATAAAGTTTTAAGTAATAATGTATACTATATGATATATCCTTCTTGTGGTATATGTCCTTGTATTTTTGCAAATATAAAATTACATAAAGAAGGTAATCCTTTGCGAGTTATGATAAATTTTGGTGGTTCATTTATGTATCAGTCTTCTAAATATATTTGTAAACTTTTAAAAGATTTTTTAGGATTTGGAGAAAATACTATTGCTTCATCGTTTGACTTTGTAAATAGTATTAAAAATTTAATTATTGATGAAAATGATATTATTGCTTCATTGGATGTTACAGAAATGTATGGATCTATTGATAAAATGAATTCCTTAAAAATAATTAAACATGCATTAAAAAGTAAAAGTATTTGTAAATATATTATAAAGTTTATTATTGATTGTTTAACATTTTTTAATGATAACATTGTGGCATCTTTTGAAGGTCAATATTATAAAATATCTAAAGGTTGGCTTATGGGTCTGCCTGTTGTTGCACAAGTTTGCAATTTTTTTTATCTACATATGAGAGTAGTATTTTAAATATGTATACTTTTGGAGATATTAAAATTTACAAAAGATATGTGGCTGATGTTTTTGTTTGTGCAAATAATAATACTATAAATTTTCTTGCAGATGAATTAAATAAGTTAAATGGCTTGAAATGGACTATTGAAAAGGAACAGGACAAAAATATTAAATGTTTTGATTTAATTATTACAAGAGATAACACTATATTAAATTATAAATTAATAATTAAGCCACTGCCAAAAAGGGGATATATAAATTGTAAATCAAAAGTACCAATGATGCATAAGATGGCAAGTTTTAGATCTTTTTTGTTTTGGAATGAAAAATTATGTCATTACCAAAATGATAAACTGAAAAATATTGAGATATTTGCCAAGGAATTGCTTGATGTTGTTATAAAATGAAACCAATAAGCAATACTTTATGTCAATTTAAAAAAAAGTATAATAATTTAAAGGAAATGAAGATTAATAATAAACAATGGATATCTATTCCATTTATTTCAAATCCACAAGTAAAATTTTTTAGGGATATATATATAAGAATGTGTGTAATGTTTCATTCTACATTCCAAATAATATTAATAAATTAGTCAATTTTAAGGACATCATACCTGTCAAGCAGAAAAGTAATGTCATATATCAAATTTTTTGTGATTGTATGCTATCATATATAGGTGAATCTAGGTGCACTATTAAGAAGAGATTGAGGGAGCACGAATTGTTATATAAACATGCAAAAGTAAAAATAATGGTGATTTAATTTCTCCTTCAGTTTTCTTTGATCATGAAAAAACATGTAAATATAAATTTAAATTTGGTCTTGAAAATGTAAAAATTCTTCATGAGGAGAGAAACCATAATAAAAGAAAAATTAAAGAGGCAATTCAGTTTTTAATTGCTTTGTTAAATCATGGCTGAAATTCACGGATATGTTATTAAAACATTAAATATCTTATAGATATATAGTATTTAAATTAGCATTCTAATAGCAACTGAATAGTGATATGTTATAATTACATTGGGCATTCATATATAGGCTCAGATAATGCCACATTAAAGTTTAAAATATTTACTATATATAGTATTTAAATTGGCATTTTAACAGCAACAAAATAATATGTTCTAATTACACTTTGGCATTCATATAGTATCATATTAACTCTATATGTCAACTTTTCAATATCATAATTAATTACAAACTATTATAAACTATTAATGTGTGCATGTCAGCTTTTATATCTATCTTTCAGATTTTTATACCTGCAAAATTGTTTATTCTGCTCTGTTTTTACATTAGGCTAATTGCATGCCAGAGAATTTATAGACTACTTTTTTATTTGTTCAATGGCCACATTTAAGAAAATCTAACAGATGTGATGTATTTAATTTGGGTGAGTTAAATCAACTAATAGTTACTAAGATAATGCATTATTTAAAAATTTTAAAAATGCATATATGTAATAAAAAAAAAGATACCAGCTAATTTAAAAATTTATTTTATTAAAAAAAAAGATATGAAATTAAGTCTGTTTAATATTTAATAATAAAAATAATTTATCAATTTATTTCTGAGAGTTAAGCCGTTTAAGGTATCAATATAAAGAAAAACAAGATAACAATATTGAATAACTCACGGCATATCAAATATTTCCCAACAGGCCTCTCTGTTAAACATTGTAAAAAATATAATGATTACCATTAAGCTAGTCGAATATGAATAGATAAAGCTTATAAGTTTTTCTTTCATTATTTTTCCAACAAAGCTGAAGAAGTTATCTAATTTAAAAAAAGTTCGAATGATTATTTGAATTTTTTCTTTTTAGAGATTGAATTCAAAGTCATGGTATAGAAGATTAATATATTAATCCTTACTTCCCAAGGTTTTCCATTTATAAATATATTCTAATTACAGGCAAAATGTCTCCTATGTAACAGTAATAAAATTCAAGTTCTTTATCCTCTGTATATATTTGTAGCAATTTTAGATTATTTAGTCTACACATAAATTAAAACAATAGACGAAATTCACTCTATAATTTCAATACTACAAAACTAAGCTTATATAACAAACAGGCCTTAAAAGAGTGGAATCATTCAGTCATATTTTTGATGTTATATAATTCAGTGAGAATTAAATACATTGCTCTCAATTATAAAATAGTAATTTATATTCACTACCACTTTTAATTGCATTTAAACATTTTGCATTATAGTAAATATTCGAAAAGCTTTATTGTTCCAGAGTTCGTAAGAAATTTTACTGCAAGCTATGGAATCAATCCTAGGACCTCACATTGCACTATACCACTGTGCAAAACTGCATGGGATCAACATTATAATTAACTTACATAAGATCAAACTGATTAGTTTGTTCATCACCAATATGACCGACTACTGACGACAATAGTTATGTCAAAAGTTTGTAGACAATTTTTTTTCATTGGAAATTCATTCAGAGATGTATTATTCATCACTAACCATTATAGCGCAAGGTCCAACTATGTTAGTTTTATTTACAAGTCTTGAACATATAAAATGTAAATTTGTTTTTGATTATCAGCTTATTAAAGTTATAGAAGAAAAAAAGTTTCAAGAGTGTAAAACAACATTTTGGTATTGGTATAAAGCTTATATGTGCAATAAGAAAAAAAGATGGAACTATTAGTAAAAAGAAAGATGACATCAAGAAATGGGTAGAAGAGTTCTATCAAGAATTATATAGTAATAAAGAAGAAGTACCTTCTGCATCTATTATATATTCTGGATTTCCCAGGATTTTAAATAAAAAAGTGAGACATGCAATTAAATTTATGAAGAAGACAAAAGTTCCAGATAATGATGGAATTATAATTGATATATTAAAAAAAGCAGGTGAAGAAATAAAAATTTTTTGGTAAAGTTATATATCAATTGCCTAAATGATAGTGTTAATATTAATATTTAAAAAAGATAATAAAGAAGATATTAAAAATTACAGACCTGTCAGCCTTTTATCAGTTTTATACAAAATTTTTACCAGGATAATTACAAAGAACATCGTATTTCAACCAACCAAAAGAACAAGCTGGATTTAAAAATGGTTTTAGTACAATAGATCATATCCAAGTATTGAGAGAAGTTATAGAAAGAACCAATAAATATGAGTTGCCATTATGCTTTGGATTTATAGATTATAAAAAGGCATTTGATTCTAGAAACATTTCTTCAGTGATTAAAGCATAGGATCATCAAGGTATAAGCACAGGATATTGTCATATTTTGAAGAATATTTATAAAAATGCAACAGCAACAATTAGATTACAAAATGAGACTAGGAAGGTTGACATTGAGAAGGGTGTAAGACAGGTTGCCTCCATATTTACAAAACTTTTTACAGCAGTGCTAAAATAAATATTTTCTGGATTAAAATGAAAAGATAAAGGAGTAAATTAAATGGAGATTATTTAAGTCATTTAGATTTTTCATCTGATGTAGTTGTTTTTGCAAATAATGCTTGAGATCTTCAAGAAATGTTGCAAGAGTTATTAGATGAAAGTAAGAAAGTAAGACTAAAGGAAAATATAAAAAAGACTAAAGTAATGTTCAGTGGTTTTTCGCAAAAGATGAAAATAAAAATTGATTATAATGAGTTAGAAAAAGTTAACAACTACAAATACTTTGAACAGATTATTACTACAGATGGAAACATAATGGATGGAATTAATCTTAGAATTATATGTGATAGGAGTATTTTTAGTAAAAATAACTAAATATTAAAAGAAAATATGCCTATGTGTTTGAAAAGAAAGGTTTTTAATAAATGTGTTTTACCATTTCTTATTTATGGATCAACTGGGACACTAATAGAAAAGCAATACATAGTCTTCAGACCACTTAAAGAAATATGGAGAGATGCCTGTTAGAATTATCAAGATGAGATTGGAAATATAATATATGGGTAAGAGAACACACAGGTAGTACTGATATCATTAAAAAATTAAAAGACTGAAGTGGAGTTGGGTTGAACATATTATTGGAAAAGATGATAATAAATGTACAATTGAAATCTTAAGCTGAATTCCAAGAGATTGTAAAAGACCCAGAAAGAGGTCACATGTGAGATGGGTGGATGAAATAAAAAAGTGTGCAGGGGTGATGTGGAGAAGAGAGGCTAGAGATCAAGAAAATGAATTGAACTTGGAAAAACCTTCATGATGCAGTGGATTGACAATGATTGACAATGATAATAATGATAGTTAGGCAACAGTCAAGCTAAAACTATGTAATATATTAAAATAGTTATATGTCTGACTTAGATTAAGTCAAATAAGGAACCAGTTTTAGCTTAATATTCTAGCTGATATAACAATCATGAATCAAACATAGTTTATATATGTAGAAATTTGAAGTATTCAAATTCATAATTTTTACAAACTATTAAGCATCTTCAGAAAAGTTTTGTATAAATTAATTTAAAGATTTTTATTGTAATATAGACTTAAGCATTGATCATAATGGGAATTTTTCATGTAATAATCTAGATATAATTTCACTATGAGATAACCAGGCAATAACCAGTTAAAACTAGTGCAAACTAAAATCATGTGATCTAGTTATAATAATAGTATCTGTCTGCTCCATAGTAAGTTAAAAGTAGAACTGCTATTAGCTTAATATATCTATAAAGTCTGTAAAAATCTTTAAATTAATATATATAATTCATTGCAGGGGATTCTTATGCCTCAGGAATAATTCAGAGAAATTGTTGAATTTCAAATTTTCACCTATATAATGTATCTATACCCGGCCCACCTAGACATTTTGATTTTTTTTTTACTGAAAAAAAAATAATTTGAACTAAATGCTTATTATATATTTGAGTTCTATAGGTGAAAAATTATCTTGATATTTATATTATTATCTTATGCTTTTTATTTCCCTGCCCTATGTATTTTTCAAGTATGTGTCAGAGAAGTGGTCTTGTACTATTTTGATTCAATGTGCATCCCAGAGCATTCATGGAAACATGAATGTCACATTCAATTAGTTTTCTGTTCAGTTATAGTTCATATATTTAGTTGTTGTGACAATGTCACTAATGGTCGAACTTGCTGATAATTTAACATATATACTGCATTTATTATTATGGATGTGGCTCAAGGACAAATATTTTAGTAACTCTTAGATTATTAAGCCTTGATAGCTTAGAGCTAGAATATTAAACTAAAAATAATAGCACTTTTTGTTTTAAATAAATCAAGCCAATACTATTATTGTTACTAGGATAGTATGATTTCAGCTTGCATTTTCAGTTTTAATTGATTGGTTTCTGGCAACGTTATAGTTGAAATTTAATCTAGATTATTACATGGAAAAAATCCTACTATATTTCAAGGTTTACAAAAAACTCCAACAAAAGTATTATTATAGGGTGATGATATAACTTGTTTAACGTCACAGATTTTCAGTTAGTAGTAATTGATAGTTTTTTAGCAATATCAAAAACTAAAAGTTATCTCTGTTTACATGGATATACAGTAATCTCATTTCTATTCTTTATTATAATAACAATCTATGTAAATATTTAGTTCAACATATATATTAATATTTTTTACTTTATTTTACTCCTCAAAAATCAATGTAAAACAGGCAAATGGATTAAAGCTAATATAAATACTGTGGCATTCAGTGAGATGTTTTTTACTTCTCCCAATATAATAATTAGATATTATTAGTTTCAGAGCAGGATTAGCCATCCCTATTTAACACATCTATATTATTAATTTTAATCTTGCAAATTATTTTTTTTTTATTATTCTTCAATTTTTTCTTTAATCTTTCTAATCATTCATATCTCTGCTCATGGAAAGATTACAGTTTATACAAAACATATAACAAATATCTATTTAATTCTAAAGGTAATGAGTCATAATATAACAAATATCATCATTTCCTTCCAACATTCAAAATACTTATCTGTTTAAAGTTTTTTTCCGTATTTTCTATTATTAATCTTTCATTGATTATTATTTTAACTGAGCACTGAACCAATATTACAATGGTTAGTGGTTTGGATAATCATTTTACTTTTAGTTATTAGAATGATCATTGAACTTTATTCCCTTTTTCAGTATTTCTGAATTAAGTGATTCCATGATGAATTTTGAATGTAATAATCCAAAATTACCTTCTTGTGATACATGACTATTTATCAATTAGAGACATTTAACCTTTTCAATGACTTTTTTATGATAAATTAAGTTATTCACTGGTGCTTAGAATCTTCTTGGACTGACATCATTGACAAAATGGTGCTTGTTCTTTGCTTGATATGCTGTAACCTAATAAAGAGTACTACAGTCAAATTGTAAATACATGTTACTGATTGTGATAATTTAACATCTCTTAACACAATTTATCTTAATTTTAGAATTATATTCTAGACCTTAATAAGCTCTTATATTAAAGAAATGCACTAAAATAATCTATCATAGATTATTAATCTGAGCCCCATATTACCTATGAAAAAATTATTTTTATTTATGTAATAACAGTAACATTTTTAATTATGTTAATGTAAACTAGAGTTTGTAGTGTTTATTTGTTATTTTTAAATATTGTTTGTTTCTTCTTTTTATTTTTTTTGCATAATAGTGCATTTTTATTAATGAAATATTACTTTTAATAATTGCTAGTACCTATAAATTGCCATTTATATATTTTAAAGAAAGAATTTTGGTATATTTTTTATGAGGATATATAGACATGTTTTATTTTATATATATCACCATCTATGCAAATTAGAATCTGACAAGAAAAACAACATCACCAGCTACATCAGGATTTAATAAGCATGAGCTTTAATTACAGAACAATAGTCAACAGGATTGAAGGCTTTCATAAAAACCTTCAGCAAAATAAAAAAAAAGACAGACAACATGTGCTGTACCATATATACCTGCAGTGGCAAAAAACGTCTGTAAAACTTTACAGAAAGAATTTAAATTAGGATTTAGAACTCCTCCAAACACCAATAGACTTATTAATAATACCTAAGATAAAAGAAATATTGAAGCAATCCCCCAGGTAGGATATAGAATTGTGTGCCCTCAAATGGGGTGTGAGGCTGTTTATTATGGTAAAACTCGTGCCACAATTGGCAATAGATTGGCTCAACCCAAATACACATATACAAGAGCAATAACCAAAAAAGAAGGCAGTTCTGTATTTTCTGACAACCAGCAAGAGCTCAACCATAGATTTGAACCCTCCAAGGCTGATATATTATGCACAGAAAGGAATGACATCAAGAGAAAAATCAAGGAAGCTTTTTTTATCACCAATGATATCAACTCAATAAATAGAAAAGACACTTGTTTTGCAATTTCCAGAAAACAGATAATATAGGAGATAGTTTTGCATACATTTGCATATAATGACATTAATAATTTAAGAGACTGGTTATGGAGTGACAAAACTCCGAAAGTTCTTAGTCTGCAGAAATTATGATATTGAAAGCCTACAGAAATTATTATATAAAAAAGTTTCACCACAAGACATCAGTGTGTTATTAATTACTAAATATATATATATATATATATATATATATATATATATATATATTATATAATATATAAATATATATATATATATATATATATATATATATATTCTGTCTTTATTGTTAAAGGAAGGTTGCCTTGACTACAGTTTGAAATTGTTGATTGATATTGATATTGGGATTGTCTAAGTGTTGATTGTTTTTATGATATATATAATGAATAGAAATGAGGATAATATCCATTAGATAAAGAGGAACTTTAACTTGATGTAACTAAGAAATTATCAATTATTACTAATTAACAATTTCTGAGACTAAGGTTTTTCTCGTAAAATTATAATAACTTTTTTGTTGGCGATCTTTGAAGTGAAAGAGCTATTATAAGTTTATATAAAAACTTCTTTACCCTTAGAAATTGTTAATTAGTAGTAATTGATAATTCTTTAGTAACATCAAAAGTTCTTTCTATTTAATGTCTATTATCTTATCATTTCTATTCATTATTATAATAACAATCCATGAAAAACATTTAATTTAATGACAATAGTTTGAAATTGTTGATTGTTATTGATATTGGAGTGTCTTAATATTGACTGCTTTTTAATGATTACTTATAAACACATTTAACTTTGAACATTATTACACTTATTATTTAAGTAATACTTTGGACACAATTTGAAAATTATAGGTTATATTTATCTGTTTTAAAAAGTGTATTTAAACTTCTTTGTACCAATAATTACAATCTCTGTGGTCAAGGTGCAATCTTTAGTGTCTATATAAATATACTGAACCATTAATAAATGTGAGATTCCGTCTTTATTGTTAAAAGAAAGTTGCCTTGACCAATGTTTGAATTTATTGATTGTTAATGATATTGGGATTGTATAAATATTGATTGTCTTTTAATGAATATATATAGAAATAAAATGAGATCAAATCCATGGAAGTAGAGATAACCTTTAATTTTTGATATTGCCAAAAACTATCAACTATTACTAATTGACAATCCCTGTGGCTAATCAAGTTTGCTCATTAACTCATAATAGCTTTTTTATTGGAGTTTTTTTGTTCAAAACTCTAATAAAAGAGCCATTATAAGTTAATAAAAAACTTGTTTAGTTTCAGGGATTGTCAATTTGTAATAATTGATATTTTATTGGCAATATCAAAGATTAAAGGTTAACTCTATTTCCATGGATTTGCTATCATTTTTATTCTTTATTGTAATAAAAATCCATGAAAATATTTAATTCAACATTTATATATTGAAGCTTTTTGTTTTTTAATTATTACATCTCTTATTTTAAGTACATATTATCTCAGCCATCTACCATCACAGAAAATTAAAACATCTCTCACACTAAACATGTTTAAAACACAATCACCACGTTTTTGTAAACACTTTTATGCTCCCTATTCTTATGCTGCCCAGTGTAAGCTTTAGAAATCAACAGATGCCAGATCATAGTACTTAATAAATCTTTATCCTATGATGTCCTATTGAAATTTCCTCAAACTAGTTTCTACTTTATAGCTTGTACATTGCTAATTAATTTATTAAGCAATACTATCTGGCATCTATTAATGAATAAAGCTTACACTAGATGGCATAAATGTATTGCTTAATAAATTATTATCTAGATCTGTTCAAACTATAAAGTAGAAACTAGTTTGGGATATTTGAATAGGATAGTATAAGATAAGGATTTACTAAGCACTGTGATCTGGTATCTTTTGATTTCTAAAGCTTATATTGGGCAGCATAAGAATAGGGAGCATAAAAGTACTAAATAGAAAATTATAAAATGGGGTCAGGTGATGTATTATTGATCATGTCAGCCTTCATTCTTCAGGTAAGTCAGAGTTGGCAAACATTTAAATCTCTATGCCCAAGTTGACAGCTTGATTCATCTATGACAATATTAAAATATATATGTAATTGTCTAAGGCTATACTAAAAATTTTAATCAAAATAAATTAAATAGTAATAAAGTTCTAGAAAAGTTAAAATTTCGAAACAAAAATTCCATCACAACCATCATTTTTTCTATAAAACAAAAACCTTCTCAAATGAAAACTATAAGAAAACCAACACATATTTACATACATATAACTATTACAATTCAATGATAACTGTCAATACTTGTAACATTTTATAAGAAATTCTTTTAATGTTAGAGATTATTGGCAATTGTTTTTTAATAGTGAATAGTTATATATATATATATGTGTGTGTGTGTATATGTGTGTGTTGATTTTGTTTGCAGTTTTTATTTAAAATGGTCTGTTTAACAAGTAAATCTATGGTCATATAATATTAATATCATTTACATTATTTATTACATTTACAATGCTTTATATAATTATAACCCACTATTGACAGTTTTGATTGCCCCAGCAATCTTCTTCAGAACAATGGATATGATGAAAAAAATTGCTAGACTTTGCTCCTATTTTTGTGACTATTTTATTCTATACATTTAAGTAAATTGTCCAGTATACTTGATAAATAATTGTACTAAACTCATCTTTTACTATTCAACGCCTGATACAAATTATAGAAATTATTCCAGATCAATCTTATTCACTATACCATATACTTATCAGAAAAGATGGAAATTTAAAACATCTGAACATCCACATAAAAGCAAAATCAGAATATTCTGTTTATGATTTTTAATTATGTTCAGTATGATTCTTAGAAAACATACATTAATTATAATGAAATTTTTAAAAAGTATATTCATTTTGAACATTAACTTATTGAACTATAAAAACATAATAATTATCTTTCATTTAAATGCAACATATTGATTCTACATTTATTTTCTTTTTTTATAGTTTCAACTGTCCAACAGTTTTCATCAGAGCTACAAAAATATTTAAACATACAAATACAAATAAAATGATGTATTTATACTATAGTTTATCTAAAAACATATAATTTTTTTAACTACGATTATTAAAAATATTACATTTATAATTATATTTAATCTTAAATTTGTCTTATTGTTTTATATAATTATGTGATATTTATAATGCTGTATTACTTTGAATATAAGTTGCCACTGAGTTTGAACCCTAATCGGATTTTAAGCTTGAAAATTTGGAAAAATCTAAACATGATTTTATAATAGGTATGTTGTTGATAAATAAGAATTATTTTTATTTATGTGAATATGAATTAATATAACTTTATTTTTGAATTCAGCATCATATATAGACTGCTTTTTCATCATTAATGAGGATGTGTAATAAAAAAATTTAAAATTAAAATATGTCCAGATACCATGTGATTCTACACAACTGCTATCAACAATCGTAATATTAAGTGCATGTGTGAAGTGTAAAAATACAATTGTTGAAGAGTGTGAGATTGGCAAAAATAATATGTTAATACATTCACTTTGAATTAGTATAAGTAATAAAAAATCCTCAAAATTAAAATATAGCCAGATACAATGCAATTCTACACAGCTGCTATCAAACAGCAACTGGATTAATTCAGAAAATTGTGAATGTGGAATCATGGATAAACTACTATCAATGACAATGTAAAGCAAAGACACAATTATTGGGGAATGTGAGATCAGTAAAAATAAGATGTTAAAATGTTTGCTTCAAATTTAAGCTGCACCTTAGTTTTATGTCTTCAAAATTTAAATAAAAAGTGCAGCTTAAGTTCAAAATAATACAGTTATTTTTTTATAATTGTAATTAAAATAAGAATTATGTATGTATGTATGTATGTATGTATGTATGTATGTATGTATGTATGTATGTATGTATGTATGTATGTATGTATGTATGTATGTATGTATGTATGTATGTATGTATGTATGTATGTATGTATGTATGTATGTATGTATGTATGTATGTATGTATGTATGTATGTATGTATGTATGTATGTATGCATGTATGTATGTATGTATGTATGTATGTATGTATGTATGTATGTATGTATGTATGTATGTATGTATGTATGTATGTATGTATGTATGTATGTATGTATGTATGTATGTATGTATGTATGTATGTATGTATGTATGTATGTATGTATGGTATGTATGTATGTATGTATGTATGTATGTATGTATGTATGTATGTATGTATGTATGTATGTATGTATGTATGTATGTATGTATGTATGTATGTATGTATGTATGTATGTATGTATGTATGTATGTATGTATGTATGTATGTATGTATGTATGTATGTATGTATGTATGTATGTATGTATGTATGTATATGTATGTATGTATGTATGTATGTATGTATGTATGTATGTATGTATGTATGTATGTATGTATGTATGTATGTATGCATGTATGTATGTATGTATGTATGTATGTATGTATGTATGTATGTATGTATGTATGTATGTATGTATGTATGTATGCATGTATGTATGTATGTATGTATGTATGTATGTATGTATGTATGTATGTATGTATGTATGTATGTATGTATGTATGTATGTATGTATGTATGTATGTATGTATGTATGTATGTATGTATGTATGTATGTATGTATGTATGTATGTATGTATGTATGTATGTATGTATGTATGTATGTATGTATGTATGTATGTATGTATGTATGTATGTATGTATGTATGTATGTATGTATGTATGTATGTATGTATGTATGTATGTATGTATGTATGTATGTATGTATGTATGTATGTATGTATGTATGTATGTATGTATGTATGTATGTATGTATGTATGTATGTATGTATGTATGTATGTATGTATGTATGTATGTATGTATGTATGTATGTATGTATGTATGTATGTATGTATGTATGTATGTATGTATGTATGTATGTATGTATGTATGTATGTATGTATGTATGTATGTATGTATGTATGTATGTATGTATGTATGTATGTATGTATGTATGTATGTATGTATGTATGTATGTATGTATGTATGTATGTATGTATGTATGTATGTATGTATGTATGTACGTATGTATGTATGTATGTATGTATGTATGTATGTATGTATGTATGTATGTATGTATGTATGTATGTATGTATGTATGTATGTATGTATGTATGTATGTATGTATGTATGTATGTATGTATGTATGTATGTATGTATGTATGTATGTATGTATGTATGTATGTATGTATGTATGTATGTATGTATGTATGTATGTATGTATGTATGTATGTATGTATGTATGTATGTATGTATGTATGTATGTATGTATGTATGTATGTATGCATGTATGTATGTATGTATGTATGTATGTATGTATGTATGTATGTATGTATGTATGTATGTATGTATGTATGTATGTATGTATGTATGTATGTATGTATGTATGTATGTATGTATGTATGTATGTATGTATGTATGTATGTATGTATGTATGTATGTATGTATGTATGTATGTATGTATGTATGAGTGTATGTATGTATGTATGTATGTATGTATGTATGTATGTATG